>OZ007591.1:420449775-421049775 GCA_963931845.1 Maratus michaelseni | reverse complement strand
TTATACAACCAACCAACCGAAGATAAAAAGATTCCCTGACGGCTCGGCCTACAGGCACAGGTAGATTTCGAAGACGCAGACCGTGGGGCGCCTGTTTGTCGGGAATTGCGGAAGAAATTACCTTTTTGCGATGATGTTGCAGTTGGAACCGTCTACTTCGAAACCAAACTTATTTGCAGGCGGAGCCAGCAAGATTTTTTTTTTTTTTTTGGCTGTAAGAGTTGGTCCTATAAAAAACATGTCAATATAAAAGTTTTAGATAATATTAAGAGGATTTATAATAAATTTAAGCGGATTTGAAATCTTAGGAATTGACGAAGTTATGATTTTTTTTCTTCTAAAACACCCCTCCCCCCCCCCCCTTAAGGCAATTTTTAATTATATCAAAAATCTGTCATACATAAATTTTCGGCCCTTCTCTTAGAAGTAATAATAACTTCAAACGGATTTCATACGTATCATAATTAAGAAATTATGGGTTTTTTCCTGTTTTCACAAAGGGTCCCCCCCATTGGTTCGATTTTGCCCATTAACGAACTTGACCGAGATTTTATGCCCCTTGATTTTATGTATCAGTTTCTAAAAGATGCGGGAGTTGGAATCGCCTACTTCGAAAAATAAATTGTTTGCAGGCGGAGCCGGCAGGAATTTTTTTTTTTTTTTTTTGCTATAACGGTTGGTCCTATAAAAAACTTGTCAATATAAAAGTTTTAGATAATATTAAGAGGATTTATAATAAATTTAAGCGGATTTGAATCTTGGGAATTGACGAAGTTATGAATTTTTTCTTCTAAAACCCCCCTTCCCTCCCCCCCTTAAGGCAATTTTTAATTATATCAAAAATCTGTCATACATAAGTTTTTGGCCCTGTTCCTAGAAGTAATAATAACTTTAAACGGATTCGATACGTATCATAATTAAGAAATTATGGGTTTTTTTTTCTGTTTTCACAAAAAGCCCCCCCATCCCCCCCCCCCTTGGTTCGATTTTGCCCATTAACGAACTTGACCGAGATTTTATGCCCCTTGATTTTATGTATCAGTTTCGAAAAGATGCGGGAGTTGGAACCACCTACTTCGAAAAATAACTTGTTTGCAGGCGGAGCCGGCAGGGATTTTTTTTGTTTTTAATTTTTTTTTTTGCTATAACGGTTGGTCCTATAAAAAACTTGTCAATATAAAAGTTTTAGATAGTACTAAGAGGATTAATAATAAATTTACGCGGATTTGATATATTGTGAATTGACGAAGCTATGATTTTTTTTCTTCTAAACCCCCCCCTTTTTCCCCCCCTTGGGGCCATTTTTAATTATATCAAAAATCTGTCATACATAAATTTTCGGCCCTTTTCCTAGAAGTAATAATAACTTTAAACAGATTCGATACGTATAATAATAAAGAAATTATGAGGGTTTTTCTGTTTTCACAAAAAGCCCCCCCATTTAACCCCCCTTGGTTCGATTTTGCCCATTAACGAACTTGACCGAGATTTTATGACCCTTGATTTTATGTATCAGTTTGGAAGAGATTTATGCAGAATTTTTCCAGTTATCGTGGTCAGAAAAAAGTGACATAGATAGATAGATAGATAGATAGATAGATAGATAGATAGATAGATATAAACTTTTGAACGGGGGGTGGTTTTGGGTTCTGGGAGTCATGATCGGCGTAGATCTGCAAAAATTTTTCAAAATTTCCAACTTAGGTGAGAATGTAATAGGTAGTATTTCTTACGAAATCTACCTAAAAGCATATTTTTGATGATATCTCTTTGTAGATGGATTTTAATTAATATTTAATCTATCAAAAATCTATTTAAAAATTTCGAATTTTTTGCCCCAATCGTTCATGGCCGCCCTTCCAGCAACCCGTGTGCCAAATTTCGTAGCCCTGCGCCCTGTGGTTTCCGAGTTTTGGAGGTTACATAGATACGCGCATGGATTTTAATAGTATAGATATAGGACGTCCTATTAATCTTTTTTCAATGTGTGAATCTTTTTATTTCATTTTCATTTTTCACGTGGGAATCTTTCAATAGAAAATTAATTATTGTAGAAAGAATTTTATTGCGGATTTTTAATGGTTGACAACTGCTCTAACGAAAAATGTTTAAATTGAATAGGAAAAGGCTGTTAGATTTTTGGTATTTTCTATCTCTCTATATTAAAATAATACGATTTTTTTTTTTTAATTTTATGATTTTCAGCTTCATAGTAAGTATTCAGCTATAAGTACACAAAATTTCAAGTCTGTAAGTTATATAGTTTCTGAGAACCGGCTCTGTGGCGGACAGACAACGTAGCGGGACGAATAGGGTTTTGTGAGATGAACAAAACCCTAAAAAAAATAAAAAATAATAAAAATAATAAATAAAAAGAAAAAGAAAGAAAAATGGTTTCTGAGTATACAGTTTGCATTCAGTTTGCATTAGTGTTTATGACTTCGGTTTGTCTGCCGTCTGCCGTCTGACCGTCTGTCCGTGCTCTAACTCCCGTAAATAGGCTCGGATTACCCTGGAATTTTTATATGTTATTGTGGTTATCTTAGCATGTTTCCTATTTCAACTGAAGTGTGTAGCACTTATAGTTTTTTTTACAGGAACAGTCAAAAGTATTCCGTTACATTACAGTCAATGGGGAATATTCGTTTCAAGTTCATTTTGATGACGCTACGTCATTTAAAACATGATGAAATTGATATATAATTATGAAGCGCATTAAAACATGTTTTTTGTAGCATATGGGGTGCAAAGCATTTATTATTCATTTACAGGGTCAAACAAAAGAATTCTGTTACACATCGTTCTATGGGGAAAAATCATTTGCAGTGTAATTGAGTGATATTTCACGATTTCAAACATAATGAAAATGATATGCATTACTGAGGTGCACTATAAATTGCTGTCTTGTGTGCATTGCATTTATTTACAGGAACACACAAAATATATTGGCTACAGTGCATGTGCGATATTTATAGTCATGTGTGATAAGTGCGTTTTGAACTTTGGTTTGCGTTTTTAAGTTTAACTATTTTTTTTTTTTTCATAACGTGTGTGTTTATAAACTCGGTTGATCCTATACAGGGCTACACAAGGGAATTCGTAAGTATTACAGACTATGAAAGTGAATGTCTTAAGGGTAGTTTTTAATTATGTTTACGCATTTTCCTGCTGAACTACATTTAGTAGACTAATAGAAGTTCGTGGAATATAAATAAATTCATATACAGGGCTACGCAAAAAAAGATACATTGTCGTATACGTTTGGTAATTGCTGCAAGTGAGTTTTAAGTTGCCTTTTATCTTAATAGGTGGTGTGTACAAAATTCAGACAATATACAGGGCTGTACAAAAGATTTCGAGTGCATTTCCATCGATTGGCGAAAATGGCTAAATGTGAATATTCTAACTGAACTAAATTTTATCATACCGTACATCGACATCTATTGTTCATATACAGGGCTACACAAAATAATTCGACTACTTTTTGACACTGGAAGGTAATTTCGAAAACTATATTTTTCAATGTGTTATATGTTTTTCGTTATGAAGTTTCGTTACAGTTTTCTGGCTGTGTTGGAAAGTGTTTCATAATCTATGCTTGATGCATGATTTTTCGTTCTTGTTGAAAATATTGTTTGGTGCTGCCATCTGATGACATTTTCTTGAAACGAAAAACATTTTATAACATTTCTGAATTAAAATAAATGCTTACAAAAATCTAATTTTTCTCGCTGAAACATTTTGTTTTTTCCGCCCTTGTGAAAAGTTTTAATCGCCATCTTAAATTGGTTCTCAAATGACCTGCTCAACAACGCCGAACTTTCTGACAAATTTTCTGACTCATTTGTAAACGCAAAGGCATGACTGATTATGGAAGCGATTTATAATCGAAATTATTTTTCCATTTTTTGATCAATAAATTACCTATCGAGTTATAAGTGATTCTTGTCACGTGACGACACGTTTTTCACCCTTCTCGCGCTTTTGCGTCGGGAATTCGGTTCAAAACGCCGACATTGACAGTATTTTCTGAAAGATCTTCTGCTTTACCAAAAGAATGGAAAACGCATTTCGATTACATAATTTCTGAATAAGATAACCTGCCAATTTTATGCGTTTCCGAACAAAAATGAATTCAGAGAGATAGTTCTTTTGGATTCGAGAACAGTCTTAAGGAAATAGTTGAAAATCTGTTTTTCTTCTTTTCTTTGTTTATTTTTTTTAAATAGGGAGCGATAATTATCTAGTTAAATGCAATGATATTAATTTACTTTTTGTTTTACCTCCTTGGTTAAGTATAATTTTTTTTTAAGTTTCAATAATTTCTTTAATTTGTCGACAGACATTTTTTTCCCCTTGAAGATAAATTGGTATTTGAAGCTTAAATATGTGAAAATAAGTTTTTATTTCTTAAAATTTTATTGAAAATGCAATTTAATCACGATATTGCTTCCACCATCTGCTCAAATTAAATATATTTATTTTTACCAATTTTATTTACAGAATGACATCAATAAATAATAATCCCTATTAGTTTCGTTTTCCCCTTTCTTACACACAAAAGCGTTATAAATGACGTCATTTGGACGAATTTACACCGCTCCCTGAATACTAGGCCAGGCCTGCGCGCTGACAAAAATGGCGGGCGGATTTTTTTTCTTTTTCTTTTTCTTTTCAGCATTTGAACGATTCCTCGAACTTCAACACCAATAATTTCTAAAAGTTTTCTTGGCCTAGCTTTTCTGAGATCAAATAAAACTTTTAGATATTATTGGTGTTAAAGTTCGAGGGACCGTACAAACGCTAAAAAAAATCCGCCTGCGACAGCCGCCATTTTTTTCAGCGCACAGGCCTAGTATTCAGGGGGCGATGCGAATTTATTCAAAATATTTCCAGTTTATGAATTAAAATAAATGTTTACAAAATTGTATTTTTCTTGCTAAACTATTCTGGCTTTAAGCGCCTTTGTGAAAAGTTTTAGTAAATAGGGGAGAAAAATTCTTTGGACATTGAAGCTTAAATATAAAAGAAACAATGCAAAAGAAAAAATACAACTTAAATGCAAGGAGTTCAAATGTGTTTTTGTTTAATTTCCTCGGTGGTAGGTAAAGCTAAAAAACGCTACGATGTTTTTTTTTTTTTTTTTTGTTACGCCAATGGAATTTATGTCCCAGTCGACAGACGATTTTTTGCTTTTTAAAATAAACTGATTCCTGAAGCGTGAATGTGTGAAAGTAAGTTTTTATTCCTTCAAATTTTCGTGAAAAAAAAAATATTCACCCACAATATTGTTTACACTATCGTTTCAAATAAAAGATAATTTCAATTTTCAATTTCAGTTTGTAAATGACGTCAAAAAAAGAAATCTAATATTCTTATCATTTTTCCTTTTCTTCTTTTTTATCTACAAAAATAGAGTAATTTAGTTGCCATCACTACAGAAATATTGTTAAAAATTACAAATAATAATAATAATAATATCTCGAAAACTAATTTAAATTTTAAAATTCTAAGACCGCTTTTGACACCCTTGTCCCTTATTATAGCGCTATTTTGAATCAACCAGTATTTTTATGCGTGTCTAAGCATAACTATTGAAAAAATATTCCGATCTTTTTTCTTTTTTTTTTAGGGTTTCGTTCATCTCACGAAACCCTATCACTCCCGCTCCGTTGTCTGTCCGTCACAGAGCCGTTCTCAGAACCTATATAACTTATAGAGTTGAAACTTTGTGTATATATAACTGAATACATGCCATGAAGCTCAAAATATTAAAATTTGAAAAAATCGTATTATTTTAATAAATAGAGATAAAAAACCAAAATTCTAACAGCCTTTTCCTATTAAATTTAAACATTTTTCGTTATAGCAGTTGCCAACAATTAAAAATCCACACTAAAATTCTTTCTAGAATAATTAATTTTCTATTGAAAGATTTCCACGTGAAAAATGAAATGAAATAAAAAGTTTCACCCATTGAAAAAAAGATTAATATGAAATAAAAATGATTGACGTCATAGTGGTAATAAAATGGAAATGTTCAAAGATTTCTCACCAATACAAGGAGTATGAGTATGTGTATGTACAGAAAGCAGATTAATATCACGTCATTAGAGAATTAAAAAGAAAATTAATCTGACGTCATATCAGAAGTTTAACGGATTTCTCAAATGGGTACTTCTCTATTATCCCGTCGACCACTTTTCATAACAAAAAACTATCGCCAAACTGTAAAATGAAACGCCCAAAATGCCGTCCCATTGACTGGATGTCAGAAGCATTCTACGTGTTTGTTATGTCATCGAGTGGTTTTTAATTCGACATTTGCGTGTATTTTTCATTATGTTTTACTGATTTATGAGTTATTTCATTCATTAAAATAACAATTGTGTCCTTAAATTCTTATATTTTATTTATTCAGTTATTTTGATATTCCAATAGTAACGTTCTCCCGTTTATTGGGCGTTACAGTTGGGCGATCGTTTTTTCTTATGAAAAGTGGTCGACGGGATAATAGAGAAATACCCTCAAATGTTTGAGAATTATACAAAGCGAGTATCAATATGAGTAATAGAGAATAGTAAATATATGAGTTTGAGGAACGTATTGAATCCTGATAAAAACCCGATTATGGAAATATTCGCATACTTTAACATTTTGAAGGTGAAGGTGTACAACATGTTTAATGTTGAATTTTTTTTTTTTTTTTAAATATCGCATTTAATCCACATGACAGATATTATTATGACAGAGTATAATAGCGGGCTGGTTTAGATATTCGAAAAAACGAAAAAAATAGGGCGGTAAATTTTTACTTTATAAAAAACATGACTCTTTTTTTTTTGTTGCTAAATGAAATTTATTTGGATTTATTAAAGAAAGGATAAAGTGTTTAGAAAGGAATATTAAACGAAACTCTTTGTGCGATCTTCGATCACACTTACCCACTTGTTCTATTTCCGAACACAAGGAAAGTAATCACGATTTGCATGTGTGAATGAACACGACAACTTCCAAACGATACTTCCGATTCAGCTCCCATTGGGCGAATAGGTTATAAACCGCTGTCGGAAGAACTGCGTAGGTTTTCGTGCACGTCGGACGACGGATTAGGTATTGAATCCATATTTAGACCATTTTCAAACCATTTTGCGACTGATTCTATAAAGAAAATTACCAAAAAATTGCGACAGATTATAAATGATCAACATTGCGGCGATGAAATCAAGCACTAGTAGCACAGAGGCAACGTCTTCAGTTTCAAAACAGGAGGTCCACTGTTCGAATCCAATCGATACTATTGTGTCAGAAATTTATGATCGATTGGAATCACTCCACCTTTATTTATTTATTATTATTATTATTTTGGAACGGGTTTCGTTTTAGTGGTGATCTCGTATAAATTGCACCAGATTCCGAAAAGGGTATGTTTATCTGTCTGTCTGTTTTCATGCTTTTTACTAAGTATTGGTTCGACTTCCGGTTTTCGACGGATTTATACATTTCAGAAGGTCCTGAACACGATTTGACTATTTTTAGAAAATGTCTGTCTGTGAGTCTGTCTGTATGTCACAAAAATTTTGTAGGCGCTCTATCTAAAGAAATTTAATAAAACTTTATATTCAGTTAGTCCCTGATAGAGATTGGTGCTGATTGGTTTTTGGTGAAAATCGCCCGACAGGTGGCGCTGCTATGCAGCATTTTTCGTGATTTTCGCAATAGCTCTATCTCAAGAACGAATGCACTTACTTTCATCAAACTTCAAGTTCAGTTAGACCGTGACATAAATAGATGCTGATTACGTTTTGGTGTAGATATCCCAACAGGTGGCGCTGCTATACTACTTTTTTCTGGATTTTTACGATAGCTATATCTCAAAAGAACTAATGCACGGAATTTCCTCAAATTTCAGATTACGTTAGACCTTGACATAAATAGGTCCTGCTTACGTTTTGGTGTAGATATACCAACAGGTGGCGCTGCTGTGTTGCTTTTTTTTTTATTATCACGATAACTATATCTCAAGAACTAATGCACGGATTTTCATCCAACTTCAGATTCCGTTAGACGTTGGCATAAGTTGTTGTTGATTAGGTTATGGTCTAAATCCATGCTGCATTTTGCAGGATTTACACGATTTTAGCCATAGTCCTATATCTCATGCACGGAATTTTAAAAAAAAACTTTCGATTCAGTTAGACCTTTATATAAATGGGTGCTGATTCGTTTTTAGTGTATGCGAAACCTGTGTAAGGACAGAAGAAAGTTTTGGGATGGCATTCTTTTTTGCTGGGAACCTAAAAAGCTTCCGCTTAAAGCCTTATTCCGTTACAGAGAAGTTCTATTTACATATGTTAAGGTTGTTCTCAAAAACAAAAAGAAAGCTACGTAATTTTGAATTCAGTTTTATTCGGAAACGGATGAAATTTGCAGATGTTTTTATTCAAAAACTATGTCATCGAAATGAGTTTTCCATTATTTGGTAAAGGCAGGAGATCTTTCAGAAAATACTGTCAAAGTCGGCGTTTTGAACCGAATTCCCGATGCAACAGAGCGAGAAAGGGGGAAATCGTGTCGTCACGTGACATGAATCGCTTATAACTCGACAGGTAGTTTATTTATCAAAAAAAGTCCTTCCGGCCTGTACCGGGAGGAAAAGGTAGCTTTCATAGTCTATGTTTTTAAACATTCAACTCATTTTACTCAAACTCCCGAAGCTAAATTGCTTGGAACCCGAGTATAGAAGATTCATTCCCGGTTTTCGTTAATACTGAATTTGAATGCGAATTTCAGCATAACAAATATCAGATTATTTTAAAATCTCATCCACCCTAGAATTTCAAACTGCCATATCCCAGCTATTTTTTAAATCGCAAAGACAAAAAAAATGTTCCAGAATCCTTGTATCACGTTCTAAGACTTAACAGAACCAATTTTTTTTTCAATTTATAATTTTTTTGTACATCTTTTTGAATTTTTAAAAATTAAAAATAATTTAACTGGCCGCCATTTTGAAACAAGATGGCGGATGAAGCTGGCCAACGAACTCGGTTGAGACCTTGGTATATCCTATACACATACTCCCTCACATCCAAATCGGTTCATAAATGAGAGAGTTACAGATATATATATAAATCAACATTTGAACGGCGGGTGGTTTTGGGGTCTGGGGGCCATGATCGGTGAAAATATACCAAAATGTTTTGGAATTGCTTTCCTCCGAACGGCTACAATAGGTAGTTTTTTGGGTACTTTTCGGTTAGCCGGGCGCCAGTGACATATATACATGTATATATACACACATATATAATATATACACGTATATCTACATATGCATATGTGTACATACATATATCTACACATATATGTATTAATATATAGATATAATGTATATACATATGTATTTATATATGTACATATATCACTGGCGCCCGGCTAACCGAAAAGTACCGTTTTTTGTAATGAAAGCTAACCTAAATAAAGGGAAAACCCATTTCGATTCCAAATCGCTTCAATAGTCAGTCCTGCCACTTTTATGCCTTTACGTTTAAAAATGTGTCAGAAAGTTTCGCGTTGTTTAGCAGATCAATTAAGCACCTTAAAGTAAACATATTTATAATATATTAATATATAATATATAAAACATAATATATAATATATAAAACATAATATATAATATATAACATAGCGTAATATATTAACATATGTTAATTATATTTTTGGGGTTAATGTGATACCCTCTGACATCAAATGTAAATGCTGGTGCTAAATCTAAATAAATAAAGAAATGAATGATTATTTTTAAAGCACAATTTCTCAATCTTTGAAACAAATGCATTAAAACCCAAGCCCCTACTAAGTACATTTGAGAACCGGTGCACACCACTATTTCTGAATAGTAATTTTCGACTTATTTATGATGGAAATTCTGCGTTTAAGTAAGGCGACGATTATTAGTAGAACCCAGATCCCGACTGAGTACATTTGGGAGCCGGAGCACATATTCATCACTCTTTTTAAATAGTAAATTTCGCCTTATTCATAATAAAAATTCTGCGTTTAAATAAGGCGACGATTGCTGTTCGAAAATAGTGGCACTCTGCGGATCTCTCTACGGGCTTTGTGCCTCATGTGCAAGGATGTAGGCGTAAAAAACACGGAAGGTATACGTTATTGGCAGAAAGTATACACCGGAGAGTATACGAAACTAGCCAGAAAGTATACGGCGTATATCCTAAACTACGTCCCTGCTTATGTGCCAGTGCTTTAATCTGGCCTGGCAAAACCTGTGTAAATGATATCTGTCTATAACGGAATCTTGTCTTAAACGGAAAATCCTCATGGTCTTGATTTTCATGTAAAATTGTTTAACTGTATCCTGACAACCTTTCAAAAGTACAAGATTTATTTCTTATTCAATATATGCCAAAGATAAATTTTAGCTATGAATGAAGACATTTTACAAGTATGTCTAACAGAATAAAATCTACCAGACGAAAAATGTTGCATGTAAGTTAACTGACGATCCAGTCTTTAACAAATAACCTGTTTTAGAGGAAGCAATCACGATAGTTTTGTTTGTAGTTTTCTTTAGAAAACTTGAATCTTGAATATCTCGAAACTTGCATTTTTAGGTGCGTTCGTAATTTTAATTACCTTTTTTTTTTTCAATCCGAACTTTAGGGAAATAATACTGAAACAGATGTAAATAATGAGCATGTTAGAAATAAAAAAAATTATGTTTTGCTATTTATTCTACTAAAAAATATTTAAACTTTCAAAGAAAAGAAAAATTGTTTTTATTTATTTTGTCTCTTTATTCTCGGTTTTAAATTAGTTTTCAGCAAATTAAATAATGTTAATGCCGTTTTCAGAGTTTCCTTTTGTTTATAATAAAAATATTATAAATCACAAATTATAAATCGATCGAAATTGCTCTACTCAACAACAGTTTTCTTCAAGCGTAATTGCCTCAACTGCAATATTTACGAAATCAAATAAAGAACTTTTTTTTTTTTTTTTTTTGTTAAGTACTCTCAAAAACGACAACATGTGTTTGATTGAGAAATAATTTAACCAATGAGAAAGCAGTACACGAAAAAGAACTGGGAAACGATTTTAATCTACTTTCATTCCATACTCAATGATTTAATTAAAAGATTATCGTTTTCCTAAAAAAAAAGAAGTGAAAGGAAGTGAGAAAAAGAGAATAAGATCACGTGACTTTAAAATTCTAGAATATAGAATGAGTTTTGTTTAGAAAGTGTTTGGCGATTAGTTTTCTGCTAATTTAAAGTATTACTCTTTGTGCGAATTCTTAATTATTGTGGAAAAAATGTCAGCTGTAGGATTTGACATCGGCAGTGAAAACAGCTATATTGCTGTTGTAAAAAGTGGTGGAATCGAAATTGTGGATAATGAATTCAGTCTACGATCGACTCCGACGTACATAGGATTCACCGAGAAATGTCGAGATATTGGAGTTTCGGCGAGATCAAAATTGATGACCAACCTGCAGAATACAGTTTTGGGATTTAAAAGAATTTTGGGAAAAAAACCCTATGATGTTGAGACTAAGGATGAACTAACATATTTGCCAATAGAAGAAGTTTGCGAACTGCCATCTGGTAACGTTGGAATAAAGGTAAAATATTTAAAAAATACTACCGCATTTTCTATTCAGCAGTTAATGGCAATGATACTTACTAAACTTAAACTAATTACAGAATCAAAACTTGAAAATAAAATTCGCGATTGTGTTATTGCTGTACCTGTTTATTATACAGATGCTCAGCGACGCGCCATGTTGGATGCTGTGACTATTGCTGGATTAAACGCTGTAAAACTAATAAATGAATCTACTGCTATTGCCCTCTCTTATGGATTTTTTAAACAAAATTTATCCGATGAAGAATCTCAGAAAGTTGTGTTCGTAGATTTGGGGAAATCTTGTCTTACTGTGACAGCATGCGTTTTTACCAGATGTGCATGTAAAATCTTAGGATTTGTTTGGGATCATGTTGGTGGTAGGGACTTCGATAATAAGTTAGTGCAATACTTTATTGATGATTTCAAAAATAGGTACAACCTCGATGTTTTGTCGAATAAAAAAGCGCTTATGGCATTGATATTGGAATGCGAAGTGATAAAAAAAGTTATGAGTGTCAATCCTCTTGAAGTTCCTCTTCAAATCGAATGTTTCATGAACGATTATGATGTCGTTGGTAAAATAAAGAGGGAAAAGTTCGAAGAATTATCCGAGCAAGTACTTAAGAAAATCGAGATGAATTTCCATCGACTTTTGGATAAAATACAATTAACACCTAGTGACTTACATTCAGTAGAAATTGTTGGTGGATCATCTCGCGTACCTGCTGTTAAAGAACTTATTGAAAAAACATTCGGTCGTAGACCCAATGAAACTTTGAATCAAGATGAAGCTGTTGCTAGAGGCTGCGCTTTGCAGTGTGCAATATTGTCGCCGTCTTTAAAAACCCGACATTATGTTGTCGACGATATGCCATCGTATATCATTAAAATGGCCTGGATTAACAAGGAGTCGAATGAAGAAACTCTCGAATTGTTTTCATTTTCTGATAAAGTGCCGTCTTCTAAGCTTGTAACTATCTGTATGAGCAAACCATTTCTGATACAGGCTTTTTATGTTGATTCGGAAGAAAATATGTGTAAAATAGGCACATTTGTTTTTGGAAACATTCCTGAAGATGTCGAAAAAGGCGGTATTATGAGAGTAAAAATTAAAGCTTGTCTGAACATTCATGGTATTTTTAACATGGAATCAGCCAAAATGATAAAGAGAATTGAAGAAAATGAACAGAGTGATAAAATAGTTCCTTATGTTGATAATACAAATCCTGATATTCCAATTGACGATAGAGAAGAGGAAACTCCTGAACCCGAACAGCTGGCTCAAAATGTACAAGCGAATTGCGCTGTTGAATACTATGAGCTTACTATCGAATCTCAAGTTTCTGGTTTGAGTAAACTCGAATTAAATGAATCCATTGACGCAGAACAACGAATGATCTGTAAAGATGTAGAAGAAAAAGAAAATGCAGACGCTCGTAATATCTTAGAAGAATTTGTTTTTGACTTGAGAGGAAAATTACACGATGAATTGGGAGAATTTGTATTGGAAAAAAATAAAATTACATTGTTAGAAACTTTAAAATCGACTGAAATGTGGATTAATGTCGATGAAGAGCATGAAACTGCTGAATATTCTATGGAATTAAAGAAATTAAAGAGTCTGTCCAATCCCATTTTCCAAAGATATACAGAATGGCAACAGAAGCAGAGTGTAATTAATGATTATCGTCAGGCCTTACAGCAAGCATTTAATGCGTTTAATAATTTTATAAGCAAGAAAGAGTCTACTGACCCTAATGGTGACGATGACGTCTATAAGATTTTAAGAATTTGGGAAGAAGCTAAGCATTGTTTGGATCAATACGTCGAAAGTTTTTCTCAGCTGAAAAAAACTGATGATGTACCCATTAAGGTTAGTGAATTGCAATCTTCTCTGCAAGCTTTTAAAGCCAAATTTCAAGATTCGTTTGAGGAAGTGCAAAGAAAACGAAGTGACGAGAAAAAAATACGTGACTCATCTTTTGGAGATAGCGAGAATAACGGAAATTCCAACGTAAACAATTTACCAAATGAGAACAAATAAATATTTCATTTGTGTGAGATTCTAAAATATTAAGCTGCCTTGGTAAGCAATATAAACATATCGTTCCTTGTTATTTTAACATCGTCAAATAAAAAAAATACTCTGGAATGTATTTTGTTTTTGTTTATTTTTAACTAATATTAAATGCAGAACATGAACTTGTGTTAATCTTAAAATAAATCTATAAAAGTTTTATTTTGATTGGATAAGTTGCTCATAAATTTATTACCATTTTTTGGGGGGGAATATTTTTTAATATTTCTCAATTATGTTTTATTCTCTTTAGTTAGATTTATAACTCCAAATTTTATGTATTAATTAGTAAAGTTTTTAAAAGTGTTTCTAAAAATATAAACATTAGGTAGTAACTTATTTTGCAGAAGTGCATTACATTTTACAGAAGCATTACTCCCTGTCACTGTTGCGTATGATACTCAGCGTTGAATTCAGGAAGTGGTCCGGGGGGGGGGGAATCCCCCCGAAGCATTGAAATGTGCCCCCGGAAGATTTGAGATTTTATGCTTTTAAAGGGCAAAAAGTGCAACCCCCCCCCCCCCGGAGCAACGGAAATCCCTCCCGGAGAAAAAAGTCTGAATTCAACACTGATGATATTAAGTAATAAGAAGATGATAGCAACAAAAGTATTTTTATTGAAAAGTGAATTTATTTTCTGGAAAATGTAACAGAAAATGCAAAAAGTTGAATCTTTGAAATGGTTGAAGGTAAAGGCAACTTTTACATTATTTTCTTTTAATTCTCTAACTAATTCTCCAAGAAACGACTTGTTTCAAAAGTAATAATTTTATGTGCACTTCTCCAAGCAAAGCATACGTGCGATCACCCTATAAAGTTTAAAAAAAAAATAGTTTTGCTGATAAAGTGTGTTATTTTTCTAATGTGATTTAATTATTTAGAATTGATTTTATGAGTTTTGCACTTAATTTGAAATGTTGCTTTTTTACTTTTCTTTTCTTTTGTGAAATAAACTTTTAAAGTGTACTTGTAAGCTTCTGAAGAACTATATAAATGTTATTTTAAAATTAAAGATCACATTTTCTTGTTAGATTTAACTCAAAACATACGAATTCGATGCAACAGTTTTTTTCTTCGATTTATTTTTTTTTTTATTTTTTTTTTTTTAAGTACGTACCTGCAAGTTAAAATTTACTAGAAGTTATGTATTCTATGAAGTAGCTGCCGCTGCCACGCAGTTAATGAATGTAATTTATTTAAGTTTTTTTTTTTCCTTTTCTTTAAGATGATCGCACGTATGCTCCGACATCGAAAGGCAGCTTTTAACATTCTGTTGAATGAATAATAACTACAAGAATATTATATTCTAGGACATATTGTACTGTCCTCTTAAAAAAAAAAACATTTTATTAAATTTTCTCTATATAAAGTCTAATAAAGAATGCAAAAATATTAAGCATGGCGAAATTTTTACAGCTTGTTCTGACTAAAATTTTAATGTTGAGCATTTTTTTTTATTTTATCATTTTATTTCAAAAATGCAGCCAATTAAGCGAGATTTTGAAAAAAAAAACCGCTTTTTCAAAAAATAATTTATGTTGCCGGAAAGAAAAAGAAAAAAAATCCCACCTGATAAATCAGCTACAAATGAAGCATTTTATTACATATTAATGGTTTAACATTAAAACAATTAAAAATTCATGTAGATGATTCAAAAATTCTATTATAACAAGAAAATCTGTAAAAGTGAAGCTCATGTTTTGCCAGAATTCTGCAATTGTTAGTTTAAATTATTTAAAACTAAAAAAGAAAGAAAGAAAATTAGGTACTTTTCGGTTAGCCGGGCGCCAGTGATATATATACATGTACATATACCCACACACACATATATACATATATCTATACATATATATACATACACTATATATATGCATATATTTATGTATATATATACAAATTTATGTATATACATATGAATTTATATATGTACATATATCACTGGCGCCCGGCTAACCGAAAAGTATAATTTAACAAATTACAATAACCATTGTGGAAATGTTCCAAAAGCTTAAAAAAAAAAGAAATACTGTACTTTCGTGTTATAGCGCCCTCCCCCCCCCCCCCCCCCCCCCCACAGTTATGATTATGCCAAGTTTGCAGTTATGATTTCGCCAAAATCACCGCAAAGCTTATATATGCATCCTACATACGCATATATATATTCCAAACACTCCTATATGTGCTATATACATCATTATACACATATTATTTACGTCTTATATGTTGCATATATACACCATATACACATATCATATAGGGTAGATGTGCCAGTAATGGACCGCCTTCCAGTAATGGGCCACCTTCAACGTTTTTGGTTTATAAAAAAATAACCAATAAAAATTCAGCTTTTTTTTATTTCATTAATATGCTTTCTTTAAATTCTAGTTTTAAATACAATCATAATATCAATTATCTATTACTTTTTGTGGGGTGTCCATTACTGGAATTTAGGATGTTTTGATTTATTTCTGTTATTTACAATTAAATTTCGATTCACATTGGGAAATGTGACTATGAGCATGGTTAAATATTGTTGGTAGATTAATATAATATTAAAAAATGCGAAATATAACAATTATAACTATTAATTAAAAAATAATTTAAAAAGAAATTCCTTAAGGGTGACCATTACTGGCACATCTACCCTATACATCATATATGCATCCTATATGACTATAACTTGCCCATATACGTCAAGAAATGTTATCTATATATCATATATATTATTATAATGTCATACATGCTTTATATTTTTGCGATCAATCTTGTTATTCGCTTGGGGCCGCTATAACACGAAAGTACCAAATTTCTACTTTATTTTTCATATCTGATAATTTGCATCTATCCTGTTTGTAACTTTAACATTTTTGTAACGATTTTATGCATTTCTATTGCCTATTCAAAGATAAATTCTACTAAAGTGACAGAATTTCGTTAAAAACACTTTAAAAATTCTATTAAAGTTACAGAATTTCGTTAAAAACGTTTAAAGTAGTAAAATGCGAACATCAATTGGTCCATTCTGGACCGAAAGCAACAACCATTTTACTTAATAAGCACTCCTTAGATATTTTTTTTATTGTTCTAAATGATGCATAAAAACAGAACAAAACAAACAAAAATAACTTTTGTGGATATATTTGATAAAGTACTAGGGTTTTTTTTTTTTTTTTTTTTTTTTTTTCGATTGCACTTTTTGACAATTAAAAATCATATTTACAATCTCAAATCTTCTTGGTTGGGGGGGGGAGGGGGTGCACTTTCCTGAATTCAACAAACTGTGGCCCCTCTTTTTCATATGCCCTTGAACATTATTGTTTGCTTTCTGAATGATTTCCAGATTATGAAATATGCAAGGCAGAGTTGGCAAAATAATTTATCTGGTTTACTGTTGCTGTATTACTGGGGGGGGGGGGGGGGGAAGCTCGAAAGCCAAAGCACCGCGACCAGAGGTCTATTGTACTATCCCCCCAGGTCTCCTAATTTTGAACCAATTCCAGATGAGAGACCTGCATGTGTATTGGCATCCCCAGAGGTAGCGCTTATACAGAACTTGGAGGACTTTGGAGCCACGAACAGATTTAACGTGCACCAGCTCCCACTAACGTACACGGTCCCACAGCAGAGGCAGACGAGAGAGGATAGACGATGCACCCTCCCAAACATTGACCGTGGTCGCGATGCTGCTTGGCTTTCGGCGATCTTACGAGAGCCGAGCTTTACCGTCCGCGCCACTGCGGGACTGGTTTACTGTTAAAATTTCTATTAACCACATGAAATTAATTAAAAGCAGCTATTTATTAAAAAAAAAATTGCTAGAAGAGGTAGATGCAATTTAACAATTAATTTTGATTACTTAGCTTTACAGTTAAATTAAAAGATTTTATGCACTATGACCATTATTCAAATTACACCTTTTTTTCCGTAAATGTAGCACTATTTTCGAACTGTAATATTCGCCTTATATATTGGCAGATTAAATAAGGCGAATATTACATTTTCGGAAGTAGTAATAGATTTTTATATAAACTTGGAAATTGTGACACATTTTATAAATATTCAGATCTCGGTGCCATAGATGTTTGCACTCTTATGCAAAAATGCATGAATACAAAATTTATTTTATGTACAGATTTTCATATTATAGATATTTATTTTATTTTACGAAATTAAGTTTCAATACACTTTTACAAACAATTCAGTAGAATTCCGTTGCATTTAAATTATACTATGCGCCAATATCCAATACAAGACCATTTAAAAAGTAATCGTTATTATTTCACTGAAAAAATGAATGATATCGTAAGGATAGGACTCATAGGACTCATTTAAAAGGATAGGACTCATTTTCGGAATAAAATAAGTACATTTTAATTTGGCAACATTTTATCTTTTGTTGTCATTAACTGATCATTCCAATTCAGATTCCAATTCCCTATTGAGACTCTTTTTCCCTATAATATCTATTTCTCCGGAAACATCTATCCAAAAAACTATCGGTAAGATTATAGAATTGCTATCATTAAACATTTTAGTATACAAATTCGGTTTCTAAATTCAGTCATACGAAAATAATAGGACTCCATCTTAAATAGGGTGTCATCACCATGGCAACCTAGAATCATTATACCTGTCATGGGATATCATTGCATTAGTGACGTATGATGCGGGATTTAATGGAATGAAGAAAACTTTTATGAATATCTTTTTAACACTTTCCAACCTAGTTGAAAAGTGTTTATGACTTCGGTTTGTCTGCCGTCTGTCCGTGCTCTAACTCCCGTAAATATGCTCGGATTGCTCTGCAATTTTTATATGTTATAGTCGTTATCTATAGCATGTTCCCTATTTCAACGGAAGTGCGTAGCACTTATAGTTTTTTTACAGGGACACTCAAAAGAATTCCGTTACATTGCGGTCTACCGGGGAAAAATCACTTGAGGTTTATTTAAATAATGTTTCACTATTTTAAACGCATTGAAATTTATATATATCACTAAGGTGCATTAGAAGAAGCTTAATATGGAATAGGGTGTGCATAGCACTTATAGTTACTTTACAGGGACACACAAAAGAATTCTCTACTAGATCCTATACAGGGAAGCACAAAAGTTCGCGAACACATTTCCGTATTATTTAACTCCAGACGGAGAATTTTAAACTGTGCTACGCGTTTCCTAACTGAACTAAAATTTAGAATCTTCTGTAGTATATATACAAATCTATAGATCCTATACAGGGCTGAATAAAAGTATTCGGATTACTCAGATGTTATCTTTTAGCTTATTAAACGGTATGATTTATAAAATTATTTTGGAAGCGTTGGAAAGTGTTACATAATCTATGCTTGACGCATGATTTTTCGTTCTTGTTAAGTTTTGATTCGATTTTCATAAAATTTGAAATGACTCCAGAAAATTCTGCAACGATTATATAAGATATTAAATTTCAAACCATTCGGTTGGGTAGTTTTTGAGCTGTTATATGCGGGCCAGACGACGACTATATGGTGCTATATATTTATGTAATTACGGACGCTCCTAAAAAAATCCACTAAATTGGAAATACTGCTGATACTATTGAATTTTAGCATCGTGTATTACAATGAAAAAAAATCTCTGACGGCTCGGCCTACAGGCACAGGTAGATTTCGCAGACGCGGACAGTGGGGCGCCTGTTGGGAATTGCGTAAGAAATAACCTTTTTGCCATGATGCGGCATTTGGAAAAGCCCACTTCGAAACCTAACTTGTTTGCAGGCGGAGCCGGCAGGGATTTTTGCTATAAGGGTTGGTGATATAAAAAACTTGTCAATATAAAAGTTTTAGATAATATTAAGAGGATTTATAATAAATTTAAGCGGATTGGATATCGTCTGAATGGACGAAGTTATGAATTTTTTTCTTCTTAAACCCCTATTACCCTCCCCCCTTTGAGGCCATTTTTAAGGATACCAAAAATCTGTCCTACATCAATTTCCGGCCCTTTTTCTAGAAGTAATAATAACTTTAAACTGATTCAATACGTATCATAATTAAGAAATTATGGGTTT
Organism: Maratus michaelseni; assembly: GCA_963931845.1. Lineage (NCBI taxonomy): Eukaryota > Metazoa > Arthropoda > Arachnida > Araneae > Salticidae > Maratus > Maratus michaelseni. The sequence continues at coordinate 421,029,998 of OZ007591.1, read as the reverse complement.
TTTTTCTGTTTTCACAAAAAGCCTCCCCCCCCTCCCCCTGGTTCGATTTTGCTCAATAACGAACTTGACCGAGATTTTATGCCCCTTGATTTTATGTATCAGTTTGGAAGAGATGTTGCAGAATTATGGGAGTTATCGTGTCCATAAAAAAGTGACATAGATAGATAAATGTTTTAGGTTCTGGGAGTCACGATCGGCGTAGATCTGCAAAAATTCCAACTTAGGGAAGAATGTAAAAGGTAGTATTTCTTACGAAATCTACCTAAAAAAGAAAAGTGTAACTTTGTATCCTACCTTATCTTGCAACACTTTGAGCACTTTTCACTTTGTCTGCTTCACCGAAAAGCTATGTAATCGGAGTTTTTATTCAGATTAGATAACTTTTGTAACCTTACATAACTGATATGCTTACTTTCTTTCATACGACGCGGTTTACTACTTTGTAAAAAGTATCGACCACTGTCTAAATTAACACTGTGTATATACGCTGATATTTGTTTTTAAATTCGTGCACAAACACACATGATGTATTCGAGGGAAGTGGAGTTGAAAGAGAATTACGAAAGAAATTTGAAAGCTGTCGAATATAATCAGAAATTCAACAGGATTTTCAATCAGATCCGGGGAAACTTCGAGTTTATACTACAATTTCTGCACGATGTTATTCAGTCTGGTGAGTTTTTATTCGATTACTACCAGTTTTTGTTTAATTATTAGATCGTAAAGAACGCGTGATTCAATTCCCACATACCGGAAGAATTTTTCAGTTATTTAAAAAATGACAAATATAAACTCAACACGAGTTCGAGCCCGGAATTCATTTTTATACCAGTCTTCGGCCTAATTTTATTTTTTCATATATTGAAAAAAAAAAAAAGTCCTTCCGGTCTGTACTGGGAGGAAAAAGTAGCTTTCGTATATCTTCGTTTTAAAATTTTAGCTAATGTTTTACTCGAAAGCAGCAAGCTAAAATGCAAAGAACCCGATTACAGAAGATTCGTTAATACTGAATTTGAAAAAGAAATTCGTTAAATTAGTCAACTACAGCCAAGTTGGCTTCATTTATGGAGACTTACTTTTGGTCGCCTAATTTAGCGAGAATTTGACGCTAACGGATATGAATATAGTTTTATGGGTATATGATTGGGAAAATGATTACAACAATGAAAGATAACAATTTGCCAAGATATCCCGTTCATTAAAACTCATAAATGAATCCCTGATTTGTTTTAATCTGCTGTCTTGCTTCAAAATGTCAGCCACCCTAGAATTCCGAACTGCAATATCTCAGACATTTTTTAAGATAGAAGTAAAACAAAAAATGCTTCGGAATCCTTGTATCAAGGCCTCACTTAAATAAAAAATAAATTTTTCTAATCTCTTTGTATATATATTTTAATTTTAAATCTTTTAGTGGCTGCCATTTTGAAACAAGCTGGCCAACGAACTTGGTCGGGATATTGATGAGCTTAATACATACACTTAGTTTCATCCAAATCGGTTTCTAAATACGAGTGCTTTCGTTTGACAAGATTATATATATAAATCAACATTTGAACGGAGGGTAGTTTTGGGATCTGGGGGGTCATGATCGGTGAAAATAGACAGAAATTTCTCCGAACGGCTGAAATAGGTAGCTTTTTACTTGTTGTATTGAAAGCTACCTAATATGTCATTACACACACATTTTACAAATCATGGTAAACGCAAAACTTAGCGAACGTCGGAATGTCGCGAAGTTTAGATTGTTATAAAAAGCATCTGGTTATAACAGAAAGTGTTGATTAGATATCAACACATTCATTAGTTCTCCATGAAGCCAACAGATGGGCTGAATTTTGTTTCAAGAATTACGAATTCAAAATCAGGTTCACCCTGTGGGGCACGTTGGGAACTGAAGGGTTATTAATATACATAATCCTTCCAAACTTACTTTCAACCTCATATTTTTACAAAGTTTTGGTTTTATGTTTTTACTACCAAGAAAAATAATTTGAAGGCAACTTACACGAAAGAAATGTACTCGTACAATAAGTTATAATGTAAACCATATGCTGTGGCCATCCAAAAACTTACTTCTATATCATTCGAATGTATTGATTTAAAAAGCGCTGTTAATTACCGACAATTTTGAATATGAGACATGCTACATTTCTTTGTTTGTATTTCACACGGAATTATGACTGAATTTAAAAGAGCGTAATAGCACCCCCTGTTGGATATTCAAAGCCAGATTTGGACAAAAAGAAATGTAATTAATAATCTCAGATATAAAATTTGATGCATTTCTACCGAATAGGAACTGAGTTACAGCCGTAATGTTCAAGGCAAAAAGAATAACACAATAGCGCCCACGCGCCCCCTGGCGTGCAATCCACAAGGTTTTTTTCTCTAAATGGGCATTCTTATTTCGGGTTCTATGAGCCCGGTATCACAACGGGGTTCGGATGATTCAACTTGGTTTTCGATCGCGTTACAGATGAATGACCAGCTCCAAAGTCAGGGGGCGCATTATTTTGTAGATTTCGACGGGAATTGGTTCATTCAACTCCCTTGATACAACGGGTACCCGTGTCGGATGTTCGTATAAAACAAATTGCGCCCATGGCAGTGAGACGTGGAACTAAATGATTTTGCAGCGCGTGCATAGCACGCCTGCTATACGGTGCCGGAGGCAGCGGGGACACGTGTCGGAATTTCATTCGGGAGGCGCTTTGTTCGAAACAGAGTACGCTTCCTGGCGGCGGAAGGGGGAACTAAAAGACTTTGGAACGCGTGCGCAGCACGCCTACTATACGGTACTGCAGGCAGCGGGAACTCGTGTCGGAGCTTTGTTTAGATCAGAATACGTCCCCTGTCGGCGGAAGATGAAATTAAAGGATTTTCCGTCGCGTGCGCAGCACTTTTAAATAAATAAATTCATACAAAATCAGATTAAAGATATAAAATCATACAAACTTTAGGTTTGTTTAATTTTATAACGGGCAACGACGAGCGAGACAGTAAGTATACTATTAAAAGAAAGGTTCGCCCTGTGTGTGTGCGATGGCTAGCAAAATCTAGCGCACCTAGAAGCCTGAAATTTTAGGTGAGGATATTCCAAAGCTTCTCCTGATTGCACCTGAGTCTCAGAATTTTAATACTTTGAAAATTAACCTAAATATTTATTAAAAACCCTTTAAGCATCACATAAAAAAACTCATTAATACTTTGCCGTCCGCATGTCTGGTAAAAATACTTCTATTCGTAAAATGTTAAAAGGATTGATTGACACTAAAATTTAGAAACAATTTTATTCGAAAATAAGTAAAATCTTTTCTTCATTTAAATTGATAAAAGGGAATTTTTCATTCCAAAATTCTGGTGCCAATGTAGCATTTAAGGATTAAAATTAAGTTACTTTATATACGACACCACTGTGGTGTCGCCGGACGGCAAAGGTTAAAATGCGCTTCGAAAATGGCTTTTTTTAATTATTATTCGCGGGGATGGGGATGGGGGCGGGGGAGACTTTTTAATAAATATCGCATTTAGTGAACCGCGCATACTAGCGGCAGGTTTATCGTTATTTGACACCATTTTTAATATATACATATCTAATGATCCGATTTCAAAAGATTTAATTCCTATTCCACTTAACAAATTAAACTTTTTTATGTTTATCCATAGCGTTTAATTGCTGTGATGTTTCGATAATTACCACTTCTGAACCAAATACCATTTCTGAATAGTAACTTGAGCAATTTTTTTTAAGTTCTAAGTTTTTCTACGATTTCCAGTCTTTGACCAAGTAGTCCGGTAGTCTTAATCTAAAAGCAGTCTCATCTCCCCTCCACCCCATCCCCTTTCACGGTTTTTTTCTCTAACTATGCCCCGTTTCCATAACTCAGCAACCAACTTTCCAATTTCAACGCAACTGATTCCAAACATTATAATTAACTTAATAATCATCCTCTATAACATTAAAGTGAACTTATGAGTTGTATATACCACTCTTTTTGAATTAGCGTTTAGATTTCTCATATTTTTTTTACTTCATTTCAGAGTATCTCGGGTTCTACGGGCCAGATTACGACAGGGTTTGGCTCATTCGACTTGATATCGATAGCCTTAGTTAAATATCTTAGTCCCAATTTTTACCGCTAAGGAGCGCTTTCCTATCTCGGATTCTATATGGGTCCGATTAAGAAAAGGTCTGGCTAAATCGATAGCCTTACAGATTTCAGCCATGTTCGTATAGAACAGATTGCGCACCCTGTCGATGGAACTACAGGAGTATTTCGGGCTCTATGGGTCTGATTACGACGGGGCTTGGCTCATTCGACTTGATGTCAATATTCTTAAATACTTTAGTTCAACTTTTTACCGCTAGGGAGCGCTTTCTAGCTCGGGCTCTATGGAACCGATTAAGACGGGGCCTTGCTCATTCGACTTGAATTCGATTGCCTTACAGATTTCAGTCATGTGCGTATAGAAAAGATTGCTCCCCCTGGCGATGGAAGATGGAACTACAGGCTCGGATTCTATGGGCCCAATTACGACGGAATTTGGCTCATTCGATTTGATATTTATAGCGTTAAATATTTTAGTTGCACTTTCTACCGCCAGGTGGCGCTTTGCTATCTCGGGTTTAGTGGGTCTGATTACGATGCCGGTTTGCCTCATTCGACTTGATTTCGATAGCCTTACAGATTTCAGTCATGTTCGTATAGAACAGATTGTTATTATCACGTGCCCGGGCAATGCCGGACGAGTCAGCTAATATACATATATATATATATACTCCGAATTTCGAGTCGATATCTCCAATAGTTTTCTTAATATTCCAGGATGAGTGAAAATGAGAATATTTCGTTGTCTGGAATTAATTTCGAGTCGATATCTCCAATAGTTTTCTTAATATTCCAGGATGAGTGAAAATGAGAATATTTCGTTGTCTGGAATTATCAAGTCGGTAATTTTCTTTTGTGGTTTCGATAATAATATCCATTTTGGGCGCACTGTCCTGAAAATATTTTAGTTCCACCTTCCGCTGCCAGGGGGCGCATTCTGTTCTAAACCAACCTCCGACACATGTCTCCACTGCCTACGACACCATGCAGCAAACGTGCTGTGCTACGCACGCGCAGCAAAATATTTTACTTCCACTTTCTACCGCTAGGGGGCTCATTCTGTTCTGAACAAATCTCTTTCAGAACAACTGCGGCATGTGTCCCCGCTGCCTAGGGCAGGCGCGCTGCGCACAAGCTGAAAATGTTTTAGTTCCACTTTTCACCACCAGTGGCGCTAAATCTATATCTTAATTAGTTCTTGTTAAATTGAATGAACCAATTTCCGTTGAAATTGGGCCCATTAGAACCCGAGAAAATAAATCCCACTCCTTGAAGATTAATATTCAGAATTAGTGGAATGAAGAACATTAAGTGAAAATATACATAATTTCCAGTCAAATAGCTATTTCTGTTTTTTTTTTTGGGGGGGGGCGGGGGGGAGGTTTCTCTGTGGCAATTTGGAGATTAAATGGGAGTGTTCTCTTTTTTTAAGGGGGCTAGTTATACATATTTGAACAATGTTTTAGCAAGTGTGTTTTATTTCCACGCACGTTCTCGGGCCTTGCTAGTTAATAAAAATTTGCAATTGGAAATATGTTTCAACTAGTAGGCCCGTGCGAGGATTTCGCACCGCAATCTAATATTTTTTATCAATGTCTAATATTTATTTGATGCAGGTTTAAACTTCTAAAGAAAAAGTAAGGCTAAAAATATCTGCAAACAACATTTAGTTTTTAATCAAGCCAGAATATCATCTAATTTATTCCATCAAAGTTGAGTAAAATCTGATCCAAGATTGCAAAAGGCACGCGCGAGAAAAAAAAAATAACAATCGTTCTATTAACTGCATTAGAGGATGACGTCACCCGCTTTGGGAAAAACATGGCACATAGAAATATAAATCTAGACATTTCAATTTCAATTTCGCTTTTTAATCATAAATATAAAATAAACCCATGCGGTGTTTTTTATAATCATTGCTGAGCATCATATAATGTGGTATTTTATTTCTTTGGCAACAGTAATTTGAGGAAAACCTTTCATTTCTTTTACGAAAACAATACTAATTTAATTTTTAATTATCAGCAAATTTTAATCAAAAAACATGTTTTAGGAAAATGCTAGTACTAAGCCTGTTCAAAATCCTTTCATATGGTGTCTCATTCGTCGTTCTGCGTTTCGTATTTTCTTAGAAAAAGGGATGTTGACAGGAGAAATAATATATACGATAATCCACGGTTTAAAACCCTTTAAGCGTCTGGCAGAACTTTTCACGTATGTTTATTGGTATTATATGGTGGGATTTGTATTTCATTACCTTACATGCTTATTTATCTTATGCAGTAGAAAAAATTATTACATTAATATCCAATTGACCTTCTAATTCAAAAATTACGTGACGGAAAAAAGACGGTTTAGGATGCTTAAAGCGAGAGATAGCGTCTTTTATTAATCATACACGCAGGACCGTGCGAAAAAAAAAAAAAAAAAAAAAAAACTGCGCCCGGGACAAAGTTTTATTTTGCCCCCCCCCCCCCCCCTCATACATACACACACACTCATTTTCTTTGTGACAGGTGCCACAAAATTGATAATGTGTAGAAACAGAAATAAATATTTCGCCTTTATTTTGGAACTTTTAAAGGTTTAATTTAAATTCAGAAATTTCAAACAACCAAATAACATAAGATAAAATGCACTCATTTTTAAGAGAAATCATGATGTTGTCCGACAGATAAAAAAGAATAACTAAGACAGAAAAATAAATTCCCTGAAAAATGATGGACAGCCAAAAAATGAATTAATAAATGAATAAAACTGTAATTGGTAGTATAAATTTGGCGCCCTCTCAATTTCTGCGCCCGGTGCAAATGCCCCCTTTGCCCGGCCCTGCATACACGGACAAGTCGATTTTTTCCGTTCGCTTGTGTTCGGAGTAAATTCAGAGGATAATGTTCGAAACAAAAATTGTCTTATCAACAGTTCTTCATGTAAGCGAGATATTTCATATGTGGTGCACGTGCATTCCGTGAGCGATGGTTTTAAATTTGTTGACTGAACAAAAAATGTGTAAAATGACGTCTAAAATGAAAACGATAACGTCAAAGACACTATGCGATAATATTGCATGCTATGTATAAGAAGTTTGGTCAGAAGGAGGCTTCAAAATACAGTGATTTCAGACCTTTCTCTGCCACCGCAACTGCTTTTGTTCAGGTAACAAACTCAAAGTTGTCACTCGCTAGCTAAACGCACGTATCGACAATTGCCCAGTATGAAGATCTCGCCTAGCACCCTCTATAATAAGACATTTTTTAAAAATATTAACTGCTGTGCCACCCTGAACCTTATTACTACGACAGACAGATAGAGGACACGTTTTTCAGGTTCGAAAATTTTAGACGTGGGTAGAGGCGTGACAGTGCACAACATAGCATCCGCAAGTGCCACGGCCAAGAAAGCTCTTGTATGTGGGGGTGGATCGGCCGGAGAAAGTCGTGCTAGGGAGGGGGAAAACAAACAAGAGCTTTCTCGGCCGATTGTAGATCACATGATCTGACGTCATGAACTCCGTCCTAATGCGGGAGAAACAAACAAGAGCTTTCTCGGCCGATTGTAGATCACATGATCTGACGTCATGAATTCCGTCCTGACGGTTCATGAGCATTCTCGGCCGGTACTGAAGTCGGCCATGCTAGTGCCCGCTTACCAAACAATGAAGATCGATTACGTCTTGGATAACGCTGTGTCTATAATTATTACGAAATTCAAGTTCGTGTAGACGATAGCCGAAAAACGATAGTACTTTGATCGTCAATTTTTTTTTTTTTTTTTTTTTTTTTTTTTACGAATATTTCAGAAGAATCAGGAAATGAACAAAACTAAAACATGCTAAATATACACCTTCACACACATATGAAAATAAGCTGGTCAATAAGCTGATAATAACAGAAAATAAATTCCAATATCGAGACCTCAAAGTGTCTCAAAACACGGCTACGGCCGTGACACGACACAAAATACACACGCAAAGGTAATTTTTTTTGAGTAAGCTTCTGAACCTTACTAATACAACATGCGAATTTATTTAGTTTTATTTTTTCCTTACAGGACGTTTTTCAGGTTCGAAAGTTCTAGACATGGGTAGTGGCGCGACAGTGCACAACATAGCATCCGCTAGTGCTCGCTTTTCCAACATAGTGCAGAGCGATTACGTCCTGGATAACGTTGAGGAGCTTAGGCGATGGCACGAAGGACGCTCTTCCCTAGATTGGTCCCAATTTCTTAATTTGGTTGCCGACATCGAAAGAAACAATGGGTATGTTCGATTGCATGAACTGTATGTATAATTTCCTAACAAATTATTCTTGTTATTTCAGAAAGAACAGAGAAACTGCAACTGAAAGTTTGAAAGCAAGGACAGATCAGAATGTGCATATCTATGAACGCGTTCAGCAGACCTGACCAATGTGACCGGTTACTTCTACTGAACAACGTTGGTTGCGTATTGGTTAGCAGCACTGAACCGGGACCTCCGAGATGTCGCGGTGTAGGACACACAGCATCTTGGAAGCCTCGACTGAACGCCTTGGTAACTAACCGACCTTACCGGTTACGTACCAGTGACATTACTGGACGCGCTCTATATTACAAAGAACAAACGTGTCTGTCCGTAACAGGGCCGTGCTTAGGACTTTGGCGGCCCTGGGCAAAATATATTTTGGCGGCCCCTTTTCTGATTTTTTTTTAAACTGATATGAAATATTAAATACAGTACAGATACAAAACATATCAGAAGAGTGAATTGGTGAATTAGCAGGCACTCTTTAACACAAAAAGCTGTAGGAAATACATCGTAAAAATTTTTATACTTAAAATTAAAAAAATCAAATTCCCCATGCACATCAGTATTCATAATAATCATAATGGTTTACTTTCATATCTCATGAAATATTCAGAATAAATATGAGTTCACCTGAATATCCAGATTTTAGTATGATTAGCAGTAAGTAAAATAATATAATACATTTATTTTAAACTATTTCCCATAGCCTGATGGCATGAGATTTTTTTTTGCCACACACATAGTAAGGTAATCTATGAACAAAACATCGTTTCCACAACAGCACCCACCCGAACAGTCAAAATCAAAATAAAGTAATTTCAAAGCAGAATTTGTAAAGCACCTTTTATTAATGAAACAGGTGGAATGTACTAAATTCTATTTATTCATCATAAAGCAATTTTTCTTGTCCTTTATGGCAGCAATGTTATCTATTACTTCTGAAAAAATTATAGAATTGGCCAAATCGTTTTGAATCGGAATAAGAGCAAAAGCAGGTGAAATGTTCATCAAGCATAGCTGATTTTAAATAAGTATTTTTAAGTTTTAACTTTGAAAAAGAGCGTTCTTCTGAAGCAACGGTTACAGTAAAAGTGAGTAAAATTCTCAATGCAATTACAATATTCGACTGAAATCTATGGCTGAACAATTATTATAATGTTTCCAATGAAGAATTTAGATCACTTGGAATTGTGCGACATAAACTTTTCTATTCTGTGAATAATTCTAAAGAATTTACATCATCCATCAAAATTTGTAGGTCATTGCACTTATTTACTTTCTTCTATCTATAATAGAAGAAAGTATTGTACTCGAAAAAATTTTCAACTTCCAGATTTTGATGGATTTACACATTTTAGGGGTCAGTGATCCCGAAAAATATGTTTTTACAAAATTTCTGTATGTCTGTGTGTCTGTCTGTGAGTTCTCTTCGTATGATCGAAAAGTGTAAGAAGGTCTGCATAGAAATGAACCAAATTTCATTTATATGTTTTTGGGTATGGCCAGTAGGTCCCAGATGAATTTCGGGATATTCCACTGGAAGAGGGCTCTGTGATAGGAATTTTTGTTCCATTTTCATTATTGTATCTTCTAAAATTATGAACAGAATTGAACCAAATTCCATTTGTATGTTTTTGGCTACGGCCAACAGGTTCTAGTTGAATTTGGGAATATTCCGCCAGAAGGGGGAGCAGCAATAGCAATTTTTATGCTATTTTCTCGATTTTTCGCAGTTGTGCTGTTAATCGGTTGCTCGTACAGCGACGGGTGCTTCGCATCCAAGTAATCGGATGATTTGCAAGCAGCTGGCGTACAACAGAATGGCGAAAAATATTGATTTTATTGGCACTGTGAGAACGAACTTTGAAGTATTAACATGACTGAGATAGAAGAAAGTTTTGGGATTGGCTCATCCGACTAGTTAATAAATCAGTATCAGGCATATTATGGATCTGTGTTAGTTCGAAAAGAAAATCAAATGTTAAATTAAATGTTTTCATCTAATAAAAACACTCCTTTGTCGACAATGTGACTTGATTAAAGAGGACATTAAAAAACTCTGTTTGAAATTTCTTTTCCGGATCATGCATTTGTTCATCTTCAGCTTCATATGAAAATTGATTTCTTACTTTTATTCTGAGAATGGATGATACAGGTGAAAAAGTCATTGCTCCAAGATTCAATTCTAGCTCTTCAGCTTGTTCTTTCTTTGATATTTGAGCATAAGAAAAAACATTTTCTTTATAGTCTTTTAAAAATTGAAGCATATTTTCTATTAATTGCAAGGCATGGGTCGTTTTTCTTGACAGAACGTTGCATTAGTTTTGCTAACAAGATTGAATTCCTCCAAAATGTCTTCTTAAATACACAGTATCATAAGGAATTGAAAGCTTTTCATTTCTTTTGCCAATGCAGTTGCTTCTGTCCTACTTTTCATGTAATTTGCCGTTTCAGAAACTTCTACTAACGTATCATAAACATCCCAAATTTGGAAGCGAATAAGCCTCAATGCTGTCTACTCGACATTCCCACCTCGTATCAGACAGCGGTTTAACCGTTAATGTACCGTTATATGTTTTTTAAATATGCACCATCTTGGAGTATACCGTCTCAAGAAACATGCATTTTTCGAAAATTTACAAATTAGTGACTCGTAAAACATTTATGAATATATATTTATGAAAAAGAACAGATGAGAATGTAAAAGTATAAAGCAACATCAGATTTTTGGCGGCCCTGGGCAAATGTCCGGCTCGCCCCCCCCGTAAGCACGGCCCTGGTCCGTAACACTGACGTCATTTTGACGATGCCAACAGCAGACGATTCAATTTATCTTTTACTGCAATTTTTAAAACGTCTAAACATCCCACATTTTCAATTTTTACACCGTCTAACAAGGGGAAAAAATGTATCTTCAAATGCAATTTGTTTGAAAACTACATCGCAATTTGTTTGAAAGAAATATCACAATTTACTCATTTTGTGTGGTTTTAAAAGTAATTTGCAAGCATGAATTTTTTTTTCAAATCTTATCTATATCGCGTGCAGACGATTACGAAATATAAATCCATTTGCACTTAATATAAATAGTTCAACATTTGTTTCCGGCTCATTTTCTATAACGAAATTAAAATTTCATGAATCGTCTGGGATGGCAATTGCTAGAAGAGCATTTTTTAGTTGTGTTATGCTTTTTTTTTTTTTTTAACCTGAATTAAATATTAACGTAATATGTGGTATTTATAAAAATCTGAAGATAATATACACATACAGAGCTGTATAATAAAAGAATTCAAGTACATTTTGGTCGATTGGCGGAAATTGCTCGCTTTCTAACTGAATTGAATTTTAGCTATTTAGTATATATACAAATCTATAGATCATATACAGGGATACATAAAATAATTCGACTATCTTTCTGACTATAGACGGCAACTGCTGAAATTGTGTTTCCAAATGATGAATGAATTTTCTTAATTTGTTTACTTAAATCTTTTTTCACCTTTTTAAATGACCAAGTTTTGTTTCCGTGTTCTGGAAGTGTTGCACAATCTATGCTGAACGTGTGATTTTTCTTTCTTGTTTATATATTTTAAAACCATATTTTTTACATCCTAGTAGATACCACACAGTAAAGAGAAAGAATAGAGAGACAGTGAACCGTAAAAATGGCTTGTAATAAGAAGCCGGTTATCGCTCAAATCATTAGGCCCAAACAAGCCACTTCATTGGATGGAGAGAGGCTGCACGTGGAACAAGGACTGGATTCATTGGACGGGAAGAGGTTTTCAAAGCAAGCCGCCAGTTGTTTGGGCCGAATTTAGGGTTGCATTTTTGGTGTCACGCCAAACGTAAACATTTCATCTCCAGTTCCTCTTTACTCCGTTAGTAGATGCATTCCACTTCAACGAAAAATCGCAGTTCATTACCGTGGAACGTAAAGAGTAGTAATATCTACAAACTTTATGCTTTTGCATACAAAAGTGACTTTATGAATGTGCCAGAAAAACTCGTGTTCCTGAATGGAAAAGGAAAAAAAAGTGAAAACACTTTTATTAATTTTTAAGTATAAGCATAATTGGATATTTTATACCTTATTTTCATGATACAGCATTAACAACTTGCTGTAATACAACATAAAAATATATAAATAATGAAACTCAGCTGCAGTTTAAAAGTTTGTCTACAGATTTAAGGACCCCTACACTACAAAATTTTTTTTTTGATTTTACAGTATAATACTGGCACTCCAACTGCCAGTATTATACTGTAAAATTAACAATAATAAACATTAAAATAAGCAGTAATACACTGCCGCGCATGGATGCCAGTATTATACTGTAAAATCAACAATTTTTTTTTTCATTGTAAGTTTATTAAACCTTGGCTAGCTCCCCGTGTACCTATTAAGGTGGTTCTCAAATGACCTGCTCAAGAATGCGAAACTTTCTGACACAGTTTTAAGGCATAAAATTGGTAGCTATGGAAGCGATTTGGAGTTGAAATGAGTTTTCCATTTTTTGATAAATAAATTACTTAATCCATTTATAAGTTATTCGTGTCACGTGATGAGACGTTTTTTCCTTTTCTCGTGCTGCCGCGGGGGGGAATTCGGTTCAAAACGCCAACTTCTACAGTATTTTCTTAAAGATCTTCTACATTTACCAAAGTATGGAAAACGTCTCGATTAGATAGTGTCTGAATAAGAACATTTTCCAATTTCATGCGTTTCCGAACAAAAATGAATTCAGAAATGTGTCAGAAAGTAGCCCTTTTTGATTTAATATTTAATCCATAGTGCTGGTTCCATGTGCAACAGATTTATTAATTAAAACAACTTCTGTTCTGTTTCAGACATTTACCTACAACAATAGAAGTTCTTGAAGCTCGGATCAGAAAAAGCGTGAGCTGCGTTGTTCAGGGAGACCTCTTATCGGATGCAGTTCTACCTTTGGACGAGCTGAAGACACACAACGCTTCACCTCCATTTGACCTCATCATTTCTGTATTATGCATAGAAACTGTGGCAACAGATTTCGACAGCTACCTGAATATTCTGAAAAAACTCAATGACTTACTGAAACGAGGAGGAGGGCTTCTACTTTGTGGATATGAGAATGGATCCCCATGGGTAATCGGGGAAAATGCTTTTAACCACGTTAAACTGCGATTAGATGAAATAACGGATGCGTTGAAAATGGCTGGATTTACAAATTTGGATGTTAGAGTTAAAAAGAAAGTGGAATCGGAATACAAGTATCATTATGATAGTTTGTTCTGTGTAGCAGCAGAAAAAAATTAATAAAGAGATAAAGCTTATTGCGGTTAGAAAACTACTGAATTAATAGCCCATGTATGCCTTAAGAGAACTACATAAGTCATGCGAAAAAATGCGCAAGTTAATGTTAAATCTATGGGAAGGTTCTTGGCAGATTTCTCGCTCGCATTTTAATATTTTTAAATGATGATTTTTGCATAGGATAGCTGAAGTTGATCTCTAACGTTGTTAGTTTTTACTTTTTCAAGTTTGGTTTCAGTTTTTTATATTTGGGTTCTTTCACTTTTAGCCGGTTCCAAAATTGAAAATGTCCGCTTATAAAAAAACTGTAACCAAAATCCAAAAAGTAAAAACTTACAACGTTAGAGATCAACCTCAGCTATCCTATGCAAAAAACATCATTTAAAAATATTAAAAGGCGAGCAACAAATCTGCCAAGAATCTTCCCATAGACTTAACATTAGCTTGAGCGTTTCTTCGCATGACTGATGTAGGCTCTTAAGGCAGTTTTCAAAAAATATTTTTCCTCACTCAAAAAACATTTCCTAACAAGTGCAAGGTTTTTCATTCTTAAACGTAAAAACCTACATTTGAACTAAGTGATTTGGAATCGAATAACCTTGTTTTATTTTTTTATAAATGCATTACATCTTGAGTTGCAAGCGATTGCTCACGCATGATGACTTTTTCTTCAGATTGTAGCATCTCGAAAATTTGTTCAAAACTCCAAATTTGAAAGTATTTTCTGAAACATTCTCTGCATTTATCGAAAAATAAAAAACAGATTTGATTTCATGATTTCTGAATAAGAACATCTGTCAATTTCATACGTGGGATAATAAAAATGACCTCATGAATGCGTCAGAAAGCATTCATTTCGAATTTCAGAACAGCCTTAATGAACATAAACATAGCTGTAAATGTGCATGAATAATCCAAAATTTGAAATTGTAGTGAATAGTTCTTAAGATAAGGCACTCAACTTTCTAGGAAAATATTTAAATAACATACTATATATTTATATAAGTACTTTAAGCACTTGAATTGAAAATCCTGTTATTAATGAATAAGATCTATGAGATGTCTACAAGCATCTTATATTAAACGTATAATGCAGGTCCATTTAGTATATGAATTAAGGATGCTAACTTAAAAGGAAATAAAATAGAATACGCAGTTTAGAAACATATATTTAATGGCAATACTTTAGAAAAAACTCTAACATTTAAAAACCGATTTTTCTTGCATAATGGAGGACCTGGCAGGTGGTCAGCAGTTTGAGAGTATACACAGAACATACCATAGCCCATTGCAAAGCGAATTGAATGGCAACTCGATTATGGATGACTGTCACTGTGGTCGAGTAACTTCTGTAATTGAGATATACCAATCATTTCCCTTTGTAGCATCATGTTCAATGTTGTTAACTATTTAAAACTTTTCGCAATCTGTCTGGTCATCCATACCTATTTCAGTTAATCAAGAAAAATCGTTTTTTCGTTTTCCTTTTAATGTTTCAAATTTTATAAAATATGTACATTTTTTCACTAGCTCTCGGTTTATAATCAAGAGTACTTGGAATATAGAAAGAAGTCTGGTTAACGCATATTTGCAAAGATTTTCATGTATAAGCAAGTATAAATTTAGATTGGTGCATTGCAATAAATAAAATGTGCAAATAAAGAAAGAATTAAAAATTTTTAACTTTTTTTTTTCTCTCTTTTAAACACTGCTTCAACCATTAACAATTGTTTGTTTTACAACATGGTGTCAAAAAAAAAAAAAAAATTGTAAACGTGGCATATGTAAGAAAAAAAAAAATTCATGCTCATTTCACTCAGAGCAGACGATATAATTCATTTCACTGGAATAATAAGGATGACTTTTTAACATTGTGAAACTAGTTATAAAACAAATGCACCTCATTTGTCCGTTCAACGTACAATTTCCAACTTGTTAAAAATATATAATGCTAAAAATTTTCTGGTAAGAGAAAATGACCCTGATGCATCAGGCCCTACACTAGAACCCAACAAGGAGATTTAAAAACCCTTTTCTTAAACTTTAAGGACACAGATGGGTTGTAGTAACATAAATACATGGATGGCGTACTGCAGGCCTGTCCAACCTTTCAGTAAGCCAGGGTGCACCTTAGCTTGTGGCACACAATCAAGGGTGCCATTATTCATATGATTCAGAAAATGCAAGAATATTATTCCCCTTTAGCTGTGATAGTGATACCCACATGTCTACAGGATACACAGACAAAGTGGTATGCGTTATTAAAATGGTATATACAGTGGTTAATCACTGCCGTCCTAAGTTGTAGTTGGCTCATCTAAAAAATTGAACAAAAAACATCTCATAGTAAATTTAACGTTACATTTTTCTGAGGTTTGGGGATGAAAAAGGGGGGGAGGAATTTTAAGGACTTTTGCATGTAAAGGAGGCAAAAACCTTAATAACACCTGTAATAAAAAAAAGTATGCAAATATTAATTATTTTAAGGCAAATTAACTTTAGTCAATGGAATTTTGTTTAAAGAAATCTAGAAAAATTAAACATTTGAAGGGGTGGCAAGAAAATCTTCAAAGGGCGTCATGGCGCCTGCTGACAGCCCTGGCGTACTGTATGCGGCAACACCTTTTAAATCCTAAATATCAACTTTTGATGCTAAAAAACAATGGAGTCTAAATGTCTAGTAATAGTATAAACGTAATAACCATCAGATTCATATTTGGTGGCATATTCTGTATGACATTGGTAACTTATCAATAAAAATAATAAAAGAGACCAGAAAGAAATTGTAAACTTCAAATTTAAACATTGGTTGGAATTGAACGGGTTTTTGAGAAGAGATAAATGAAGCACAGACGTTAATATATAATCATTCTGGAATTCGCAACTTTTAGGTAGATTTCGTAAGAAATACTACCTATTACATTCTCCCCTATGTTGGAATTTCTGAAATTTTTTTGTAGATCTAGGCCAATTATGACTCCCAGAACCCAAAATCACCCCCAGTTCAAAACTTTATATATCTATCTATCACTTTTTTTCGACACAATAACTTCAATAATTTTGCACAAATCTCTTCCAAACTCAAACATAATATCAAGGGGTATAAAATCTCGGTCAAATTCGTTAATGGGCAAAATCGAACCAAGCGGGTGGGGGGCTTTTTATGAAAACAGAAAAAAACCCATAACTTCTTAATTATGATATGTATCAAATCCGTTTAAGGTTATTATTACTTCTAGGAAAATGGCAGAAAATTCATGACAGATTTTTGATATCATTAAAAATGACCTCAAGGGGGGGGGGGGGGGGGGGAGGAAATAAGGGTTTAAGAAGAAAAAAATTTATAACTTCGTCCATTTACAAGATATCAAATCTGCTGAAATTTATTATAAATTATCTTAATATTAATTACATCTTTTGTATTGACAAGTTTTTTATAGGGCCAACCATTACAGAAAAAAGAAAAAATCCCTGCCGGCTCCACCTACAGAAATAGGTAGATTTCGAATTGGGCAGTCCTAACTGGTGCATCATGGCAAAAAGTTCATTTCTTCTTCAATTCCCAATAAACAGGTGCCCAACGTCCTGCATCTTCGAAATCTACCTGTGCCTGTAGGCCAAGCCGTCAGGGATTTTTTTAAAAACTGAGCGGTGTACTCTGTATGCCATCTTTGTCTTTAAAGGTTAAAAGAAAAGAAAAGAAAAAAATAATTTAGAGCTCCTGAAAAGTTTCTAGAACGCTGGCCATTTTAAGGAGAAGTGCAATCCTGCCTGCATGTACATAACTTTTCAAAGGAAAAAGAATCATAGCAGAAAATACCTTTTGGTTCTTTTAATATCATTTTTATGGATAAAAAAGTGACATTATAATACAGACCTTAAAAAATTTTACTTTTATTTTGCCAATTATCGCAGGAAAGTGCCCTAAATATCAAGACAATAAATAATGTAAAATAAAAAATCACAATAATTAAAAAAAAAAAAAAAAAAAGAAAAAAAAAAAAAAGATAAAAATTGTATGTCCATGATGCCAAATCTTTAACATGTGGCATTAACACGAGTCTTAACCAGTGTTGCCAATTGGGTGGGTTTTTTTAAGTAGATTTTGTAAGAAATACTACCTATTACATGTTGGAATTTCTGGAAAATTTTTGCAGATCTATGCCGATCATGACTCTCAGAACCCAAACACCACCTCCAGCTCAAAACTTTATCTATATACCTATCTATCTATGTCACTTTTTTATGGACACGATAACTTCCAAATTGATACATAAAATCACGGGGCATAAAATTTCGATCAAGGCAGTTAATGGGCAAAATCGGGCCAGGGGTGGGAGGGGGGAATGAGGTGCTTTTTGTGAAAACAAAAAGATCCATAACTTCTTAATTATGTTACATATGGAATCCGTTTAAAGTTATTATTACTTCTAGGAAAAAGGCCAAAAATTTATGTATGACAATTTTTTGGTATCACTAAAAATGGCCTCAAGGGGTGGCAAAATAGGGGTTTAAGAAGAAAAAAATTCATAATTTGGTCAAATTACAAGATATCAAATCTGCTTAAATTTATTAAAAATCGTCTTAACAGTATCACTTTTATACTAACAAGTTTTTTATAGGACCAAACCTTACGGCAAAATGAATAAATAAATAAATAAATAAAAATTTCCTACTGGCTCCACCTACAAACACATGTAGATTTCAAAGTTGGCGGTCTTAACTAAAAAGGTAATTTCTTCTGCAATTCTCAACACACAGGCACCCCTTGGTCTGCATCTTCGAAATCTACCTGTGATTGTAGGGCAAGCCATCAGGGATTTTTTAAATTTTATTATTATTATTCATATTGCTTGATTTCTACCACTATTTTATTCTACTCTTTGCTATGCTTAATGATAAATTAAATAAGACAAATATTTCTATTTCCAAAAAGCGGTGACAATAAAACAATCTGAGTAAAAAAAAAAAGCCCTGTCCAACTTACAACATTGGCCTTGATTAACTCAGCACAGTGTTTTTTAAAATTTTTTTTATTAATAACTTTTTGAACAAATGCATTTACACTTGCAAGATTTATATCAAAATAAAATTGAATATGTGCAATTTATTTACAAATAGTTTTCAATATAATTACAATTCATATGTACTACGAAATGAAGATTTGACTTAAACAAATTACATTAAACATTTTTTTTTTTTTTTTTTTTTTTTTTTTTTTTTTTTTTTAAACAAGTTCCTGCAATAGGCGTTTCTTTTTCTTCTTTTTTATTTTCTATATGTTTTTTCGAACGCAAACACTTGGTGACTTTCTCTTAATTTGAGTATAAACATTTGCTATGCAAACAAGGAACTCGCTAAGGGGGGAAAGGAGGGGGGGGGGGGGGAGAAGTTGATAAATTTCTTTCGGCTTGACAAATTGACAAACTTAGTTGGCAAATTTGTTGAAATTTTCCTTATTTTTAAATATATTTATATCAAAAGCTATTTAATAAGCATTAAAAACTTTTAGAGCTTGTTTTGTAACAAATGAAAGATTTTTAAAAATTCAGTATCTTTTGTTCTTAACAAGTTATTGAAAATTTCCAGAGTATCCTGTCAACTTGACGCAGTTTTAATCCAGAAATGTTATATAAAAAATGAAACTAAACATGAACCACTCAGAAACAGGTTGATATTTTTCAAATTACTTTTCTGGTTCAAAACTTGTGTCTTTGCTGCTGAAGATATCAGTACTGTGATCCAGAAAATTTTGATAACTTGGCGATCCTGTCTCAATAGTCCATTATTTTAAGTAAAAAATATGTTTTTCATTCATTAAAAAAATAATAATAACAACATTCATGCATGTCCCGCAGTGGCGCGGACGGTAAAGCTCGGCTCTCGTAAGATCGCCGAAAGCCAAGCAGCATCGACCACGGTCAGTGTTTGGGAGGGTGCATCGTCTATCCTCTCTCGTCTGCCTCTGCTGTGGGACCGTGTACGTTAATAGGAGCTGGTGCACGTTAAATCTGTTCGTGGCTCCAAAGTCCTCCAAGTTCTGTATAAGCGCTACCTCTGGGGGTGCCAATCCAGATGCAGGTCTTTCATCTGGAATTGGTTCAAAATTAGGAGACCTGGGGGGATAGTACAATAGATCTCTGGTCGCGGTGCTTTGGCTTTCGAGCCTCCCCCCCCCCCCCCCCCCAGTAATACAGTTCATGCATGAGAAGGTTAAAAGACATATTTTGTCATTTTGGTACAAAAACTGTAGATTAGACAGATTTTTAATGTTTTCAATTGACAATAATAAGAAAAAAAAAAACAGCATAAGCGATCACAAATTTAAAATAATGATATAACAATGAATGATCTACATTTTGAACTGTTGTCTGAAGATACAATAATCACTTATGCAAACAATACACTGCATTTTCCAGCGCATAACACACCCCAAAATTGAACCAATTTTTAAAGAAAAGTATAGACACTTTATTAATATAGATAAAAAAATACTTAATATCACATGAGTTAAATTTTAATTAAAATGAATTAATGATATCTCTTGAACTAGCTTTTAAAATCTTTTTGGTACTTATTTGTTATACAGGCCTTAGTGAAATACAGAAACTGACCTTGGCAAGAGAAAGAAATTTTTTGCACAGATTTTCTGTCAACCTATTCACTATGTTTCATACACACAAGCAATTTTTTTTTCAATATTTATATAATTTATTTAATATAAAGAACAAATATTTAATATTTTTACAAAGTAATGTTCAGGAATAGAAGAAGCATGATAAGAATTTAAAATGGGATTCAGATTTACATTCATTCAAATATATATGCCATTTTTTTTAAAACTAGGCTAATATTTTCAATTGGAATCTTCAAAAATATTTCATTCACATATTGACTGAAATAATTAACAGTGCTAACAGAAAGGTGGTTTAATTAAATATATATATATATATATCAAATATAATATAATGATTTAGTTAAATACATATGGTGGTTTAATAATTTAAATAAATAAATATATATATATTCAGCTATAAAAGAAAAAATATACACAAAATCATAAAAAATGGCCTATTTTATCATATTTCACAATGCACAACTTTACAATATATTTGTGTGAAATTGAAATACTTAGAAAAATCAGTTGACATAGTTAAAATGATTTATTTACACTATAAAAAGGGTACACAAATATAAAGATATTAATAAGAAATGTTACAATTCATTAAACTTTCATGTTTTTAAGTTGGAAAGCAAATCATATAAATACAATTTTTAGCGTTTACAATTTAAGTAAATTTAAATTTAACATTTACATTAACTTAACATTAGATATTAGAAGTTGAAACATGAAAAAAAAATAATTAAAAATATAACTAGATGGAAAATTTTAACTAAAAATTCAAATTTGTTCTGTAAAAAAATAAGTGAAACAAAACTATAGTCTGCTTGCAATAAGTTGGACAATAAGAATGCAAATTTAGCTAAATTTAACCTTTATTTAAAAACTAACAGAATTTGGTTTTTCATTAAATTATTCAGTTCCCATTAATGCCTGTTAGCTACCTTTTTTTTAACACAGCATTACAATCTCTTTCAAGATCATTGGTCAATATATTGTGGCTGAAGTATTGTATCACACTGTGTACATGGCACCTTATAACTATTTTTAACTTTTTTCATTTTAACTACTTTGTTTTTATCATTTATTACTTTTCTTTTTGTGATAATGAGAATCCTTATAGTAAGCATCATCCCTGTCGTCATCTTTATATTTAGTTCTAGATTTATGTACAACATACTTTTCAGCATCATCGTAATGCTTACTTTTTTTACTAGATGTATAGGAATCTCCAGTTCTGTGAAAACTCCTGTCTCTACTGTCCTCCTCTTGATTAGATCTGTTTTCATGATGAGTTTTATATTTATCTTTTCTAGAATACCTATCATCATGCTTTTCATCTTCAGAAGATGACTGGGTACTGGTAGCATCATCACTACTAGAAGAACTACTGTTTTCAACTTTTTTAGATTTCTTTTTATGTTTTAAGGGTTTCGTTGAATCATCCCTATCACTTATAAATCTATATTTTTTCCTATTATTGTGAGCTTGATCCTGACTATCATCTGATGATGATGATGAAGAAGAAGAAGATGATGATGATCTTTTCCTTTTGTGCTTCTTTGACTGAGTACGATGAATATCACTTCTGTTTTTGAATTCTGTTCCAGATTTTGCATTTTGCCTGTCTTTTTTTGGTATATTATGTCTGTCTGTCCTATAATATTCTCTATCCGATTCAGGCTCAATCTTTATTTTTGGTTTATATCTGTTTAGATCGTCATTTTTTTCCATTTTCAAATGTTTTGTACTTAGTCTAGATCTGTCATTCTGATTAGAATAAGAACATTCACCGTTTGAATAGTCCATTCTGTTTTGATCACGTCTTTTACTTGAATCGCGATTCTGGTGAAATGATGTATCATATTTATCATAACCAGGATCATGTTTCTCTTTCTTAACTTTCACTTCTTCAGTGGGACGGGTTTCTTTATCGGAATCATCAGAACCGGATTTATGTTTCCTTTTCTTTTTCTTCTTCTCTTTTTTCTCTGCTTGAAGAAAGACAAAATAAATAAAAGGAAATAAATACACATTTATCAGATAAATCAAAATACAACTGTAATAAATTATCAACATATGTAGTAAAATTCTGATTTTTAACTGCCCTAATGATTCTGTTTTCACAGGTTTTACTATATAACTAAATAAATTACAAATTGTTATTA
This sequence comes from Maratus michaelseni, assembly GCA_963931845.1. NCBI lineage: Eukaryota > Metazoa > Arthropoda > Arachnida > Araneae > Salticidae > Maratus > Maratus michaelseni. The sequence goes on along the minus strand of OZ007591.1, from coordinate 421,007,512 downwards.
TAGTTAAGTCTTGGAGAAATTTTCTTTCATTAGACTCAGGCCTGGGAAGCCAGGGCTTTTCTTTTTGCAGACTTAGGCCAGAACTGGGTCTTACTTTTTTCTGCAGATTCGAACTGGCTCGAGACTCAATTTTATTCTTTCCAGCTCATGCCCCAGTCTAATGAAAGAAAATTGGCCTGATCCTGAGTAGCAGTGGCAGTTTTCATGTAAAAATAATTGTAATATCGTACATTTGTTTAACGAAATCTTTAGAAATTTAATTCAGGGGTGCAGAAAATGTTTTTACTCCCAACATTTCCCCCACTCCATATGAAAATTTCCCCAAAATGTTACGATATGTTATAGGCTTACATAGGCTTCTGTATTACCATAGGTATAGTAAATTTTGCAACATACAAGTCACATCTTTAAAAACCTATAGACTGAACTTGTAACAAGCCTAGTTATTGGAAAGGTAAATTAAGTTAATGCAATGTAAGTTTTAATCTAATTCTTATGCTTAATCATATTTATTAATAAATACACAGTTTTAACCAACAAATACAATGTTTTTGATTACCTTTTCTGATAAATTGTCAATTATTGAGAAACTGCAATCTTCCACTCTCTTTGTGGATGTTGTCAATCATTTTTGATGTTTTGTAGATCTTGAGTCTGTTTCTTGAAGAAAATCTACTAAAATGATAATTTCCACGATGAAAATGTCTGTTTAAGGATGCTTTTAATAGTTCCGTAGCTTTATGCACTGGTGGTCATTCCATGATATAAACACTTCATGAAAGAGATTATCAGATTTTAGGGTTCTGTTATAAATGTGTTTTCCAATAATAGAACCAACAGATCCATAAACACAGTCACTGTAAATTTTCAAGCAGTTTTCAAGGAGCTAAAGTATTTCTGGTACCGCTGTCTTGATCTAGAAGTGATGGTTTCTTTTCAGAATTTAGGATTATTTTACTAAATTAAGTTTTTAGAATAATTTTCTTCAAAGTTGTCCATAGATTAAAAATATTTTTCTCATTAAATTTAAATTATTTTCTATTTTTGGTCACCCATTCAGTGAGAGCTTGTAGTGAGTTTTCCACCAGTAATGGGTGTGAGATCTTCTTGATTTGATTCTCTTTCTAAAGTTTTCTCTTTCCTGATTTTTTTTTTTGTCAGAAAATTATTATCTTTTAAAAATTTTTTCTAAGGTAATTCATTAGAAAAGAACTTAGAAATTTCGATTATTGCAATTGCATAATTACTCCGGAACATCGGTGTTTTTTTTACTCCAAAAATAAATTTCGTCTTTTTTGTCCCATGTATAAAGTTGACCTACCTCCCCCACTTTGAAGCAGATTATTTTCCCAAAATTTCTCGACTTATACATGTGTATATACAGTACATATTATTCTCAGATCGGGTTTGTGAAAGTCGCCATACGGATCTTTTTATTTGTAGGGAAACATTTTTCTATCTCGGGGAATTATGTAATTCATTGTTAAAATTGAAATCAATTGTATATTTTTCCGAAAAATTTCCCCAGATGACTAAAATTTCCCCCAATCGTAGATCGCCGGATCGGACATATTCTGCACCCCTGATTTAATTTAATTTAATAAATTACAGAGATTTGTTTTTTTATTTACTTTTTTCTTTCTTTTTTCTTTTTTTTTTAAATAGAGCTTTAAAACTATGATTTTTCTTTCATTCTAAACTACACCAATTCTTCAACAGAGTTCATACTTTTTAACAAAGGAGTTTTTAAAGAGTCTCAAAATTTTTTCCCAGGAGATTTGCTTTGAGTTTTTAATACAACCTCGTTATCTTTTTTCAAGATGGTATATACAGGGATGGGGTTGCTCCTCCTAAAATGTGAATATTCAAAAATCTTACTAATTTTAAATTTTAAAATAGTAAAAAGCCTTGGAAATTTGGAAATTTGAGAATGTTGATTTCTCATTATGGATCACTAAGCTCCAGTTGATACGTATCAGAAGCAAAAGTTAATTTAAAACTTTTGTTTAAATTCCCTTAGTATTTTAATGTCAAATTCACTGCTAAGAATTAGAAGTTCCCAGTTTAATTTGATTTTGTGTTTCCCCATGAGCTCAATCATTTTTCTTAGTTGCTGGCTGCACATGTTTACTGCGTAATGCACTTTCCGCGCCGGTTGTGCGAACTGTGCCAGTTGCAGTTAATACTGTTCCATGATGAAATAATTAGTTTTTTTGCGATTTTCCTTCAAAATCAATAAATTTTTAATGTTTAATATTCTCAAATTTATAGAGAGTAAAAAAATAATGTATGGACCTTGTTCAATGAGTGTTCATGTAAATAATTGTCTCTAAGTGAACATTAACATTGTTATTCCATATTTCATGGATTGCAGGCTTATAATCTGCTGTACTTTAAATTTTTTACAGAAATATGTATGCAATAAAATAAGTTTAATTGTAGGATAATATTGGTTAAGTAATTTCGACATTTCTTTGCAGAAATTAGGTCGGACAAGATCCATAAGCTATGAAAAAATAAACAGCCCAGGATGAAATTTTAGCTTCTATAACAGGAGGATCATAGCAAATAAAGCTTTTGTAGGGGTCCAAGCTGTAACATTCAGGCATATGCTTATACATATACAGATGAATGTATAAACTTTGAGAAGCTACAATCAAGGAAATAGAAAATAAAGTTTTATTCATGAAATAAATAAATAAAAATTAAATAAACTGACAGCACATTTTCCTTATACAGTGGGTGATCAGTTAACGAACTTAATCTGTTCCAAAACAATGTTCGCTAACCGATCATACATTTAGTATAGATTTGTATGGGAATTCAATTAATTCATTTTTAAAAGCTAAATAATATATAAAAATTAATATAAATTCTCCCTAAATTTATTTAAATGTAATACAGTCGAACCACGTTAACACAAAATCACTTAACGCAAAATTTTGCTTTACAGGAAATACTACTGAGGTCCCGTCAGATCAGTCTGAAAATCCATGTTAAATAATTTTTTTAACATGAAATGAAATTTTGGAAAATCCTGCTTAACGTGAATTTTTTTTTTTTGGCTCCAAAGTCCAAACATGATTCCGTACGCAAAGGTTTCAATATTTCAAACTTATATGCCACATCTTCTTTTTAAAAATGGAATTTTTCTCATGGTTTGAAAAAGACCTAAAGCGGAAAAGGGCTTCAGAAAATAGTGTGCTATCGAATTCCTGACTAATCCATGCTTTTCTTTGTCTTCTGATATGCGAAAGTTTTCTCACACCAACCATATCAGCTATAGATCATCGGTCACAATGAAAGTTAGAGTGAGGTATTTTTTTTTTCTTTCTTAAAGTGATTGTTCCATTACTTGTTTGACTGTATTGACAGTGACATAAACCATAAACCGATTTCTGAAATCCTCTATTTTTGGGTGAAGAAAGTGACAAAATCCCTACTTATTACCTGATTTACATAATTGAAACTCTGTCCGCAGTTGTTCTGTAGAATTCCGTGAAATGAAAGTCAAAAACAGCAAGCTCATCTTTAGAAACCAAGAAAAACATTTTAAAAGAAGTCAGCGATAAAGTGCTAAAAAAAATCAGAAGTTGCAGCAATGTATAGGATACCCAACAACACACTGTTTACAATTTTAAAGAATCGTGAAAAGATTGAAGCGGCTTATGCTGTGAGTCAATTTGAACCAGTAAGAAAACGAATGTGTACAGGAAAGAATGAAGAAATTGAAATTGCTCTCTTGCTGTGAATAAAAGAGGCAAGAAGCCAGAACATTGTTTTAACTGGTGCAGTTTTGCAAGAGAAAGCATCGGCTTTTGCTGGTACTCTCGGTGAGAGCTATTTCACATGTTCTAATGGATGACTGATAAGATTCAAAGAGCATCATAGAATTATCTGCAATCGAAACATTCTTGTTTTTCCGAGTCCATTTGCATAAATGAAGATATGCTGACTCCGGGTGTGATGCCAGACGAAGAAATAAATGCTGCGTTAGCTGAAAAAACATGACAACATCAGACTCAAGTGTAAGAAGAGCATGAAGAAATAAGTTTAGTGTTATTAAATGAATCTACCATAGCATTGAAAACTGTACAACGTTTCATTATGGAACAAGAGGATGCTTCATGTGCTTTGGACAAATTAGATAAATTCCATGCATTCCTAAAAGAAGTACTCAACAGAAACTGACGGACTCAATAACGGACTTAAAAAAAAATTTTATTTTGATATTATTATGATATTTTAATGCAGATTTTTTTTTCATTGTAAAATTAGTTATAGTAAGAACACACCTCATTTGTCATGTTTAACATACAATTTCCAACTTGTTTTTTTTTTAAATGTTGATGCACTTTGTAACTTTTTCAAAGCATTTTGCCCCATTTTTTATATGTAGGATACAGTTTAAAAAATAAAACCAGCGTAGTAAGCCACATAATTTCTTTCAAATTAGTTTGTTGTTCTACAGTCCAATACATAATATAGTAGACTCCCTTAAATCTACATAGCTTAAAAACAGAGGTTGTGCAGATTTTACAATTTTGTGAATTTCTGGTTACTGTTTTGTTTACATTTTTTAAACAATAATTTGAATTTAATAATGCACTCAAAATTATAATGAATGCTTACAATAAAATAAAATAATACAAATTAAGAAAATTTAAAATATTAAAAGTAAAGGTCAAGTAAATAATTAATAATACATAATGATGATGACATAATTTTTTCTTGAATTATTCAGTGCAACTCACCCGATAAATGTACACTCATAATTCACATCAAAATCTTAAAATAACAAAGTTTTATTACATGTTTAGCCATACTTAATAACCAAAAAAAAGCTTGACTAATACATAAATTATTTGGTAAAACTATTGCGATCGCCAATGATATCAACACTATCTTGAATTTTTTCAGAAATAAATTTATACTTCTTTCCTGAGAAAATAGGAGTTGAATCATATTAACCAGAACTATGTATTAAAATGTGTACAGAATAATACAAAAATTTTACACCTACATCTTAACCGTAAGTTTCATTGTTTACATCGGAAATGATGTGCAGATTTTAGGCATTTGTGAGAGTCTACTGTATATGTTTAAGCATAACTAATTCAGTGGGAGCTAATGTTGGTTGGTTGTTTGGTTGGTTGCATGGAGTTTAATGGCACAAACTTCCTCTAGGGACATGGCACGGCAAACAGAATTAAGACAAGCACCAAATTATCTTTAAAAACACCTCGAAACCATGTCATGATAATGAGATTAATAAAAAAGTAATGTGATGAAAAATGTAGTTAAAACCATTTGATGAAGTCATAATATCAGATATAGTAAAACAAAATTTCATAGTTAAAACCATTTATGAAGTCATATTATCAAACAGAAAAACAAAATTTCATAGTTAAAACCATTTATGAAGTCATACTATTAAACAGTAAAACAAAATTTCATAGTTAAAACCATTTGTGAAGTCATACTATCAAACAGAAAAACAAAATTTCATAGTTAAAATCTGTACAATCACATTATTTTAAAATCAAAGCATAAAAAGTAAAAATTATGTAGCATGAACAGGTTGAAATAATGATAGCTTATTAAAATAAAACTACTGTATATACTCGTGTATAGGTCGACCCCCTCAATTCTTACACAAAATTTTGAAAAAAATTGAATTTTCGTGTATAAGTCGAACCACATTTCTGGTAGTATGTTGAAAAATGATTTGTAATCAAAGATAAAAAAAAAAATAACAAATTTTCATTAAATTAGTAAAAAAAAAAATTTTTTTTAAACTTTTCTAATGAAAATCTGGGAATTTAAAAAAAGTGGACATTGTAACAATAGTAGAATGGGTGAAAGAATCATGGTATGAAATTTCCACAGAAGTGGCAAAGAAAAGTTTTATAAAATGCTGCATTAGCAACGATATCGATGGATCAGAAAATATTTTTTCAGATTCCGATGAGTCGTTGATAAGCATGGAATCCAAATCTGCGGATGTGTACAATGAAATATCAGATTCCCAATTAACTGAGCTGTATGAATATTCAGATTCTGAACAATAACTTACATTTTGATAAGTTTCGTTGAAAAATTTTAATCTTTAAATTAAAACAATTTAGTAATACGAAGTAATAACGATAACAGATAATGAAGTAATCTAAAACAATAAAGGATTTTAGATTCATAATTCCTAGTTAGGTATTATTTTCTGGCTTTTTTTTTTTTACTAAGTCGTATATAAGTTGAATTCCACCCCCCCCCCCCCCCACAATTTCAACTCCCAAATTTTGTCTAAAATTCTTCGACTTATACACGAGTATATATGGTTGTTAAAATCATGTAGGTTCAAATTCCTCAGAAACAACATTTTCCTCATATATATCTGTGTCATAAGAATCTGACTCCATAGCTTCTTCTGCATAGCGGAGAAGCTGTTTGGAATCCTTCAAATTATCAAATGATGCTTCAGAATGTGATTTTGGTGCGAGCTAAGAAAACCCTTTTAGTTAATAGAAAGTGCTGATAAATACACACTCTGCACTTTTTAAGAAGAAATATGAGCAATACTAAAAGTTATCCAAACATACATTGAAAATATAAGGATTTTTTTCCCCAGTACATTATGAAAGCATTAAATCAATGAAACTGGTAAGTTAATATAAGAGAGAAAAACAGCAAATTAAGAAAGATTAAAGTATTTAAAAAATCAATCCCAAGTATCAATAAAGATGGCACGAAAAACTCAATCATATTTCATGTTACAATCTTTTACCTGGAGATGGTATATCTCTCTGTTTTACCATAAATCAGGGATTCTTGCCTTTTTTTTTTGGTTTTATGAAATAATTAGAAATGGCCCTGGAACCTTTTTTCAGAATATGAATGAATAATAACTAAATTTATCCAAAGATACTGAAATGCAGTGACCATAATGAAAAATATGAGAATAGCATAGGGTTAATTTTCAAATGTTTCTGTTTGAATCTATATTTCACATAAAAAAGTGATATTTTGATACTGTCAAAACATATGTCAGCACATTATTTTTATAGTTAATAAAATGTCTTTCTTTTCTTTTTTAAATTCACTTAATTTTTTAAAAATATTTATTTATTTAAATTCATTAAAATGTTTATAGGTTTTTAAATATTGGAGTATTAGACTATTTTAACTATCACATTACAGAAATGTATCTGAAATCGAAATACCTAATTTAACAAAGTCCTTTTCAAAGCTTTTTAACTAGATTAAGGAAGGAAAGTATGGATATACATTATAATACATGAAAATATAGGTATTTCTTCTAAAATTACAGTTACGGATGCACCAAATAGTGGTTTTGTCCAAATATCAAATATTCAGCATAAAGGTAAGCCGAATACGAACTGTTAGGACAAATACTGAATATTTAGCCAGCCAAATAGTAACTAATTGGCTGAACACTGAATATTCAGCTTTCTGAATACTTTTATATTTCAGAGTTTAAATATATTAAAAAATTAAACTTCAAAACAATTTTACATAATATTTAATGCAGATACTAACACTTTGATAGTTTGATAAACAAAACCCTTTTACAAGTAAGCTTTACACAAAAAAAAAAAAAAAAAATGCTTTGAGTTATCATTTAAGAAGAGGACAGTCTTAATGTTTTTTAATTAATGAAATTTTAAATTAGCAAGGAAATTTTTTAATGCACCAAAGAGCAGTGTCTGGAGTAAGTGATAATTTTGGGAGGTTGTTCCTAAAATCTTGTAACAAACTTTCAGAAGAGATAACATAGTCAAGACAAACATTTTTTGAAAAAGAAATAGCATATGAATCCACTTATTCCATCAGAAATACAATACATTCAATCAAATATACAGGGTGTGTCACTAGGAGTCAAAAATGAATTTTTGTTCACAACTTTAACAATAATGAAGCTATTTTAGCGAGATTGGCATCATTAATTTTGCTTGTATAAAATGTGATAATGATATTGAAAGTAACCTAATTTTAGCCAGTGACACAGTATAAGTATTGTCAGCTGCATTCTAAATAAAGGAATGTCCTGCTCAGTGATGTTTAGATACAAATGGTGGCAATTTGCAGCCCTTTTCTTCATGTTATCCTATTTCACAGAAATCAAAGTAACTCTGTTGAAAATATAGTTACAATATCTTCATTATTGTTAAAGTAACAAACAGAAATACAAGTTTGACCTGGAGTGAGATGCATTGTATTTTTGACTGAATAAGTGGGTTGGGATCATGGTTTTTTTGGATAAAAATTTTCTGTCTTGATGTCTACTATCACTCCTGAAAAAAATTTCCATTTTACAAACACCCTGTTTGCGAAAAAGCAAGAATCAAGATTATTTAACAGACAACATTCAAGAACTTGCATTTGTACATCATCAAGTCCTATGAAGATTGTCATTAATGGTTAATTTTCCTAAGTGACACTTTTCAAACAGCAAATAAATAATGCAAAAACCTTCTCTGTTAAATATAATTCTACTAGGGGGCTCAGCCCCCTACTCGCTAACGCTCGCCAACCCCCCCCCGTGAATTGCGAAGCAATTCACATTGAGACCGCTACGCGGTCAAAGCTCGCTTCGCTCGCTCGTCCCATTTTTTCAGGAATTCTAGCCGGAATAAGTTCTATCATAAAACATTTGAACATATGAAATTGACAATTTATTTTAATGTAAAAAAGTAATTCTCCGTTGAAAACACAACTGAAAATGCATAGAGTTGGGCATATAAATCATTTAAATACTATGAAAAAAGAATATTCTGTGCAACACGACTTAAATTCATTAGAAAAAAAAACTACGTGATAGATTTTTACAAAATGAATTATGTTTTACTTCATCAATACAGCAACAGATGGCGGCAGGTGATATCTAGACAGTTGATTTTTTTCCTCCGTCTTTTGAGTGAGTGAAATTCATAAATGAATTCTAAATAAGAGTTGAGAATTCATTTGAAATTAACGATATTGCTCATAATTAAAATGAGGAATCATCTCAGACGCTTTGGATTACGTACATGTTATTTTATTTTTAATAATTGCTAGCTAGTTTGAGTTTCATTCTATGGTTTCACTGCTGTCACACTGACCGCCATATTGGACGGAGGCGGAGCTGATCTAACACAATCTAGTCTGTTCATTGGTCTAAGCTCTGGAAACTACAGTTGTTGCCAAACCATAATTTACAAACTCAGCCCTATTTTCGCGCCACGTAAGACAAATATATATATAGATTTCTAATTACTCCGAATATCTTTATTAATTGACAATTAAAGGTAGAAGTTGTGTAAGGTTTTTAAAAATATTTTTAAAAGGATTTTTTAAGTTATTCAGCATGTTAAATAGTTTGATATTTGACCAAACCAAAAGTATTCAGCAGGCCAAATAATTTGATATTTGGCCAAGCTGAATATTCGGTAGACCGAATAGTTTGATATTTGGCTTAAACAAATATTCCGTAATATGGCCGAATAGATACCGAATATTCGGTGCATCCCTAGTTTGAGTTTTTTTTTAAACATTTCTTCCCTCTACATCTCAAGAGAGTTAGTATAGTTTTTTAAACACAGCTTTTAATTTTTGCAATTGACAACAAAGTTAAAAGAAAGCTTATAATATAAAAGAAAGCATAAAAATATTTTTATGGATCGAGAAAACCCACTGTTTAGTGGAAATTCCTAAGGATGATGATAAAGACAGTTAAAAAATTTTTTTAGTTGACAGAATTTTTAGTTCAGATGACATATCTGATCTGATTGGAATTTGATAAACGAATGCACTACACTTTTTTTAATGTGTTAATGATCTTGTCCCTATTCTATTATACCAAATTAAGAACCATTTTTTTTTCATTTGTTTAATTGCAAATAAAAATATTTGGGGGAGTCACATTTGTCATGTAATAGGTTATAGGTCATGTACAAAAATGCTCTGTTATACATTAATTATGCATTTAATTAATCTAATAGTAATCCAAAAGTAAAAAACCATTATTATAAGTAAAAAATATGTAAAAAGTTTTTTTTTTTTTTTTTTTTTTACAATGTTGGTCTATTCATAATTATTTTAAGATTTAATTTTTGCTCACTCGTAGTGAGAGTCACATATGGAACTAGCCTATCTAAAATAAAAAGTTTCTGTTAAAGAATTAAAATTATTACAAATAACATTTATCTTCTATAATCGGATCCAATAATGACAAGACTTATGACGATTGAAACAACATGTGGCAATCCGTCACCTGTGACCAGCTAACAGAAAAGTACCCAATTATCATTAGAGAAAGGTTGTAAACTGATAAACTCATTCCTTATACAAAATTTTTAAAAAGCATTACACTATAAAAAGAACATTAAAAAAGGAAAAGAAGCAAATAATATGGAATTGCAATTTTAATTAAAGCATTATAAACCACTATAATAAATAATTTTTACAGTTTTATATAAACCTTTTTTAGATTTCTTCTTCTTGCCTTTACTCTCAGCTGCCCCTTCATTTTTAACCTCGTGTGTTTCCTTAGCGATAAGCTTCTGGACAACTTGAGGAGCACAACCTTCAGATTTTAATGCTTTTGTTAGTTCATCATCGCCTTCATTTTCCTTAGGAGGTTTGTAGTTGGCCACGTGATCAACTCTAATTGTACGATTACACAACTGTAAATAGAGAAAACACATTAAGAAAAAAATTAATGCAACACTTTAAACAAACAAACAATTTAAACAAATTTATGAAATTCATACATTTAAAAAACTTAAAAAAAAATATATATATTTCTGTTTCATAGCAACTAAAAAATAAAAAAAAACAATAAAATAAAAAGAATTTAAAAATCTACTGATAATTATTTGGAGAAATGCATTCCCTTGCTCGATCTATTTTTTTTTTCTTGTGAGCAAAGAACTTGCTAGGGATATAATTTGTTTTGAAAACACACATGCATATATAAAAATGGAAATGAAAGAAGAATGTCAAAGTAAATGAACAAATAATAATTCTCAGGGGTCGATCTAGGCAAAATTTGGGGCCTATTTAGGGCCCTTTCACAAAAATCTATTTAATAAAATAAGCCCTTTCACAAAAATGAATTTAATAAAACAAAAACAGGCCCTTTCACAAAATTCCTTTTAATAAAATAGGCCCTTTTCATAAAATTCTTTTTCATAAAAACTGTTTTAAAATCTAATTTGTAAATAAAACCAGGTCACAAAAAACAAAAATTTTAGCAAAGGGATTTAAAGTTTTTGTTATTAAATTCTTGGGTTGAATTTGAATAACTGGATTTCAACTTTCGTTACAAAATGTTATTTTCCCAAAAATATAATAAACTTTACAAAAATAACTTTTACTTTTCACAAAATGGGCCCCAAGAATAAAAACCTGCATTGATCCCTGATTCTTGTCTCCACATCATACCTAGGATCCTTCTGTGATAATTTTTATAATTTGTTTGATAATAAAAAGCTGAAAAAAGTTACTAACTAGAATTTAAAAAAAATAATTTCAACCTTACTTGCTTCATATGAGATATTACAGTTAATTTAGCTATGACATATATATTTATACAAGACAACTGAACTATACTGATATAAGAATAAAGATATAGATTTTCTGATTTAATGTGTGTATGTGCTGACTGTATATTATATACTATATTTTATGATTTTCTGTCAAAATTTTGGATGCCATCAGGTTGCACCAATACCTAGATCTAACTGTACAAATTACAGTAGATTCAGTGTAACCTACACACAGTGTTGAAATGGAGGCACTATAGTGCATCATTTATGCAAAAAATTGGAGAAGGGATTGCATAAAAAAAAAAAATTGTGATAAGTCCTTTAGCATGCATAATTTTTTCCTCTGGAAGGAATAACAAGAACGAAAACATATGCATCAGGCATACATTATGAAACACTTTCCAACACTAACTGGATAGCCTTTAGAAATTTCATTTTTTTCCCCCAAGAATGAAATAAGATATCTAAATAAGCTACTTATAAATAAAACACATAAATCCGTTTTCAGCAATTGCTGTCCATATCCAAAAATGTATGGGAAATTGTTTGTGTAGCCCTGTATGCAATCTCTAGAATTTATACACACAACACAATGCACTCAAAATTATGCAAGTTTAAAAATGCATACCACAGAAGAAACACACTTCCAGGAATTATCGATCTTAATCAGTTTTTAACCAAATTATTTTGTGTGTCTCTGTAAATGAGCGATAATGTTATGCACTCTATAATCTATACAAAACATGCAGTGTGCTTCAGTGCTCTTGTTATGTTTGCAATATCACAACATCATTAATATGCACTGCAAACAATTTTCCTCCATAGATCATAATATAATGGAATCCTTTTGTGCATCCTTGTAAACGAACTGTAAATGCTACTTATTCTATACTCTTGAGAAAGTATGTTGTAGTTCATCTTAATGATGTATATCAATCTCATCATGTTTGAAATATCATAACATCATTAAAATGCACCACAAACAATTTTTCCCCATAGACCGGAATGTAACGGAATTCTTTTGTGTGTCCCTGTAAACAAATTATAAATGCTACACACTTCATTTTCAATGTCAAACATTCTATAGTAAACATCAATGGCATATAAAATTTTCATGGCAATCTGAATATATTTACGACAGTTAGAGCACGGACAGACCAACTGAATTCACAAACACTTTTCAACTATGATGGAAAGTATTAAAAAGAAGATGAATAGATAAGCACTGATTTTTGAGCTCTGATATGGGATAAAAATACTTTCTCTCTTTTCTGAGATGTTTTGGTTGTTTTAATAAAATTTAGAATAAGTATTTGCTGCCTTTTTGATTGAATTTGGTTTGAAGACTGCTTACAGAAGTGTGTGTTATACAAGATCAGAAACATATATGTAAAAACCATGATACAGTCGGCCCCGCTTAAACAAATATGTGTGGTTCCAACATCTATTATTCGATTAAGCGGGGATATTCGATTAAGTGGGGAAATTTATTCTACCTTACCACATCGTTAATAATATCTTAAAATCTAACTAATAATCTATAGCAGTTAAAAAAACAATTATTTTAATTGTATTAAAGTTACTTTCTTTTAAAAATAAAAAAGAGAACTACAAAATGAAATAAAAATTCTTATATTAAGCATTATAATACACATTCACTTAAATTACATGATGAATATTTTGGTTTTATCGCTTACCTCATTACAATTTTTTGAAAAAATCCAAAACAGTTGATTGTTTATTTAATGTTTTTTGCGCACATTTCTGCAGTTCTTTTTCCAAACCATATAATATTTTATAATCTCCACCTCGAGCTTCAAAATGTCTTCGTATAATTGATAATGATTTCTGTACTTCACTCAAGGATGGGGGAGGATCTATTACAACTTCATTATTTTCATCTTCTTCTGTGCAAGCAGATGATTCTGACACCTCATCAGTTTCTGTAGCCTCATTTTCCTCAAATTCTATAAATTCCAAAAGTTCTTCTTGTGTAATTTGGAGTTTATCGAGCTCTTCTTGAAACTCTTGAAGATCACAAATTTCAGTTTCTGTGTCCCAACAATCATCTTCATCAGATTTAGGCTTTAAAAATTTCGCTTTTTTAAAACTGTTTTTAATTACACTAACAGGAACATTATTCCAAGCTTTGTTGCAGAAATGCATAGCAGTCAAAAGGTTAATTTTTTTTGAAAGACTGGAAAATGTCTCATTACAGTTCTCTGTTTCCAAGTCCAAAATATGGAGAAGTTCATTTATAATCTCCCGTCTATATAACGCCTTGAATGATCACCTTGATCAAGAGGTTGTATTTTGGCCGTCGTATTTGCAGGCAAAAATTCTACTCTGACATTATTCAGGCGAATTGAGTTCTCTGTTTTGTGACTGCCAACATTATCCATTAATAGGACAATTTTTCTATTTTGCTTTTTCATGTTTAGGTCTAATTTTGCCAGCCAACTTGCAAAAATATGTTTTGTCATCCAACCATTCTGTGAGTAATCATATGCAACAGGATAATTTTTTACATTTTTTAGACATCTCGGCTGTTTGCTTTTGCCAATGAGAAGAGGTTGAAGCTTTTCTTCTCCCGTTTGATTTACACAGAGTAGCACAGTTACGCGATCTTTACTTATTTTAAATCCGTGTAACTTTTCGGATTTTTTTGCAATTGTTCCTTTTGGCATAGCTCTATACAGTAGACTTGTTTCGTCACAATTAAAAATATCGCATGGTTTGTACTCAGCAAGAATTGGATGTAAAGTTTCTCCAATCCATTCATCACAAACTGCATCGTTTACAGAACCCGATTCTCCATGTAGTTTCTTAAATGTTAAATTGTGTCTTTGCTGGAATCTATATAACCATCCTTTAGATGCCGAAAAATTCTCATTAATAGAATCTTTCGCAATTTCTTCGGCTTTCTGCATAATCATTGCCCCGTTTATTAAAGCTCCTTTGCTTCTTTTTGAATTAAACCATTCCAACACAGCATTGTCGAGATTGTCATTAGATTTTCTTTTCCGTTTTCGGTGTAGGTTTCCATTATTTCTCCATTCTTCTTCAATTTTATCAGCATTTTTCTTAATGGTCGAGACTTGAGACTGAGAAATTTGAAACTCTTTAGCGATTTCAGTTTGTGTTTTTCTGTGCTTTATGGCATCCAAAACCTTCAATTTATCGCACAAACTTAAATCTTTTCTTTTCGCGTTCATATTTTTCTACTTCAGAACCTTAAAACAAACTAAATAAATAAAGTGAGAACCGAACTGTCTATTTTTTCAGTGTCACAATGCAATAACCTCGAATATTCTACAACATCACGTGACCAATCCGTTTTTCTCTACCGTAATCATCTTTGTTTCCTTCCTCCCCCTCCTCAACACCCCTTTCATTCGAAACGTCCGTTGCTATGGCGACCCTGGGAAAAGTCTTTCGAATTTGACGTGACGCGCGTATGGTTTGAAAATTTCGAACAAAAGACCTTTTCTAGGGAAAATATTTGTCACACCAGATGTGTCGTTATTGCATTATCCGGGGAAATTATTCGAATAAGTGGGGAATTTTAACATTGCCTCTATGGGAAAAATTTTGGTTCTAAAAGATTTTATTTCTATAAGCGGGGTATTTGTTTATCCGTTACCCGATTAAGCGGGGCAGACTGTATAGTTACAAAAGCATCATACTGAAAAAAAAAAATCAAATTGATGCAACTGAAAGAAGACATTAAAATTTGCTAAATAATTAGCAAATTGTAAAGTCTTTCATTTACACAAATTTTATTTATTTTTTCTATATGACGCGTTCGTAACTATATCATAGTTTTTGCATTGTGAAAAATACAATAAAAGTCAAAACTACAATCCCTTAATCAAAAATATTGATATAATTAAAATACATTAAAAATGGCTAAATAAAATTGTTTCTGAACTTATATAATGTTTAAACCATGTTAAAGCGCTGTTTAATGTTGAAATTGGTCGAAATAGTTGGGTTTAAAAGTTTTATAGGATCAAACATGATGCATAACAATTTAACAATTTTTTTGTAGGCCTACTGGACTAGATTGCAGCGTGCAATGCCCAATTATCATTTTTTTTTTAAAATCTGTCTAATTTTCAATTTTTTTTCCCAATTTTTTATTCAAAATTTCATTATATGAAAAGAGATTTATTTCATATTTTGAAAAAGTCATTTTTTTTTAACTATGGTTGCCAAAAAAGTACAAATAATATTTCCAAACATTTTACAAATGAAAAATATATTTACAGGTGAATATCAAAAGAGAAACAAAACTTTAAAACAATTAAATTATTATGTGTGAAAATGATTAAATGGGGAAATTTACATCATTATTAAAACAATGTATTTAAAATGATTTTTTTATAGCATCTAAAAGAAACAATTTCTTCTAGATGTTGTTATAAAAGTTAGACATAGTAGCAACATTTTTTACTTAACCATTTTGTACAAGCTGATTTTCAAGTGTGTGATAGATTTTATACTTAATCAATCACGAAAACAGCCACTAACTGCTGCAATAGCCTTGGGGACTGAAAAATCCTGCCAGTCAATGGGAAATGATCAACAACCTGATTACAGAAGATTAACAGTGGTAGTGAGAATATCATCCAATCTTCTTTAATCGTGTAATCTTTTTTCAAACAGAGCAAATTAGCATGTTTTTAGAGCCTACAGGGTCTCTGGATGGGGTATTAGTGAGCATAGCTTGTAGGAGGCAGAGTTAACAATCCCTACAGTTAACGTTATAGTATATCTAGATAACCCCTATAGTTAACAGATTTTGGACATGCCTCAGTCCAAGGAAACCAAGACAAAATTTGGATACATGGAAAAAAGAAGGGTTGGTTAGTTGGTTGTGGGTTCCACGGTCACTTTTTGCACATGGGAGCTAAACAGACTGGAACTTCCTGAGGGATTGTTTAAATAAAAGTATTAACCCCATGTATCATTCACAGTGTATTTTATTCTGATGGTTGAACTATTTCTGATCTCTTCTAAAAAAGGAATGACCATCTTTTTATTTAATAAAAAATAATTTTTCAATGGATTAAAGTTATTTTCTTACCCCTTAAGCACATATCCCAAGTCTCTCAGGCCCAACCATTAGAAAAATATGACACAAAGATAAATCCTTTCCATTAAAATGATTGAATTTTTCAGCAGCTGCATTTAACTTTACATATATCCAGAGTTGTATAATATAGATGCACACGCAATGCGAGGAAAATTTTCTGCAAAATTCGGAACATTGCAAAAAAATTTTTAGAATTAATAAAGCAATTTTTGTTTTTGCAATTTTTTTTTTTTTTTTTTTTTTTAATACCAAAAAATAAAAATATATTCACCAATCTTATGTAAGATTTATTTAGTGTTTGTGCACAATTCAAAGTTTAAAGATGCAAAACATTGTTGCGACATTACAGACACTTGAGAAGAGGTCAAAATATTAAGGATTGAGCTGTTTTTAAATGCACTGACAAAATAATTGATAAGAATTCAGTTCTTCTTATCATGGATTTTTAGGTCTATTATTTTTTTTAAGCAAAATAATTATTTATTTTAACCTGCTGTTTTTAATTCATATCGTCAAAATAATATAACATGTAATTTTATTAAACATTAAATTAACTTGCAGCAGAAAGTTTTTGGTTTTATACAACTCTGCATCATTGCAAGCTAATCACATGCATTTCCCATGTGACAAAAGGTGGCATGCATCTTTCTGGGTAACAGAAGTTATCTGCAAAATCTCTGATCTCAACTGTGCAAATACAAGTGTGTGTTGTACATTTAAATTTTTATACATTGTAAATCATTTCTACCTCATGAAGCATTATCAACATAAGTAAAATAGACGTAATCTCACTGATTTAGTAATTCTTGTGCACTACTGTAATAAAAGAAATTGATGATTATATTTGCGAGTAAGGATGGGGGATTTTGAGAAAATCTTACCAGCCAGCAAATTTATGCAATTGCAAAATAATTCATTACAATGCACTTTTTTAGTAACTTTTATAACATTTTAGCATAAAATTAAGAAAGACACATAACAGAGGAATGAATGTATTTGAAATCTAACTTTGAGATTTGACCGGGAAACATTGTATGTGCTATAATAAATAAAAAATTACAGGAAAATTAACAAAGATCTGACTGTTGCTAAAACTGTGTTTGTATTGTTAAAACTGTCTTTTGCAGAAATAGATAACTTATTTAAGATGAATCTTCAATTGATATGAACTTAAATAACCTCAATAGTTTTTCTAGATGCAATAAGTTATGATCTCAATAGCTGATCTCAAATGAGTGAAGAATTAGAAGATGAGAAGTGAAGATTAAGCCCTATGTTTGTAAATATTTCTTGATACTTTCATGTTATAGGGGTCCCCCGAAGATGAATCGTCAAGCAACTAATATATATCGCCAAATTATAAAGCATATATGACATTATAACAATATATGATGTATATAACAATTCATGATGTATATGGCCCAGTTATAGTCATATATGACATATATATAACATGTGTATAAGATGTATACATGGCATATAAGACATAAATCAGGGGTCGATGCAAGTTTTTTTTCTTGGGGCCCATTTTTGTGAAAAATAACATTTTGTAGCAAAAGTTGAAATTCAGTTACTTAAATTCGAACCAAGCATTTATTAACAAAAACTTTTTAAAATCCTTTTGCTGAAGTTGTCCTAGCTGATGAATTTGTTTGTTTACAAATTACACATTTTAAAAAGTCACAAAATAATAAATAAATAATTAATAAATAGTAAGTTTCTATGGAATAGTTTTGTGAAAGTGCCTACTTTATTAAAAGGAATTTTGTGAAGGGGCCTGTTTTGTTATATAGAGAATTTTGTGAAGGGTCACATTTTATTAAATTGATTTTTGTGAAAGGGCCCATTTTATTAAATTTATTTTTGTAAAGGGCCTGTTTTATTAAATAAATGCAAATCGTGGCATACTCTTAACTATGGGGGCTACTATAACACGAAAATACCTATATATGTTTTTTTTAAAAATAACGAGCAGGGAAGACCGAGCTATGCTCGGTCAAAATTAAATTTGAGTTCAAATATCATGACCCATGATCAAAATGACCTACTAATTGAATTTTCTTGAACATGTGACTTAGCCCAACAGTCTTCTCGTGCCTGAAAACCATAGGATGCAAAATTTAGTGTAAATAGTCTGAGCCGTTTTTAAGATAAAATTGCTTGACCCATAATGACCCATGACCAAAATGACCCACTAATTGAATTTTCTCGAACATGTGACCTAGCCCAACAGTCTTCTCGTGCTCGAAAACCATTGGATGCAAAATTTAGTGTAAATTGAGCCGCTTTTTAGATCTTGACCCACAATGACCCATGACCAAAATGACCCACTAATTGAATTTTCTTGAACATGTGACCTAGCCGAACAGTCTTCTCATGCTCGAAAACCATTGGATGCAAAATTTTGTGTAAATTGAGCCGCTTTTTAGATCTTGACCCACAATGACCCAGAAATGATCCACTAATCGAATTTTCTCGAACATGTGACCTAGACCAATGATTTTCGTGTGCCCGAAACTCGTAGAATACAAAATTTCGTCAAAATCGTTTGAGCCGTTTTTTAGATACAATTAGCTTGACCATGACCCAAAATGACCCACTAATTGAATTTTCTCGAACATGTGACCTAGCCCAACAGTCTTCTCGTGCCCGAAAACCATTGGATGCAAAATTTAGTGTAAATTGAGCCGCTTTTTAGATCTTGACCCACAATGACCCAGAAATGACCCACTAATTGAATTTTCTCGGACACGTGACCTAGCCCAATGATTTTATCATGCTCGAAACTCGTAGGACACAAAATTTAATCAAAATCGTTAGAGCCGTTTTTTAGATAAAATTAATTTTACCTGCGTTGACCCACAAATGACCCACTAATCGAAAGTTTTTGTACATGTGACCCAGCCCAATAGTCTTCTTGTGTCCGAAAATGGTCGGATACAAAATTTCGTCATAATCGTTTGAACCGTTTTTTAGATACAATTAGCTTGACCATGACCCAAAATGACCCTAAATGACCCACTAATCGAATTTTCTCGAACATGTGACCTAGCCCAATGGTTTTCTGGTGCCCCAAAACGGTAGGATACAAAATTTCGTCAAAATCGTTAGAGCCGTTTTTAAGATAAAATTTGCATATATATATATATATATATATATATATATATATATATATATAACCACACACAAGATTTGCTCGTATTAGAATATATGATAATTAGTTATTGTAAGGCAAGAACCTTACCAATAACCAATTATTATTAAATTATTATCTTCGTTTTCCTCGTTTAAAATATTCTACATTATTATGTTTTTCAATAAGATTTTATTAACCTTGAAAAAAAAAAAAAAAAACCTTCTACTCTCTAAAATTCAGTTGATTAAAATAAAATATTAAATGCTTAGAGTCTAATGGCCACTACTGGTGGAATGATAACAGGAAAAGCATGAGATAAACAATTGAATAATATATGGTACAGATGATAATGATGTTTACAATGGATGAAAATAACACTAAAGAAAATTATACATGCAAAAAAAAGCTATCAAACTTACTTTAATTCCATTCAAGTTGTCAACAGCTAAAACTGTACTCTTCTGGTTCGAATAACATAGAAAACAATATCCTTTGCTTTTCCCACTCTTTTTATCTCGGATCAAATTTATATTCTCTATTTCACCATATCTAGAATAATAAAAAACAAACATAAAATAAGCAATAATTTAATTTGCCCTAATCATTTCACCAAATAAAGATTATTAATAAACTGAATACAGACTACTGCTTTAAATTTCTGCATTAAAAGGCTTTAATAAATATCAATTGGCTTATTTTTATTTCGCTTAACCTATGAAATAACAAACTTATGGCAAATTACCATTTCAAAGAATCAAGATGTAAAATTAAGAGGTTACTTCACTGAAGTGAAAACACCCGCTCGCTAATGCTAATCCTATGGGGGAAATATTTTAAGATATCTTGTTTGCATTTCTATATTTTTAAGTGATTCTTTCTGCATTGGATAGGTGAGGTCCATTTCTATGCAGGCCCTTTTTTATTCTTTCGATTTTGATTACAGGTCTTTTTTATTAAGATATTTTCACTTCCAAAAAACGTTCTGCAAGTATCTTAATAAAAAAAAACAACTTTATAATCAAAATCGAAAAAGTACAAAAGGGCCTGCATGGAGATTGACCCCACCTATCCATGCAAAAAAATCATTTAGAAATATTGAAATGCAAACGGTATATCTTAACATATTTCCCCCATAGGATTAACATTTGCGAGCATCTTTGTATGAGTGAAGTAGCCTCTTAACAAAGTTTATTCAGTTATAAATTATAGAAATCTGTAAAAATAATACAGAACTTTGGTAATAGCTGGAAACACATTTATATAATAAATTCATATATAGGTAGATTAAAACTCATTTCTTTTAATTCTTAACATTACCCTAGTAACCTCTATTCTATTATACTAAGGCTTAATCATTAATCATCAGTATTTTTTATTATATGTATATATACAGGGCTTAATTTGCGGTGGAGCCCACCGGAGCTCAGCTCCGGTACTTCTCTGTTTTTAGTAAATATTTAATTATTGGCCAGAATTCACCGGAGCTCATAAACACTGTGCTCTGGAGCCCAGTGCCATAACACAACGCTTCCAAAAAACAAATTCAAAATTACCCTTTCCTTTCCCTCTCATCTCCAATCTTTTGTTTCAAAACACTTATAAGTGATGTAATGTGTCGCTCACATAAGAGATTGAGATGAAACAGGCTCGATTTTTATATCAGTCTTTGGGTTTGGGCAGGCTTGAGCTCAATCTATGTCTTAAATTCAAAATTTTATTTATTTCCATTTCAAATTATTTTGATCAGAACAAAGAGTCAACAGAAATAGTCCTTTTCTATTCTGCATAGCTGTGAACTACGCATTTTTTGTGTTAACATTCTTTCCGAATCATAATCCTGAGCTTATTGATCACAGAATTCTGCAATTAATTAAAATTAAGATTAGGCAAAGGTTTCTATTTGGAAGTAGTAATAAGTAAAAAGTGGAATAGTGGATAGCTAAGTAAACGCAGATAGGTGTATTTAAAATTTTTATTTTGCCAAATTAAAAAACAATGCTTTAAATTTTGAAAATGCATGAAATATAAATATGCAAATTGGAGTGACGGCAGAGGGGGGGGGGGGGGGGGATGCTACCTGTGTTAGTACTGCAGAATATTAGGGCTTCGGTACTTTTTTTTTCTTAGAAGCCCTGTATATATATATGCAAGGCATAGATTAGAAAACACTTTCCAACCCATTCACAGAATGCTTCCAAAACTTTATCTTTTCATAGACCGAAAGGTTACATCCTAAATAAACAATTTAAAAAACACACTACATAGCTGAAAACTCATTTTCAGAAATTACTGTTCATAGACAATAATGTATTTGAAATCTGTTGCCATTGTGGAGCCTTGTATATGAACTTTACATTTTTATACACATCACATAGTATACTAAAATTTCATGCAGCAGGAAAGATAGCTGAAAATGAAAACATACTTCTGGCAATTATAATTCATTAAAGGCAAAGTATCCATTTTTTTAATATTTTTTTTTACGCAACTCTGTACAGAAGTTTGTTTAGATTACAGGAACATCTAATAGTATACTAAAACTTCATTTAAAAGAAAAAGAAAAAAAAAAAAAAAAAAACATGTAACACATTGGAAAACCCATTGGTTTCAGCAATTCAAACCCATTTATGGTAATGATTCAAACACTTTTGTGCAGCTCTGTATATGATCTAACAAATTTATATATACCCCATTCTATACACAAATTTAGTTAAGATTAAAAAAGGATAATATAATTGGAAATATGCATCCATCCATTATCATTCATATAATCACAACATTTCTGAAATCTTTTGTGCAGCTCTGTCAAAAATAATATGCATGATTTTTTATAGAGAAGATTTTATTGTGCACTTCAATAACAATATCAGTTCATTATATTAGAAATAGCGTAGAATCATTAAAACACGCTTCAATCTATCAATGCCTATTGACAGTAATGTAAAATAGAGTTATTTTTGCGTCTTCCTGTAAATAAACACTGTATGTAACACACACCATTTTTATAGGAAACATGTCATGTGTAGGAATGGAACGAATATTCGGTTGACGTTCGGCTTAAAAGCTAAGTATTCGGTTTGGCCGAATAATACAGTATTCGGCCAAATAGCTGAGCAGAATACTAAAACAAAATCATTTATATTTATAATAAATAATTTATAATATATCAATTGATATATTTTAAATAGCATACCTATAGGTTTATATTTATGTGTTACACGTTAAGGAAATTTAAATGTTTATTAAACTTATAATACAATTTTATTTCAAATATTAAATATAAATTTAATAATCATTTGAATTTTCTTTAACATGCAATACATGAAAAATAAAAATAATCTTATTTAAAAATTTCGGCTAAGATGCTTTACACTCACACAGAAAAAAAAAAATAATCAGTTAAAAAAAAAAGGAAAAAAGTCGTCAAATTTAGGGGATTTTTTCTTTTAATGGCAACCTAGCCATTGTATTAAGTTATTCTTTTGGCGCGGTCTTGAAAATCGCGCCAACCATAAAGTCGACAAACTTATGTTTATATGTTTGTGTGAGTGTAAAGCATCAGTTCCAAAATTTCAAGTAAATTTATTAATTTAAATTTTACATATATTATAAAAATGATTCAGTTATGCTTAAGTATTACGCATTACAGAAATTTAAATATTTATTCAATTTTTGGAATATAGTTATAAAAGTACAGTAAAGTTGCATAAAAAAAAAAAAAACATACAATATTATTTATAATGAAATTTACAAAATTATTTCATGTTGTGATGCAAAAATAACAACATTTCTACATTTTCAGGGAAAAGCCAATTGCGCTTTTTTCATATACAATGCCTGCCTCTGTGAACAAGCTTTCACTATACACACTTCTGGCAGGAGCTGATAAATTGCCAATTGTGATAACTTTGGAAATTCAACAGAATTTGTTTTCCACCAGTTTAGTGCACATTCATTTCTATCTAAGAGTGATTTATCAAAATGAAGTACATTGTAATAATCATTCTAAGCTTTTTCTTATAAAATATTTTACTATTTAAAGGCCAGATATTTTTGTTTAGATTTAACAAGATGTTTAAACTAATTTAAATTTTGTTTTTAATTATCTTTAAGGCTGAGTATCTTTAATAAGAACTGTATGAAGATATCAATATATAGTATTTTGATTTAAATCAGAATTTATGAATTATTATTTGACGAATTATTATTTTTTTACAAACTGTACATTAATTAGTAAAATAATAAAAATAAAAAGAATATTTTTTCCAATAAACTCTTTGAACAATTGGACAGAAAATATCTCAACAATACAGTAACTACATGATGGGACACAAAGATATTAAAAGGAAGGGAAAGTAATATAAAATAAACCTTGTAAAAATCATATATTTGAAACCTAACCACATTTTTCAAGTTATTACAGATAACAGATGACTGTTTAAGAATATTAAGAAATAATAATGAAATTATGTACTGAAAACAGAATTTAAAAAAAAAATGTAAAAATTTCTCGATTATTAAGGATTCATCATAAAGTTTGGGGCTTCGTCAATTGTATTGTAACAAGATGAATTTGGCCTTGGTGGAACATCTATATGACAGAGTATTTCACTTTCTTGTACATATCTTTCTTTTCCAGACACAAGCAAGAATTCTTATCTTTTGCAGAAACTTTATTACGATCTTCTTTAAGTTTAAGACCTTTATTATAACCAATTCTTTGAAAAATCAAATTGGAACTGTTCTTATCAGCCAGGTAAACTTTATGTTTCAGGAACGCTTTACTATTCTTAAGCCTTTTGTATTAATTTTACCCCTCACGGCTTTATTAAATATCTGTCTTTACTTGTGTGTTTTAATTTTCTTATAATTCTCTGTCAATTGTGAAGATAAAGTCTCTGCAAATAGTAGTTTTCTTTTTACTTTGAGAGTAACTGTACTAATTTGTTTAACTTTTGTTCTTTGTGTATCCTCTATGTTCGCATCTTTCTTTCTCTTTAACCTAAAGTATCGCTGTCGATATTTAACACATTTTCTTTCAGTTACTGCCAATTTAGATGATATCTTTAAGTCTCTATAAGAGCTAGTGCTCTGTCTTTTTTCTTACCAGAAGACTTTCTTTAATCGACTGTTGAGCTTGAAGGCAGAGTTTTAATGGTATCAGGGGTTTCAACTATGGTAGAGCTTGAAGAAGTTATTGATTTTGAGCAGTATTTTTCCTTCACTGTTCACACTGTTGTTGCTTTTCTCTGTCTGTCATCTGTGATATCGTTTTTACAACACCTTCCTTTTTCTATCTAACAAACTTTAATTTTCTCTTTAACTTTTCTTGTTCAATTCTCTCATGGCGCCTTTTTTCTGCCTCACACTTCTTTTTTAATCGCTCCTCTTTTGAGTGTTTTTTAGGACTCATTTTCTATAACACCCTAAAAAAACTCAAAGTTCTCTAACTAATTAAATTATTTTATACATATGTTCTGTACATAAAGAATTGATTTCCTATTTATCTTTTTAACACAAGCAAGATACATAATATCAATATGTGAATAGTGTGTGTTTACAAGGGTTGATCCAGGCATAATTTGGGGGCAATTTAAAGCCCTTTCACAAAAATCCATTTAATAAAACAGACCTTTTCACAAAAATCCATTTAATAAAACAGGCCTCTTCACAAATTCCATTTCATAAAAACATACTCTTCATTAATTATTTTTATCTTGTTTGATTTGTAATTTGCAAACAAAACAAGTTCATCAGAAAGGTAAACATTAGCAGAACAACTTAAAGAAGTTATTATTAATAAATGCTTGGTTTGAATTTGAGTAACTGGATTTTATCTTTCAATACAAAATATTATTTTTCACAAATCATAATAAATTTTCAAAAATAACTTTTTTTCCGAAATAGGCCCCAAGAAAATAAAACGTGCATCGACCCCTGGTATACATATGTAATGTAAGCAAACCACCCAATAAATTAAAATTACCAACTGAAAATAATTCAAAATTTCAAGAAGTAAATTTATTTTATATTAGAGAATAAACCAGGGGTCAATGCAGGTTTATTTTCTTGGAGTCCATTTTGTGTAAAACAAAGGTTATTTTTGTGAAAAATAACATTCTGTAACGAAAGTTGAAATCCAGTTACTCAAATTCGAGCCAAGCATTTATAAACAAAAACTTTTTTTAATCCTTTTGCTGAAGTTTTCCTGTCTGATGAATGCAAATTATGCATTTTAAAAGTCACAAAATAATAAATAAATAATAAATTGTAAGTTTTTATGGAATAGAATTTTGTGAAAGGGCCTATTTTATTATAAAGAATTTTGTGAAGGGATACCATTTTATCAAATTGATTTTGTAAAAGGGCCCATTTTATTAAATTAATTTTTGCGAAAGGGTCTGTTTTATTAAATAGATTTTTTTGAAGGGACTCTAAATAGGCCCCAAATTTTGCCTAGATCGACCATTGTAAATATACCTTAGTGTTTTATATATATATATATATATAGATGATTTGTGGAAAGGTTAGTAGGGAGTGATCCTCCCCCCCCCCTCCCCACAAGGACTGTATATTATTTATTTTTGTATATTAAAAAGACTGTATAATGTAGATAAAACACCTAAATAGGTGTCCCACAGTGGCGCAGATGATTAAGCTCGGTTCCTGTCTAGATCACCGAAGGTGAAGCAGCATCAGCCATGGTCAGTGCTTGGGAGGGTGTCAACCTCTCTCGACTATGGCTGCTGTGGGATCGTGTACATTAATTGTTAGCTGGTGCACGCAAAATCTGTTCCAATGTCCTCCAAAGTTTGAAAACGATACCTCTGGAGGTGCCAATTCCAGGTGCAGGTCTCTCATATGGAATTGGTTCAAAAATTAGGAGACCAGCTCTAGAAGTCCAAACTCTCCTGAGGCTCTGGCACCCCTTCTTTCAGAGAAGTGCCATGGCACATTCTCTGACACGACAACAATAACCTAAATAGGTAAATTCATTGGGCATGTTTTATAGCATAGATACAATAGGTAAATATGAAAGTTAAATTAATTCAAACAAAGAAAAATAAGCATGAAAGAATCTCATTCAATAGTTCACATAATATATAAAAATATTACTTAAAAACATAAAAAAATTATCAATGTAATTCATATTAATATACAAGAATATAAAACACTCACTGTGAGAAAACAGCTATAACATCTCCCTCTGTTAATCCGTACTCTAGACCACCAATAAAAATCCAAGCACTGTCTTTATACATATCGTGCCATGATTTCTTGTGAATGGAACCAGTGGCCAGCTCTGTCTCATTAAGTTTTGTGATATTCTTCACATTCCTATTGGAACAAAGATATAAATGAATTATGGAAAATAAATTAAATTAACTAGCTGCAAAATAAAAGGTAATAAACAGAATAATGGGTACTTTTCCAGTCTAGGGGACTTGGCGAGATAAAGAAAATGGCCCTGTCGAGTGTACGAAATTTGGCAACCTATTCACTGTTTCATATACAAAGGCAATTTTTTTCAATAATTATACAATTTATTTAATATAAAGAATGCATTTACCTATTTTTATATACAAACAGAAGTAAATTGCATATAAAAAACAATAACATATATATAAATAAAATTTTTACTTTTATATAAATACAGTGGAACTTCCATTTAACGAAGTCTCATCGTTACACTTAAAAACTTCGTTATGAAGAAAATTCGTTAAATAGAAATCAACTTAAATTCGTGAAATTTTTTCTTCAGATATAACAAACAGGTATTGATTGGATTCTGAAGCATTTGATTCAGTTTTAATTATGAAGCCGTCTTTTACAAAACAGTTGTGTACGGTCGATATGTATGGTCACATTTCCAAACTTTCCCTCGTGCTTTGATCAGCTCTGATACACAGGTTCTCAAACTAATGTTTTCACTACATTATATTTTTTGATAATGTACTTCAATATTTGTTATTATTCCTTAGACTAATGACTGAAGTTTAGAAGTTGCATTGGAAGGAACAAAAATAACTTTGTGTGTTCTTCGATTTGCATTTTGAAGCACATTCTTGTAGATGTACAAAGCAATTGTCTATCAGCAATGGAGGATCAGAATGGTAACTGTCTGACTCTAATTGATATTTTTTGTTCAATGCATCTGACGTCACTGCTTTTTCTACCATTACGTCACTGCATTTTCTATATCATTGAATGTAAAAAAGGGGATTTTGACTTCCCTCAACTGTCAGCGCTGGAGTCTCGGTGTGGGAAAGTAATGATAACAAGTGTTTTTCTTAGTGTGAAAAACAATTGTTTTATTTAGCACCAAACAGAATGGAAATTATTTAAATGTGTTCATTTTCCTACAATCCGCTGAAATAAACGTGCATATCCATCGTAATAACAACCTCTTAGTTTGAATTCTGTACACGTACAAAAGTGGAATAAACTTCGTTATATAGAATATATTTTTCGTAATATGGAGATTAATTTACATGCTAATGGTGTTCAAAGAAAAATTCGTTAAGTAGAAAACTTCGTTAAATAGGGACTTCGTTAAAGGGAAGTTCCACTGTACATAGATAAGAAAAAAAGCATAAAAGTTCATTGGGTTGGTTTTCGTAGCTGTTTATATCATTTGGCAATAAATCTCACTTTCTGAAGCCTAAATTGCACCAAGCTTTAAAAAAAAAAAAAAAAAAAAAAAAAGTCCTTCTGGCCTGTATTGGGAGGAAAAGGTAACTTTCTTATATCTTCGTTTTAAAATGTTTATATTTGTTACTCGAAAACAGCAAGCTAAAATGCAAAGAACCCAAATACAGAAGATTCGTTAATGCAGAATTTGAATAAGAAATTCGCTAAATTTCTCAGCTATAGCCAAGTTGGCTTCATTTATGGAGATTTATTTCCGGTCGCCAAATTTGGCATTATTTTGCCAAGTATTGTCAAGTGTGGCAAGAATTCGACGCGAATGGTTATAAAAAGTCCTTCCGGCATGTACCGGGAGGAAAAGGTAGCTTTCCTATATCTTCGTTTTAAAATTTTAGCTAATGTTACTCGAAAACAGCAAGCTAAAATGCAAATATACCATTTACAAAATATTAGTTAATACTGAATTTGAATAAGAAATTCACCAAATTATTGAGCTATAGCCAAGTTGGCATCATTTACGAAGACTTATTTTGGTCGCCAAATATGGCAATATTTTGCCAAGTGTTGCAAAGTTTGGCGAGAATTTGGTGCTAACGGATATGAATATATAGTTTTATGCGTATGATTGGGAAAATGATTACAACAATGAAAGAAAATAATTTGTGAGAAATCCCATTTACTAAAACTCATAAATTAATCGTTGGTTTTCTGTAATGTGCTGTCTTGTTTTCAAATGTCAGCCACCCTAGAATTTCAAACACTGCTCTATCTCAGGAATTTTTTAAGATAGAGGTAAAACAAAAAATGCTCTGGAATCCTTGTATCAAGGCCTAACACTTAAGCAAAATATAAATTTGAATTTTTAACTTTTTTGTATATTTATTTTAGTTTTAAAATTTTCAGTGGCTGCCATCTTGAAACAAAATGGCGGATCAAGCTGGCCAACGAACTCGGTCGAGACATTGGTGAGCTTAATACACACAATTAGCTTCATCCAAATTAATTTATAAATACGAGCGTTATCATATGACATAGATCAGATATTTATATATATAATATATATATATTTATATATATATGGATATATATATATATATAAATCAACATTTGAACGGAGGGTGGTTTTGGGGTCTGGGGTCTGGGGTATCGGTGAAAATATATCGAAATTTTCCGGAATTGCTTTCTTCCGAACGGCTGCAATGGGTAGCTTTATACTTTTTTGTATTGAAAGCAGGGCTTGAAATTCAATTTTTTCAAGGAGGGGAGTATCCCTCCCAAGTTTTTTAAATGGAGGGGAGTTGTAATGTTTGGGAGGGAGTAAAGTGAAAATAAGCACTCGCCAGTCGCCACTCGTCGATTAAACTTGAAAAACTGGCGATTAAAAATATGGAAAGAACCGGCCAAATTCAGAATTTTCAGATTTCCAATTTTCCCTAAAATTCGCGATTTTTCTGCGCCTGATTGCCGAAACTCATGATTTTTCTGCTCCCGATCGTTGAAATTCATAATTTTTCTGCTCCCGATCGACGAAATTCTTGATTTTTTTCGTGCCCGATCACCGAAATTCTTGAATTTTTCACGCCTGATCGCCAAAATTCATGATTTTTTCGAGCTTGATCGCCGAAATTCTTGATTTTTTCACGTCCGATCGACAAAATTCTTGATTTTTCCACAAACGATCGCCGAAATTTATTATTTTCCGTGCCCGATCGCCGAAATTCTTGAATTTTTCACGTCCGATCGACGAGTTTCGTGATTTCTTCACGTCCGATCGACGAGCTTCGTGATTTCTTCGTGTCCGATCGATGAACTTCGTGATTTTTCCGCACCCAAATTTATGATTTTTCTGCACCTGATCGCTGAAATTAATGATTTTTCCACGTCAGATCGACAAAATTCAAGATTTTTCTGCTCCCGATTGCCGAAATTCATGATTTTTCCGCACACGATGACCGAAATTTATGATTTTTCCGCACCCGATCGCCGAAATTTTGATTTTTTCGCGTCCGATCAACGAAATTCAAGATTTTTCCGCACCCAATCGCCGAAATTCATGATTTTTCTGCACCCGATCACCGAGCTTCGTGATACTTTTGTGTCCGATCAATGAGCTTTGTGATTTTTTTTCTCACCGATTGTCAAAATTTATGATTTTTTCGCACCTGATTGCCAAAATTAATGATTTTCCGCATCAGATCGACAAAATTTGTTATTTTTTCGCACCCGATCGCCGAAATTCACAACTTTTACGCACCCGATCGGCGAAATTTATGATTTTTCTGTGCTGATCGCCAAAATTCTTGATTTTTATCGCGTCCGATCGACGAACTTCATGATTTTTCCTCACCCGATTGCCGGAATTAATGATTTTTTCCGCATCCAATCGACGAAACTTGTGATTTTTCCGCACACGATCGCTGAAATTTGTGATTTTTATGCTCCCGGATGATGGAAATTCATGATTTTTACGCTCCCGAATGATGGAAATTCATGATTTTTACGCTTCCGAATGACTAAATTTGCAATTTTTTCCCAGACTTAATTGACGAAATACACATTTTCTGAAGATGTTAGGCCACTTTTAGTCCGCTGGCTAGAGGTTGTGCATGTGTAATGTATACCATGTTGTGGGTTATTACTTAGTGTATAAACATACCTATTTTATTATTGTCAGATCTTAATTCTAGACAAATATATTCTTTTTAAGATACTTATGTAGTTAGCTACACAAGTACCTAAGCTTAGTGAGACTTGTGTAGTTAGCTACATAAGCATGTTGTGTATAACTTTGCTGTTAACTTATTTTAAAACTTAAAATAAATTGGAAATTAGTATTTCAAGTTTATTCAAAGCAATATAAATTAAAATATTTTTATTTAGTACATAAATTACTTTACATAAACTAATTATATATTTTTTTTATTTTCAGTGACATAAATGTACTTCATGGCTACTAAAGAGATTATTCTTACTCGCCACTCACTGGCTACTAAAAAAAATCAACCTACCGGTATAGGTGCAGATACACGGTCGCCAGTCGCCACGTGGCGACTGTATTTTTTTCTTTGGCCCCTAACTTTCCATGTCTAAGTCGCACGCCCCTTTTCCAGCGACTGTCAGATTTCCACATTTTTTAAGTCAATTTCGCACGTTTTCTGCTATATTTAGCGCTTTTTTTATTTTTTTCTGTTGTCCATAATTAAAAATCATGATTAAGCAGGGATACCACATTTCCGCAGATCAACAAGTTTTCCGTTTTCTTCTTTGTTTTAAAAAAATTATCCCTGAATGTCAAAAATTGTTCAATTTTATTAAAATCTAAATCTTAAAATAAAATAAATCTTCTCAATATTTTTTCATATGTATTTTTTTCTTTTGATTTTTATAGACATACTTTTTGATGCAAATGCCCATGTTGGGCATTTATTTTCAGCTATGAAAAACCCTTTGGTCGGGGGGGGGATTTATCTATAGAACAAAAAAATTAGAGAATCGTTTATGTGGGGCCTTACATTACAAATATTCTATCCTACAAACTGTATACAATTATGGTTGGAAGATTCTATAAAATCCCGTTGCCCAATTTTAATGAAGAAAAAATAAATCATTTATTTATTTAAGTTTTGTGTAAATTAATTTAAAATATACTGTTTATTACTTTTAAGCTTTAATAGTAGACAATAAACCCCATATAGCCATATAAA
Organism: Maratus michaelseni; assembly: GCA_963931845.1. Lineage (NCBI taxonomy): Eukaryota > Metazoa > Arthropoda > Arachnida > Araneae > Salticidae > Maratus > Maratus michaelseni. Next base: position 420,975,382 of record OZ007591.1, on the reverse strand, counting down.
TGCTATAGTTTTTATGCGTTTGTTTCACAATGTGGCCACTGGATTTTCTGGGTTTAGGAGCCACTGGCCCCTTACAGATTTTGGGAATCTGCACCTATACCTACCGGCCAGTGGCTACTAAGCAAAATTCCTTATTTTCACCTTTAGGAGGGAGAAAAAAAATCTTTAAACCCCACTATTATTTTACATGCTATTTAAAAAATTACATTAATGCAGACATGACAAAATACCATTTAAAAAATTAAGTCAACTCAGAATGATTACGTAAAATGTTTATTTTTATTATAAAAAAAAGGAAGAAAGTTAAATTTTATATATGCAGTGTATTTTTGAAGTTCCAACAAATGTTAGGGACCCTTAACAATTAGATTATTAAATGAATTTCAGAATTGAGATTTTATTTGATTTAGGGATGCTGAAGCCTCTTTCACAAGGTACACTTTTACCCCTTCACAAGGACTAGAAAGGTTTACTTCTTTACCTCAAGGAGTAAAAGTAATAAGATCTTTGCAGCTCTTTTAATCTCATTTTTGTTTAGTGCTGACTCTAGGTCAATTTGGCATGGTGCAGCGACCAGTGGCTCTTACTGCCCGTTTTTGTTCTTTTCCCTCTTTTTGGTCACAGGAAAAAAAAAAATCTTTAAATACGTCTATTTGTCGGTAGAAAAAAAATGTGAATTTAGTCAATTGGTTGAGGGAATGAAATTCGTCTTACGCATGAACAGAAATAGATGACTTTTAACGAAATAGTGTTAATATCGATTTGCGACTTTGGAACTACATGGCAGCCAGTGTACAACTGTGCTAAGGTAACGCCACCTACAAACAACAATACGGATAAATACCATAGAATAAATCTATTATACCCTACCAGATGATGGCTGTCAAGCAGACGATCTGAAGAGGTAGATGAACTAATACAACTGTCCTACACAGACATTGTATTTGAAACATTTTTGAGAAATGATTTTCAGCTTCAAAAGGTTATTTTATTAGAAGTCCTTATCTATGTCTATGTTCATAGAAAAAAATCTCTAAATTCGTCGATCAGTCGCAGGAAAAAATGGCGAAGTTTGCTAGTTGGTCGCAAGAAAATAACACGAATTTGTCAGTCAATTGCGGAAAAAATCTTGAATTTTTTCCGTGAGGCACGAGAAACAAAAATAGTGAATTTCATCAATCTGTCGCCAGAAGAAACCGAATAATTCGCTAATCGGTTATGGAAAAATTCGCAAAGTTCGTCAGTTGGTCAAGGAAAAAAACGTGAAGTTCGTTGATTTTTCGTTTCTGAATTTTCTGATTTTTCGTTTGAAGTTCGTTTCTGATTGCTCGCCAGAAAATATTGGGCAATTCGTCAATCAGTTGCGGGAAAATGTTGTGAAATTCATCAGTCGAACGCAGAGAAGGTAATCTAAATTTGTCAGTCAGACACAGGAAAAAAAAAAAAACGTCAATCGATCGCAGAAAAAACGCGAATTTCATCGATCGATTGCAGAAATAACACGAAATTTGTCGATCGATCGCGGAAAAAACCCGAACTTCACCGATTGATCACGGAAAACAAGCAAAGTTCGTCGATCGATCACGTAAAAAAAGCAAAGTTCGTCGATTAATCGCAGAAAAAATGCTAAGTTCATCGATCAGTCGCTTAAAAAACACAAAATTCGTCGATCTGTCGCGTAAAAAATGCAAAGCTCGTCGATCAGTCACTTAAAAAATGCAAAGTTCGTCAATCAATCGCTTAAAAAACACAAAGTTCGTCAATCGATCGCAGAAAAAAGTAGAGTTCGTCAATCGATCACGGAAAAAATGCCATGTTCGTCGATTGATTGTGGAAAAAAAGCAAAGTTCGTCGATCGATCGCGGAAAAAAAGCAAAGTTCGTCGATCTGTCACGTAAAAAATGCAAAGTTCGTCGATCAGTCGCTTAAAAAATGCAAAGTTCAGCGATCAGATGCGTAAAAAACGCAAAGTTCATCGATCAGTCACTTTTAAAATGCAAGGTTCGTCGATCAGTTGTGGAAAAAATGCAAAGTTCGTCGATGGGTTGCGGGAAAAAAATCACGAAATTTATCATTCGGAAAATGGTGAAATATTTTGGGCGGGATTTCAAAATTTTCGGCGCGAATCCCGCCTTGAAATTCAAGCCCTGGAAAGCTACCTAATATAATAGTTTTATGCACACACTTGGGAAACTGATTACAACAATGAAAGATAATAATTTGCGAAAAATCACATTTACTAAAATTCATAAATTAATACCTGATTTTTTGTAATCTGCTGTCTTGTTTCAAAATGTCAGCCACCCTAGAATTTCAAAGTGCTCTATCTCAGCCATCTATTGCCTGATAATAGATGGCCAATATATATTGGCCACCTATAAATATTAGTAATTATATACTAATATTTATTATTATATATTAATAATAAATATTAATTATTATTATAATTAATCGCTTAATTATAATAATAAAAGCGAAGGTTGTAATAAGGAGATTTCGGTTTGGCCGAAAATAGCTGATTTTTCGGTTGACATGCGTAAAAAAAATTCGCCAAATTGGGTGTATCGCTTGTTCTAGGATTTTGGCAAAATTGCTATTATTTAAAGAGATAAAATTTAAACTACTATAACCATATCACTAATACGCATGATACACACACATGCATGTAGTTATGGTGCAGTGACAATTATCAGTTGACCAAAAAAAAAAAAAAAGGATTGTAGCCAAAGCCAACTATATTCAAATAATAAAATACAGGTGGTATAGATAAATTCATAAATAAAACAAGTTCAAAATGCTTAAATTCATCTTTGTCAAATTAAAATAAAAGTACACACAAAAAACATGTGATTCCAGTACCTAAAAGATGACAAAAACTTTAATTAGACTTTACAACATTAAAATATATCAAGCCCTTTCGGCTGCGAACCAAGCCTTCATCAGGATTTATAATCAAAAATAGTTTTAATTACTAAATAAAATGTGTTCTCAGGATATATTTTTATCTTTCTGAATGTAATCTCTGTTGCCAGATAAAGATGTTATTTTCAAAATTAGCTATTATTTCATTTAATTAAGAAAACTTTTGATGTTTTAAATTTAAACTTAAAACATCATTCTTAAGATACCAGGATAACAAAATCACTATATTAAGTTCAATTAAATTAATTAATACACTACAATTTTAAGTTGGCTTTGGTAACAGAGGTTACACTTATGTAACCCCTGTTATCAGAAAACATAGGGTTACAGATGTTATTCTTCAAAATTAGCCATTAACTCATCTAATTAAGAAAATTGGGTACTTTTCGGTTAGCCGGGCACCAGTGATATATATATACATGTATATATATACGCACACACATATCTACACAAATCTACATATACATATATATACATACACATATATATGCATACATGTATGTATAAATATACAAATTTATGTATATACATATGTATTTATATATGTACATAAATCACTGGCGCCCGGCTAACCGAAAAGTACCGAAAATTGTTGGTGTAGTAAATTATAAACATCATTCCTAACATATAAGGAGAACAAAATCACTAAATTAAGTTTGTGTTAGTAACTTTTCTGTTATCTCATGTACCTCTGTTACAAGTCCAGTAATTAATTTCTAAAAAATTCAATTTTGATTATTCTGTAATTAATCAATAGATTTACTTACTCAATAAGTGGCCACACAATCACTAAATGCCAATTTTGACATTGCATTAGTTTTTAAAGAGTTTTGAAAAAGTTTTAATTTTAAAATTTGTAATTTGGTAATAGACGTTATACAGTCACTCTTTTATTCATTCTCTTTAAACAGATTTTAGCCAATATGCTACATTCACTTGGCTAAGGACATCTATTAAACATAGTGGTAAAGGGAATTGGGCAAAATCCTCAAACAAGGGCGACCCCCGATTTGGCGATTTTTTTGACACGCGCCAAGCACTGACGCGCGCCAACCCAAAACTCGGCAACCTCCAAATTCCACCCAATCAGAACGCATGCTTCCTACGGCAAGCCTCTTTACAAAGTAAACATCGATTTTATTCCTTTTTTCGAGTATTTACAAAGTTTTAGAAATATTTTCTTTACGATTTTTCGATTTTTACAAACTTTTAGCAATATTTACCTGCGTATTTATATATTTTTACAAACTTTTAGCAATATTTACCTGCGTATTTATATATTTTTACAAACTTTTAGCAATATTTCTTCCGGATATTTAGATTTTTTCAAGCATTTAGCAATATTTCCACCTGTATTTTTACAAACTTTTAGCAATATTTCCTTCGAATATTTCAATTTTTACAAACATACAGTTATTAACTTACATATATGTACGATTCACGTACATTTTTCGAAAAAAAAAAACCCTTGATGCATGGAACTCAACGTGCCGCGACATCTAGAATATATGAAACTCGTACAAGCAGCGATTTGTAACTTATATATGAACGCTTCGCGTTCATTTTCCGAAAAAAAAACACCACTGGATGCATGAATCTCTATGTGCAGCAGTCTCTAGAATATACGAAACTCGTACAAGCAGCGATTAGTAACTTATATATGAACGCTTCGCGTCCATTTTCCGAAAAAAAAACACCTCTGGATGCATGAACCTCAGTGTGCAGCAGTCTCTAGAATATACGAAACTCATACAAGCAGCAATTAGTAACATACATGTACGCTTAGCGTACATTTTCCGAAAAAACAAACACTTCTGGATGTATGAACGATAACTTGGTGTAGTCTCTAGAATACGTGAAATACATTTTATCAAATAAAATCAACAAAAATTAACTTACCTTTTGCTATTTTTGTTTCTATTCAACCCATATTTTAATTAGCAATAATAAACATATACAAGCAAACGCAGCGGCATGTGTGGAATAAAAAATAAACGGTCTTGTTGCCAAAACGTCTATAGAAAAATAGTGTTGGCACTACAATAATATATATATAACTATATAACACTCATATTTCTCATCTTTCGGTTTTTTTTTTATTATTTCACAGGAATTATCCTTCTATGACATACGACAAAACGTCAAATCATTAAACTTCACAAAATACATTCCACAAACGTAATTCAACAAATCCGACACACAATAATCCAATCATAACCTTCCTACATCTTTGCATTGAGCTCAAAATACAATCCAATCTCCAGAACAAACAACAATAAACCAACCAATCAACCACAGTAGGCGTGGAAGAAACATAACAAACGAACTGGTAGCAAGAAAATCTCATTTATCGCTTCACCAACTTCGACGCCGCCAAACACCGCCCTTGTTTGAGGATTCAACCGGGAAGGGCTTGTTTTTATAAATATGATAACTGCATCTTTGTGTCCGGTAACACGGGTTACAAGTTTGTACACTTAGGCATCTTTCAACAGGTTTGCTAGCTTAAATAAATAAACCCCATAGCCTTCAGTTATTTGCTGTACTCAAAAGCCTTATACAACTACAAAATTCAATTATTGTGACAAAAATGTAACGATAAAAATTACTTCTGTAAAAGTGTTAATCTGCGTGTAAAATTGAAATGACCCTTATAATAGATTACAGAATTGCTTTCCCTTTACCTGTAAAACTTTGTTTTTGTCAGAAGTTTCATTACGCAATTTCAATTATGGAGAAACCCAGCCTAATTAAACAACCAAACAAAAACACGGACTAAAAGAAACTCGAAAAGAAAGAACTGGAGTTGATATGAAGAATAGAACAGAATACAAAAGAAATAGATACTTGACTTTAAAGGAAAAAAAAATTATTTAACTATAATGATTTTAACAAAAGAAAAATTGCAACAGCCTTTTACTTGATGATGAATATTACTATAGAAAGTTAACATGTGTTATTTTTAAAACGACATTTAACCAGTTCCATAAATAGCTGCTTTTCAATCTATACAAAATATAGTTTAAGTTAAAACAACACTAAAATGCTTTTGTGTAACTTACGTTAAGGGATTCATCTTCAAATTAAAATTCAGGAGTTAAGTTTCATAAAACATACAAAACTACGTTAATAAACAAATGAAGGATTCAATTCCTTCTTGGATTGGATTCACAAAATCAGATTCATGAATCATTCATCATTGTGAAAATCAATTAACTTTAATTTAATTTGAAAACTCTTAAATTTCGTTTAAGCTTTGTTTTTATTCTTAATATAGACCCACATTATTAATTTACAATATTTTATGTAATTCTATTTACAATGTAATTCTATTTACAATAAAGTATATGTATATTTTCCAAATAGCTTGTTTAGCATTCTAACAACCAACGAACCAACACACAGAGTATTTACTTACAGTGCCTATGGCCTATGTCTGTGAACCAGCCAACCAATCACCGAAGTGAGATTGTTTATTTACTGTTTTTGAACTTTCTGTCCTTCCGTGTAAATCATGTGTCTCAGCTAACTGTATTACTTTATTGTTGAATGTAAAATTCCAGTTGATATTTATTGAATATAAAAGACCACAGAACGCTTATGTTATGTCTGAAAATAATGAAGAAGAAGAAAATCAGAAGTATAAAAGGCCTTGTTCAGGCGTTAAGCAAGATTTAATTGACTGTCTCATGTCTACTGATTGTGTTCAAAAAGTAAGAAATTTTGTTAACTTGATATGAATGGCTTTCAGTTCATTCTGTTCAGATTTTGCCAGTATCTTGGATGAGTTCGTTAATCAAGTATATAGCCCGGACATTTTTCGTCCAGTTGGAAAAATTACCTCGTATGATTTCTTTACCAATTTAAATAATTGTGTTAAAATTAATCTAGTGTAATCACGTATCCAGCGTTTACTGGAGTTCCATTACCTGCGATCTATTCTGTTGAGCTGATTAAAATATCAGACCAGATGCTATGATCAATAAGGTTGACTGGATGAATTATGCCCCCCAGATTCGACCGGGATAGCTCAGTAGGTAGAGCGTGGCAGCTTCAGCCAAGAGATCCCAGGTTTGAATCCTGGCCCGGACATTTTTCGTCTAGTTGGAAAAATTACCTTATATAGCTCTTATTCTTCGTTTAAAGGAAAGGGATACACAAAAGCTAAAATTTTTATCAAGATAACCCTTGAATTGCTCATATCCACTGTTAAAGGAAAACTTGTCCTGCATTGTTCTCATCAACATACTTCTGCCAATTTCAACAAAGATCAGATTAAGGCAAAAACTTAATGTGAAATATTTTGTATGCTAAATAACTCTTTCCACATTTATTGTTGCCCTCAGACATGTCAAACCTACATGCACACATACACACACACATATATCAAGTGCAAATTTCATTGGTGACCAATTGTTCCTACATCTAATAGGATAGGTAGTACCAAAATAATTGTTCTCCACATATTTCACCTAAATATAATTTTATCACCACTTTCAGATTTATTTTGCATGGGGTGAATGCTTAGCACAGTACTTCGGGTAGCCCAGATTGGGCGATCGCCCAAGACAACAAATGTATGAAAAGTTCATGGCTCAATATATTGTTTTGAAAAGTTTGAGAAAGTGTTTTTATGCTGTGGATCTCTTGTCACTTTATTGTAAACCTAGATTAGTAGGGATAACACAAACACATTTGAAAAATAAAATAAAAACAACAGATCCTGTCAAATATCCACTGTTAAAGAAGAACTTGCCCCACATTTTTATTAACCCCACAAACATGTTTTCGCCAATTTCAACAAAAACCAGATTAAGGCATAAGTACACGGGTGCAGGGCCATCAAATTAAGCCTGAAATCTGCTGCCAAAGTTTGAAAAAACTGCAGTAGAATTTCATTATTTACACAGTCATTATGTTGTAGGGGAGACCGGTACACAGTGGACCACTTTTTCAGTTAACATTTTTTTTTCTCTTTAACAGACTGACCGATCTGTATGAAAATATTTTTGAGTATTCCTTAAACCTTCTTACATCCATCATAATTTTCTCACAACATAGTTTTCAATACATTTTTCAAAAAAAAAAATTATATACACTTGTAAAATGGACCAGTGTACCACGGGGTACGGTGGGGTACTATTAGGTATTATTTAAAATACAATATAAATCTATTTTTCATTAATCTAATTCTTTTTTGTTGCCCCTTCACCCGCAAAATAACATAGTAATATAAATTTTGAAACAAAAACAAAAAATTAATTATATTTTGAAAATAATAATAACAGATTAATACAGGAACAATTGCAATTTAGTAGGAGTTATTACTTAAGTACAAAAAAATCAGCACACATTAAAATTTGTAAATGAAATTCCAAAGTACTTATGAGTAAGATTGAGCCTGGAATTTTCAAGAAATAATTTTGGGTCTGAAAGCAACATTATGAAATCATTGACATCAACAGCAGATTCATCTACAGTTTCAGGAGAAATAAACTGATTTCCATTCAATTTGCATCTCATGAATCTTACTTGAATAGAATCATCAACAATTAGACTACAGTTATATTTATCAAAGGCAGTAAATACAAAACAAAATATTTCTTACTATGTTAAATAAATTGTTATTTTTATTTGTTTACTTTATTTTACAGTTAAATCTACTTTAAAACAATCTTTCTTTATAGAGAACTAGCTAACCCGCCCGGCGTTGCCCGGGCCCGAGATAATTACAATCTCAGAGAAAGGCGTTAACCCCCTCCCTCCCCATACCCGCAAATATAATGAATAATTTGTTCAAGAGAACCACCATCGCATACATTAACACGATCATTAAAAAAAGAATTACATTTTTCTGATAATTAGAACATAACGAAGACGCTACGCTAAAATAGCCGGCAGATGACACCCCGTCCCGACCTCAATTTCAAATCTATATCTTAATTAGTTACCTAAATATTTGTTCATTAGTAAAATTTGGCAATTATTTCCTTTCATTTTCGCAAACTAAATGAGAGGGATCGGCCAGAGAAACAGATGTCTTTGTAGTTCAGTTTCTAATGAAAACCGATCCCTGTCTGAAAATTTCTCGGATTGTTTTCACTGGCGTCGGCAGATTTTTGGCAGTTTTTTGCGTAAATTAAAAAAAATTACCAACCGAATTTTTCAAAAATCACATAGTCAGATACAGAATATTTTTTTACATATGCTCAGAAATTTTCAAATTGATATCTCAATTAGTTTTCTTAAAATTCGCTAATTAGTAAAATAATTTCGAATTTGTTCATTTCCGCTCGCAAATCCAACGCGTCAGCCAGTTTCATTCGCCATTTTGTTTTAAAAGATGACATTTTAGAATTGATGGTTAATGAGAATCTAATTAATATCTAGACTAATTATCAAAATATTAAAATTCTGAGGCTCAGGTGCACATGGCCAGACCTTGGACTATCCACATCTAAATTTCCAGACTTCTAGGTGGGCTAGATTTTGTTAGCCATCGCCAACAGACACACACACACAGAGCGAAACTTTCTTTTATTAGTATAGATAAGCAATTATTAAATATTTTGAACATTCTGCATTACAGGAGCAGAGTGGATTGTGGACCACTGTGCCCCATGTTGAAGTTCAATAAATAATCATATTAATATTGTTTATAGCTTTCTTTTAAACATATTAACTTTAAAGTAAAATAAAAACAAGTATCTTAGCTTTGCAAAAAAGCTGTTTTCTTTTATTTATCTACAACCTTTAATTACTAAAAAAATAAAAATATGATGATGAAAAATTTTACTTTTAGAAGCTCAAAACAACCAATCAGGATAAAATAGTTCAATCTGATCTAAACATATTTTCTGAAGGCTATAAATAATCATTGCAGTGCTGTTGTCTATTAGGATAGAAGAGAAGCTTAAAAAAAATTTAAATAAATAAAATATTAGGGGGTGGTCCACTGTGCCCATAGGTCCAGTGTGTATCGGTCTCCCCTACTACTATTTTATCTTTTGATTGGGTGTGGATTTGACTCAAAAAGACCCTTAGACTAGTTGAAATAAAATGCTAAAATTGTTTTTTCCTTGTGAATGCGCCAGCTTGCTTTTCTAGTTTTGTCATGATAATGTCTGAAATACTGAACCAATTTGAACAGTATATTGATCTTTCCAGTATCTTGGATGAGTTCGTTAATCAAGTATTATAGCTCTTCCCCGTGGCAGAATATAGGCGACGGGCGTCGCAGACTAAAAACATGCAGCGATGCCGCAGACGCGTAAATTATGCGAAAAAATGGCAAACTTCATCGAAGGATCGCAAAAAAAACAGCGAATTTTGTCAAAGAATCGCAAAATTCATTTAAAGATGGCGAAAAATGGCTAATTTCGTTGACAGATCACGAAAAAAATGCAAATTTAATCAACAGGCCGTGAATTTCGTCAAAAGGCCGTCAAAAAACATCAGTGTCGTTGAAAGATCGCAGGAAAATGCGAATTTTACCGAAGGGCTACGGAGAAAATGCCAACTTCGTCAAAGGATCGTGGAAAAAACTGTTAATTTCGTTGAAGGATAAAAAAAAAACGGTCAGTTTTGCCAAAGAAACGGTAAATTTTGTCGTCGGATCTGATATTCTGACATTTTTAAACAAAACAGCACATTAACGCAATTACTCGCAAATTATTTTCTTTCATTGTTGTAATAATTTTCCCAATCATACACATAAAACTATATCCGTTAGCGCCAAATTCTTGCCAAACTTGGCAACAATTGGCAAAATATCGCCAAATTTGGTGACCAAAATAAGTTTTCATAAATGGAGCTAACTTGGCTATAGCTCAATAATTAGGCGAATTTCTTATTCAAATTCAGTATTAACGAATGTTTTGTAAACGGTTTCTTTGCATTTCAGATTGCTGTTTTCAAGTAACAGCTAAAATTTTAAAACGAAGATATAGGAAAGCTACCTTTTCCTCCCGGTACAGGCCGGAAGGACTTTCTTTTATTTAAAGTTGCTTAAATCTAATTTTATATCCACTGAATCATAAACATGAATATTTAGATTACATTATTTCTATTATAGGAACATAAAAGTGCTAAAGAGTGCTTAGTATCTCACCATCCATCCGTTCATGATGAGTGTTATGCTTTACGGAATTTATTTTTTGAATGTAAAAGATCATTGGTAAGTGTATTGTTTTATCTTGTTTTGAAACGGGTCATTTTTATCATTATTTTAATTTATTAGTTTAATTGTTTAATCAATAACAAAACAAAAATTGACTACAGCACAGGGACCCACCTGACGAAAATGTCTTTTTAGTGTTTATTTACTTGGTTTAAGTCATTTGGGAGGAATATATATATATACATATATTAATCATTCAAAAAAAATCAATTAAATTTCAAAGTCCAGGGAGATGCAAAGGCCTCCTCCTGCACGCACCTCCTTCTTGTCAACATCTATTGTCACAGCATATAAATGGAAAAGATTGATCATGTGGCAGATCATATAATATATTCTAATACAAGCAAATCTTGTGTGTCTGGTTATATATATATATATATGCAAATTTTATTGCATTGCAATTTTACTAACGGTTTGGGGGGCACGAGAAAATCATTGGGCTAGATCACATGCTCGATAAAAACCGATTAGTAGGTCAAGGTAATTTTATCTAAAAAACGGCTCAGACTATTTTGACAAAATTTTATACCCACGGGTTTCAGGCACAAGAAGACAATTGGGCTTGGTCACATGTTCGAGAAATTTGATTAGTAGGTCATTTTTTGGTCATGGGTTGAACTCAAAGCTAATTTGAACTCAATATTTAAACTGAAAGTTAATTTTGACCTTTGATTAATTTCCCTGCTTGTAAAAAACTAATGTAAATCAAATCCAAACATATATTGTGCTGTCGTCTAAAAAAAACCCACAGTGAAATGTTTCCTAAAAACCCCACTCTAGTACTACATCAAATATTTCACTAAAGTCATTTTTTTTTGTTCTGTTTTTCTGCACCATTTAGAATAATAAAAATAGTTAAAAATTACTAAAGGAGTGCTTATTTAGTTTAAAAATATTTTAAACTAACCATTGCAGAATTCTGTCAAAACATGAGCTTCATTTTAACAGTTTTTCTTGTTATAGTATAATTTTAGAATATCTACATAAATTTTAAATTGTTTTTATGTTAAACCATTAATAGTAATAAAGTGCATCATTTTCAACTGATTACGTTAGGTGTCGGTTTTTTTGGGGGGAAAACATGGGTTAATTTTTAGAAAAGTGGGTTTTTTTCAAATTCTCGCTTAAAAAGGAGCGTCAGATATTATGAAAATCACCTTTACTCAATAGATGGTGCTGACTTTCGCATGGGCGAAAAACTTCTTTTTCTGGTAGCCCTATTTTCTAGGAAACGTCACTTCCCGTTTGAAGCCGATTCTGAGTAAACACAGAGTGCCAAGTAAATGTAAGTTAGAAGATTAGAGATTAGCTTTTGGTTATAGATCTGTATAGAGGATGGGTTTTGGTTTTGGACTTTACTTTCTGGGGACTCCGGAACAAGATGGCTTCATTCGGGCCGGGCCCAGTTGTGAATATTTCAGCCCATGCAGACCTCCAGCGCGGTTTAAGCCAGTTTTTTTTTTATATAATTTAATAGATATCGACTGGTCAATTGTAATCTCATGTTATTGAGAGAAACACATGGTTCAGCTATAATTAAAAAGGGATTTTGTAATGTAACAGGAGGAAAATAGCTGCGCTAAATAACGCTTTTAAATTAAAGGATCGAGATTCAGAATTTCCGAAATATTGATATGTTTTAATTATATTTCCTCAAATTTGGAGTTAAATTGCTAATGTATTTAGCTATCCAAATTAATGGTTCATTTTTTTTGGGGGGGAGGGGGGGGGGAGGGAAGCATTGTACATCAATATTTCTGCTTACCCATATTAATAGAAACCCAGTAATCCGAACCGAAATTGAAAAAAAAAGTAATCAAGATTAAGCGAAGTAATAATAAATAATAAGTATAAATTTAAGTATAGTAAATAGTAAGTATAAATTTAATTAAACACAAAAAATATTTAGAATTTTAAATATATGATAATTATCAGTAAATATATTTTATTAAATATTATTGCATAATGCATTTGTTTTATTTTCTGACTTAATTTTTTTGCATATACATTTTATTTACTTAAAGCTGTTCTGAAATCCAAACTGTGCACTTTCTGACACATTTTTTAATTGATTTTTTTAAATTCCTACTATTAGCTCACACTCTCTCTATATATATCTTGTTCAAATTTTCAGTCGTTAATAAAATATTTTCAATTCATCCACTCAAGTTCAAATAATTTTTTTAAAACTTGTAGTGGATGACAGTTATGTTAATACAGTTTTTTCAAATATTAATTCATTCATTAAATTAAATTAATTAATTTTAGTTTCAATTGGGAGAAAAAAATTCCTCCCATTGTTTTCATAAATGAAATGAAAGATTTATCTCAAATTAGTGATGCCACAGAAATAAAATAACGCAACGATGATTATAAAATAATGTTCAATAAAGATAACGTGGGACATTAATGCTGCACTGGTTTATTTTATATATTTATGATTAAAAAATAGGAATTGACTTTTAAAAAAATATTATATTACTTGTTATTCACAAACTTATTAAGAAGCTATGTAATATATATATATATATTTTTTCATTTTCCTGTAAAGACAAAAGATTTTCAAATAATGCTGTCAAAGTTGTCATTTTTAACTGAATTTTAGGACGTGACAGCGCAGGAAAGGAAAAAATTGCCGTCTTTAGACAATAATAGCCTATAGCTTAAGATGTAATTCCTTTATTTGAAAATAAAGAACTGTTTAATCATTTCAATAATCATGCTTGCAAGTATTATGCTTCTATGCTTAAAAATGAATCAGAAAATCGCTAGCAGCAATACATTTACTAACAATACCATTTGATACACGTGAAAGCTATTCTACGATGTTTGCATAGCTGCCAACTTTTACGCTGTTTTCCTTCTACCATTTTTTAACATCAAAATCACCTTAAAGTGATAAAAAATTTGAAACAGTTTGATTTATTACACGAATTATATAAACTAAAAATAAATTACAAAATAACTGTGATAAGAGACCGATTTACTTTTTGGGTAGATTTCGTAAGAAATACTACCTATTACATTCTCACCTAAGTTGGAATTTTTGAAAAAATTTTGCAGATCTATGCCGATTATGACTCCCAGAACCCAAAACCACCCCCAGTTCAAAACTTTATATACCTATCTATCTATCTATGTCATTTTTTTATGGACACGATAACTGCAATAATTCTACACAAATCTCTTCCAAATTGATACATAAAATCAAGGGGCATAAAATCTTGGTCAAGTTCGTTAATGGGTAAAATCGAACCAAGGGGGGGGAGGGTGGGGGGTGGGGGGCTTTTTGTGAAAACAGAAAAAACCCATAATTTCTTAATTATGATACGTATCGAATCCGTTTAAAGTTATTATTACTTGTAGGAGAAGGGCCGAAAATGTATGTATGACAGATTTTTGATATAATTAAAAATGGCCCCGAGGGGGGGGAAAAGGGGGGTTTTAGAAGAAAAAAATCATAACTGGGTCAATTCACAAGATATCAAATCCGCTTAAATGTATTATTAATCCTCTTAATATTATCTAAAACTTTTATATTGACAAGTTTTTTTTATAGGACCAACCCTTATAGCAAAAATAAATAAATAAATAAATAAATAAATAAATAAAAATCCCTGCCGGCTCCGCATGCAAACAAGTTATTTTTCGAAGTAGACGGTTCCAACTCCCGCATCTTTTCGAAACTGATACATAAAATCAAGGGGCATAAAATCTCGGTCAAGTTCGTTAATGGGCAAAATCGAACCAGGGGGGGGGGGGGCGGCTTTTTTTAAAACAGAAAAAAACCCATGATTTCTTAATTATGATACGTATCGAATCCGTTTGAAGTTATTATTACTTCTAGGAGAAGGGCCGAAAATTTATGTATGACAGATTTTTGATATAATTAAAAATGGTCCAAAGGGAGGGGGTAAGGGGGGTTTTAGAAGAAAAAAAACATAACTTCGTCAATTCCCAAGATTTCAAATCCGCTTAAATTTATTATAAATCCTCTTAATATTATCTAAAACTTTTATATTGACAAGTTTTTTATAGGACCAACTCTTATATAGCAGAAAAAAAAAATCCCTGTTGGCTCCACGTGCAAACAAGTTAGGTTTTGAAGTAGGCGATTCCAACTGCCACATCATGGCAAAAAGTTCATTCCTTCTTCTATCTTCCCAACAAACAGGCGCCCCACGATCTGCGTCTTCGAAATCTACCTGTGCCTGTAGGCCGAGCCATCAGGGATTTTTCATATATAAATTACTTGAGTTGCAATTATACCTAATTGTATGTATTTTAATATTTTATATAGGCTTTCATTTTAAGAATAAAAATTTATGTAATTTTTCATATTAGAAGTTTTAGATTTATCATACAATAAGTTATCATTTCTGACTTCCTTGTACTTACATATGCTTTAACATTTTACATGAGTTAATCATATGTATTATTTCTGTTGCCAACATCCCTTTTTCTATGCATTTACAAAATGCACAAAAATGAATGAGCTATCATTCGAAAGGTTTTTGAACAGCTTCTGACATAGTATACTCACATTTCTTTAAAACGTGTGTTTTGATTAAAAATTACAGTTAATTAAAAATTAAATCAGCATTTTTTTTTTTAATGAAATGAGTTTTTTTCTCAAATCATTGTTGCCATAAAAAAAATATATACTACATTATATTGTGCTCAACAATAATTAGAAGTAAATAAATAAATAGCACAATAAAAGATAAAGCGGGACGCACGGGTTTATTTTATATTTATGATTAAAAAGCAAAATTCAAATTCAAATGTTTGGAGAAAAAGACACCATCGATCGATCGAAGCAGTGGTATTTTACGTGTAGTCTAAAATGTATGTTATGTTATATTAAATTCTATTTTATATGTGCTCAATTTATTTTTTTTGTCCCGTGTTTTTCCCGAAGTGGATGACATCATCTTCCAATGAAGTTAAATTACGATTGTTATTTTTTTTTTTCCCGTGCGTGCCTCTTGCTATCTTTGATTAGTTTTTACTTCAATTTTGATGGGATGAATGACATGATATTCTGGCTTGACTAATGTTGTTTGCAGATATTGTTAATCCTTCATTTTTGTTTTTTAATTTAAACTTGCATCTAAAAAATATTAGACTGCAGTGCGAAATCATTGCACAGGTGTACTGGTAAATTTATAATTACCTTATCTGTAGAATTTATATTTTCTTTGGTACACGTACATTTTAGGATTGTGTGGCATCAATTCATGTGTATATTATATCATATTTAAATCTGCCAAATTAATTTTTTTTTATAAAGAAATCTTAATGTTACTAAGAACATAACTGATGTGCCCAGTGATTCTTAGTTTTTCATTTACATTTTTACTTTTCGATCACATCTAGTGCTGGGAAAATGGTTGTAATCATTATAAAAACCTTATTATGGAAATATTTATGTATCTTTACATTTTGAGGATGTCTTTAAATGTTGAAGGTTTGATATTTTTTACAATTATTCCGTAATGTATACATGAATGTTGGTATTTTTTCGTTTTCAGACCATGTGTGTCTTTTTATGGTACTTTTATGATGATGCCTATATATGTATTTGTATATATGTGAGTGAACATAATAGCGTCTAAACGTTTCTTTTGATTGAGCTCCCATTTGGCGCATATGATATATCAGCTGTCGTAAGAACTGTACTCATTTTTATCAGACAAGGTGTTTAGTGTTTGATCATTTTTTTTTAAAGATTTCTTAAGAAATACTACCTATTACATTCTCCACTCTGCTGGAATTTCTGGAAAATTTTTGCAGATCTACACCGATCATGACTCCCAGAACCCAAAACCACCCCCAGTTCAAAACTTTATCTATCTATCTATCTATGCAACTTTTTTATGGACACGATAACTTGAAAAATTCTACATAAATCTCTTCCAAACTGATACATAGAATCAAGGGGCATAAACATCTCTGTCAAGTTTGTTAATGAGCAAAATCGAACCGGGGGGGGGGGGGGGGGGGGCCTTTTTGTGAAAACAGAAAATCCCCATAAATCTTAATTATGATACGTATCGAATCCGTTTAAAATTATTATTACTTCTAGGAAAACGGCCAAAAATTTATGTATGACAGATTTTTTATATCATTAAAAATGGCCCCGAGAAGGGGAAAAAGAGGGGTTTCAGAAGAAAAAAATTCATAACTTTGTCAATTCACAAGATATCAAATCCGCTTAAATGTATTATTAATCCTCTTAATATTATCTACAACTTTTATACTGACAAGTTTTTTATAGGACCAACCCTTACAGCAAAATAATAATTATAATAATAATAGAGCTGCTTATAAATAAATAAGACATAATACATTTTACACATTTCACGCAATTGAATAATCTATACAAAGAATTCATAATGTAGGTTATACTTTACAGTTTCATTCGAAATACATATCCGTTTCCTTCAGAAAAAAAAAAAAAAAAGTGTTCGAGGATTCAAGAGTGCAGCCGATTATAAATAAATAAGACGTGATACAGTTTACACATTTTACGCAATTGAAAAATCTACAAAGAATTTATAATACAGGTTTTACTTTACAGTTTCATTCAGACAGTTTTTGTATAGGAAACCAGGTTCTAATCCATTTATTCAAATACAGAGTATTTCACTTCAAGCCGAACTTGAATTTTTTTCCCAACTTTAATTATAGTAAAGATATTGTTACGATATTTTTATCAGACTTACACTGCTTTATCTGAAATATGATATTACGAAAAGTTGTAGAAACGAAATTTGTATTAATTTATTTTAATTCACATAGAAAGCCAAAGTTAAAAGCGTTATTTACAAGTATTAAAATTATAATCTTATTTAATAATTCGAAACAGATTTTTTTTCCCTTCTCTTTTTAGTGTGAAGTTTACTTGTGAGAAAGTAATGTTCATAGAAATAGGAATAAAGTTAAAATTTAGAGAAAAATTTAAAATTGAGGCAGCATTTGTATTAAATATGAGATAAAGCTATTTTAATATTTAACCTTTTAATATTTTAATCCTGGAACATTGGAGTATTCAGCCGACCGAATATTCGGTATTCGGCTTACTTGTGTGTGTCGAATTTACATTGGGCGCAATTTACATTGTTTAGACGTTAAATTCTCTTTCACACAAAAATGTACATTAATTTCTTTCAATTAAAAATTGTGTACATCTAATGCAATGTCAACTAAAGGTAACAAGGAATGAAAACCATTTTTTTAAAGGGAAAAGTTATACAACGAATGTATTTGAAGGGAAAAATCAAAGAAACAAAAATCACCTGCTTCACTTTATTTTTAGAAAGTAAAACTTTCGCTAACAGAAAGTTACCCATTTTGAAGATATCCCTTCGCAAACCTAGTGATTCTGAAAATCTGAAACCTTCGGAACATAGAGAGTGGGTCAGGGGGTCAACCAACAGTTCGCTTTCCCAGATTCAATAAATGCTTTCTACTAGACAAATTTCCTTTTACAGAGAGAAAAGCAAATGACCACAAATGTAACCCTCCCCCCTCCTCCCGTTCCCTTCCCTTTCAAAGGCAAGCATAGACAAAAAGGTGATATCGGAAATCTCATCTCAACCCCCCTGTTGTTTTGCCTCAACGGAAGTGTTTTAGGGTTGCTGAAAATTTGGAAAAATTTGTCTTTCTGACATGGCAGCTGGGAATAAAATTACTGCAGCAAAGGCAAAAATGCTTGTTGAACGATATTTTTTATATAATATCGTGTAAAAAATACCCCTTATTAAATTTATAACAAGATAATGACAACAATTAACAAGAAAATATATAAAAACTGCCTGAAACAATCGTTTTGTAACTTATGCCGAAAATCTGCAGTACCCGTAGTGCCCTCTGGTGAAATCTATTGGAAACAAATTAAAAAATTTAAAATTTAAATTAAAAAAAGGGTAATTACATCTCACTTATAAAATTTGCGTCGTTTCAAAGAAATAAGTCATATTTATCACCAAAATTTTTTTTTAATAAATCGGTTCAATAGTAAATGTGCAATTCTGATGTTAAAAATTTAGCATTAGCAGTATAAGGAAAATGTAAGTGATGATCACCCTTAATTGGCTGCCACTTTGTAATAAAGTGATAAAATGAAAAATGCTCAACATTAAAATCTTAATTAGAACAAGCTGTAAAAATTTAGCCGTGTTTAATTTTTTTAAACTCTTTATTATACTTTATATAGAGAAAATTTCAAAAAATGGGTTTTTTTAGAGGGCAGTACAATAATACTTGTTCTTTCCATATATCATGGATGGAAGAAGGGTTCCTTTTACAATGTCTAGAAGTAAATAAACTAAATATATACTAAACTAACTGAAAAGAAAAAATAACACTAGAACATTCCAAGAGCGCTGAAGAATAAAAAATGGATCTCAGTGGAAAGACTGTGATGACTCATGGATTGACCAATTGAATGGGAAGAAATTGGTGAGAAAAGAAAATGCTGGACTTCCCTATAATGAAGTTGACTGACCAGTTACCATGGCAACAGGACTGAGCCAAGATCAATTCCAGGGTTTTTCTTATGAGAGCTAGACAGTATAAAAAATCCCAGAAACAAATACACTTTATATCATTGTGATTCTTTCGTATACAAGACTCAAAATTCTAATAAGAAACGTGACTCTTATATACAAATCTGCTTATATAAAACGTCGGTTAATAAAATCAGTTGCTTTCATGTATTAACTAAGAAGAAAATCAAAATTCAATTTCTCATACATTGGAATCGGTCATTAATTTAATTAAATTTTGATTTGGAAATATGATTAATTTAAATGCCATGTACTACTGTAATAAGGAAAACGAGACTACAAATTTTTATTTTAGTAATTTTTAACTTGTTAACATCTAACTTATAATAATCTAAGTTGCGTAAAAAAGTATAGATAATTTATTAATGAGATTTTTGGAGTTATACATTTGATGGAGAACACCTTATATCTGGTTCTTATAGTGTAGTTTTATCATACATACATAGGAATATTGCGCCGATTGTCATTTTATTCTCATGTCATGCCTATCTTATGAAACTCACCTGAAGAAATAAATCTTTCAATTTTGTATAAAAAATTAAATGTCAACAACTCTGTATAGCATCACAGAAAATTTCCTAATGTGTTAATTCATATAAAATGATTTCGTCTGTACATACTGACCAAATTTTATTTATTGTAGCAAAAAGAAAAATGAATCATGTCTATATAATGATTATGAAACTTTTTTACATGCTATAGATATTATTGTACATGCATAAGCTTGCCACACCTGTCCTATGTTATTTGGCGGCATATCTCAAATGCATGATATACATAACCCTTATACTGTAAGTGTAATAAATGAGAAAGATTAAAGTACTAATAAAACAAATGTTTCAATGTACTTGATGCAAATGTTGGTTGGTTGGTTGATTTCATGACGGCCGATTATCAACACAAGGAATATAGGCCCTAGGGGGAGTGCCCAGACTTGTATAAAACCAAAAACTTTCTGCGCACATAAATATTGGGTCAAAAACTTTCTGCAAAATAATTTAATGTTTAATAAAATTACGTGTTATATTATTTTGATGTTATGAATTAAAAACAGTAGTTTAAAATAATTACCATTTATATTAAAAATTAATATTAATTAAAGGATAATTATTTTGGTTAAAAAAAAATACAACATTTCAGACAAAATTGAAACAAGCATTTCAGAATTTTCTCAGAGAAAATTAGAAAAATCATCTAAGACTTTAAGAATTTTCTCACTCCAGGAAACAGTCAATTCAGGAGATACTCCCACCTTCAATATTTTCAGAAATGGGATCAATATTTCCATTTCCATGCTTATTTTGAGGTTTGACAAATGTTTGATTTGCACTTCTTTTATCAACAGAACTCGTTTGACTATGCTTACGTTGTAAATGCACACTGTAATTTTCCTCATCACAATATATTTAAAATTTTAAATAAAAAAAAGAAATGAAGAATAATCTTGAAGTTCAATAGAACGAATGTATGGGCCACACTAAGTACCACTTTGAAGCGAGTTGCACGTATTTGTGTTTGATGGTGTGCTACCATGAACGTGCTACATCCTGGCGGTGGCTTTGCCTATGTTTAGAGTTGTGAGTTGCCATTTGAAAGTAAACAATTTTCTGAAGAATCTAATTTGAGAAAAAAAAAAAAAAAATACATGCCTAAAAATAATACATCATTTCTTCTGTGTCATTTATGATTTTTTTTTTCTATTGCTATTTTCTATTATTATTTTTATTTCTATTTTGAAAATTTTCTAGCCATAGATTTTTTTTTGTCTAGCCGCCAGTCAGTCATTGATGTTCATTAAAATTTGATGCATTTTGAAATATTTAAATTTAGTTTTAAATCATTTTGAAGAAATTCAATTTAAAATGTTTTCTAACACTACAAAAGTATTCGATTTAACTACGGCCGTCGGGCTAAAAAGTCCTTGCAGCTGCCGATGGAAAACCGATAGGCGCCAAGCTCTAGTCTGAGAGAAATAGAAATAAAAGCATCTATGATGTCAAAACAATGTTTTGCGTCTTTAAACTTTGAATTGTGTGCAAACAGTAAAAAAATTGTACACTAAATTGGCGAATATTTATAATTTTTCAGTATTTAATAAAATTTAAAAAAAAAAAATTAATTTTTTTCCTTGCAAAGTTTCAAATTTTGCATAAAATTTTCCATGCACGGCGTGCGCCTATATTATACAACTCTGGGAGTGCCCTCCATGGGAGTCTTTCTCTGACGCAAAGGACAACTATGTTTTTACTTATGATCATAAATAATTATGTTTCAAAAACCAGAAATTACAGTGACTAAATTTAATAATAGAGTTTATGATTACAAAGTAATCAATTATGTAAATAAAACAGTCTTTAAACGGTGAATCAATATGCAAAAGTAAATTAATGAATAATTTATGCAGAAACTCAGTGGTAAAGTAAATCTGAAATGTATATGGAGTCTATTTAACACACATCATAATCCTGAACAAAAATTCAAAGTTGTAAAGGATCGTGTTGATGTAGTATGTCCTGTGACTGGTGTTGGACATGTAAATACATGCAACATCTTCCAGTTCTGGACGAGAAAATGCCATGATTTGTTTTCATTCTTAGAAAAAAATATACTAATCTTTTTATATATAACACTATACAGTAGAAGATCTTTATAACACAAACATAAAAATGCGAAGTTATGCGTTATATAGATCACATTTCACACATCATTAAATTTACCTTGTAAACATGGCAACATATGCCTGAAACATATCAAAATGCAGTAGAGTATCAATATATTGCATTCCTTGCTACCAGGAGGTGAATAGATTATAAATTTTTGCATAATGTAGATCATTCCACACATTGTTAAATTTATTTTATAAACCCTGGTCCAAATATGCTTCGACCAAATCATTCACCAATTTTCAATTTTTTTTATAAAAAAAAGCTCTGAATTAAGGAGATAAAAATGAGCTAATGTATCAAATTTAGTCATCCATAGAGTAGCAGTTTGTTTATAATGTGGGAATGCTTGAGAAGTTGTGTGTTGTATATAGAATTGCATTATAAAGATCTTCTACTGTACTTCATTAGATTGCTAAAAGGTATTAAATAAAAATTATAAAAGCAGTAAAAAAGGTTTTAATAGACTGTTTACATGTTTCGTCTCCACCAAACCAATAAGAATATTCTGTAGTGGCATGATCTATGATGTAATCATCCAATTTTTCACGTACTCTCTGAGATTACATGTTATTTTATTTTATTTGGATGTTTATTTCCATATTCGTAAACATGGAGTAACTCAACCCATAATTTTGGTAAATTAAATGATGCTGCATCGTTACATATTGAATTTTTATGCATTACAATCTCTATGGTTTTTCTTATAATGGATGGATAGTATAGATTGGAAGGGAAAATTATCGTACTTTCATTGAAATTTACTTGGTTGGTTTCTTCGTGAAAAATGTAATGAAGGCATTTAAAATCATTACATTAGATCGTGTGACTACAGAATATTCTTATTTGTTTTGACAGTGGCTTTGGTGAATCTGAAACATGTAAACAGTTTATTAAAACCCTTTTTAATGTTTTAATAGTTTTTATTTAACATCTTTTAACAATTTAATGATATTTTAATGATTTAATTGATTAAGTTATGATTAAGTGATTGATAGGAATGATTAAGTTATTTCTGAGTGCTGTGATTTGTTATATATTTATCATAACATTATTCTAATCAACATAATGCATAGGTTTAAGAACAGCAGAATGTTCTGGAACAAACTTTGTTAATATGAAGTCATTAGGTTGCATTTTATCCATTAGAAAGTCAAAATTATTTCACTGTGGTATCTCGAGGTCCACTATTGTTTAAAAATGTACAATAGTTGATCCTTGACAGAAAAGGGGTCCTTTTATTTGTTTACATGCACTATTTAGTCTTTACCTAGTGCATATATATATATTGTCTCCCTAAAACTATGCTTTTTTTTTTTTTTTTTTTTTTTTTTTTTTAAGATATTTGATCTTTAATTCAGTACTTTTTCTTCCTTCTTTTCCAGAGATAGAAAAGTTTTTATCTGCATGTTTTACAGTATCTTTCCAAATAAATTTTGGATAAGGGGTTACTGATTCTATGACCACTATATGATTTTACTTAATGTGCTAACTTTCTCTTGAAAGTCTATTTTGGTTATTCGAACAAGACTATCTAAAAGAAATAATGCTCTATTATGTAAAATGATAGTTATAAAATATCTTTTATGCTCATACTAGAACAAAATATGGTAAAGTATGACTGTTGTAGAGTGCTTTATTGAATCACTTTCAGAACAAATGCTTGGATCTAATTTTGTAGAACAAATAAATTGTACTGAACTGAAATTAAAATGTTTCTGTTTTCATTAAAAAATATCAGCATTTTTGCAAGTTCAGGAAAAAAAAGTATGTTTCAAAGAATCACAGATGATTGATCATGTATTTAAATTTACATATCCCAAGTGTTTAAATAATAAATAAATTGTTCTAATAAAAATCTAGTATAATTACTTAGATTTTTTCTCCAGTCCATAAAACTTCCCTTAAATGTCATTAATAATTTTTTCTGCTTTTCTTTTTTGCAGCTGGACAACAGAACAAGGTTTCGTGGACGTAAAGGCTATTGATATTTAGAAGAAATAATTATTGTTGTGTAAGGTTATGTCTATGTATTTAACTTAATAAAGCTATGAGTTTTCATTTTCATTAAACTGAATTTGATACAAAAAAAATACATATTGTGATGTTACTTAAAATAAAAAGATTTTTTAAAAGTTAATTATAGTTATCTCAGTTCTTTGTTCTTTTATTTTTATGTATTTATTTATTGTAATTTACAGCAATAATAGTGCTTAATGAAGTTATTTTCATACAGATATCTCATAAACTAGACAAAATACTAAGAAATAAATAGAATGTTTTGGTAGCACATGTACTATCTAAATTATAGAAGTATTAAAGATGGACATGTACACCATTAATTAATATACAGATTAAATATATAAAGAGTACATTTGTACTTTGCTAAAACAGTGTAAAATGGAAACGTTAAAAGTTAAAATTATTCCAACAGTTTCGGCTAAAATGTTATAGCCATCATCTGGGACATCAAAGGACTAAACTAGTGAGCTTATGGATCAGAATGCAAATTTTTCCCCACTCACTCTCCATTCCTCCAAATGATTTGAAAAGTCAATGCCAAAAACCGTATCTTAAGTATTTTCCCCATTTATATCTGGGTGATTCTCAAAAGGTGGGAGCAAAGCACAGATTTTATTTTTTATCTAATACAGGAGATGCTTAATTTTCTTTAATTGCATTCTGTTTTTAAAAAAACGTTCTTGGTGTTGTCAAAAACAAGAATACACATCATTTACTTTAAAACTTTATTATAAATATTATTATTATTTAATATAATTACCTATAAATAATCACTTTTGGACATCCATAATGTTAACTGACAAAACAAAAAATCATTGTATGGTTTATTTATGAGTTTAAAGAAGAAAAAACACATAAATTTTAAAAAAGGACATATTGTTTATATTTTCATGCAATAAATGGCAGCAGTGAGGGTTATTTTGTAGAATTAAAAAGGAATAAATGTATTGATGTATATTTTGTCCAACTGTAACGATCTACACAACAATATTAATTTTGGAAAGTTGGATGAACAGAAATATCGGTAAGCACTTTAATCATTATTTATTTGTTCTTAAAATTAATTTTAAAAAGTTTTTTTTATGGTTTTGACATTTTAATAGTAGTAAATCTCTTATTTATTGCTTACAAAATGGTGATGTCCAAAACATGTAACGATCGCCATACCGATTTTTTCAGCGATTTAATTTATGTTTAGTAAACCCTACTGTCTTAAAATATCAGAAATATAATAAAATATAGTCTTATTTTTTTAAATTAAGTGCTTTTTTGGTGAAATACGTCATATTAACTTTAATAGAAAAGCAAAAACTTTGTTAACCACACGTCAACAATCATGTAACGATCGCCATTCCAATTTTTTCCGCGATTTAATTTATGTTTAATAAGCTCCACTGTCCTAAAATATCAGAAATATAATAAAATATAGTCTTATTTCTTATAATTAAGTGTTTTTTCGGCGAAATATGTCATATTAACTTAATGGAAAAACAAAAACTTTGTTAACCACATGTCAACAATCATGCACGATGGAAACAAAATGGCGGCCGTCGCGATCGTTGGCCATTTTGGACATCTCTTTTAAGGGAATATAATAAATATTTAAGATTTTTTATTATTATTTTGAATAATGTAGTAAAAATTATGATTTATCTTATTTAAACAAGTTGAGAACACCTGTGATTTGAGTATATGGCATAGTGTTTCAAATGCTAAGAGTAAAGAAATTTTTACATAATAAAAATCTATTGCAGATTAATTTTAATATTGAATTGTAATTTGAAAGTAATGTCAAGTGTTTCACTAAAAGTTAAAAGAAAACATATATATATATTTAATGTATGTGAATAAAAATTGTCTAATTCAACATTTTTTTTTTCAAAATGTTTAATATAATTTTGTAATTTGCATTAAAAAATAAGTCAATTACATTTTTTTAAAAATTCATATTAAAGTATGGAAAAGTCAAATTTATGTAATCTACAGTTCATCCAATGTCCAAAATATGTAACCTACAGTTCATCCAATGTCCAAAATGTGTAACCTACAGTTCATCCAATGTCCAAAATGTGTAACCTACAGTTCATCCAATGTCCAAAATGTGTAACCTACAGTTCATCCAATGTCCAAAATGTGTAACCTACAGGTACCATAATTAAATACTTTAATTATTAATTTTTAATGCAATTTCCTGTCTTTAAATGAACATATACTATATTATGAACTTGTAAACTAATGGATTAAAATATATATTTTTTTTAATTTCATGATTTTTAAAATTTATTAAAGTTAACATTTAGTGTTCCCACATTTTGAAAATCACTCATCTCCCCCTGTAGTTGCATTATATGCCAGTCACCGAGCTTATAGCTTGAGAGAAAAATGAGAAATGGTAGGGAAAATGAAGGGAAAAAATACACATAATATGCTGGAGCCAACAGTGATGTTGTAATAGGAACAATCAAGATTATATATGAGAGATAAAAATTAATAAATGCTATTATATTATCATCTATGATATTATTGAAACTGTCTACATTTAAAAGATTAATGATACCCTAAGTGAGAATTGGTTTATTTTAATACAATAAAAAATATGTGATAAAATAATGACCACTTAACTTATATTAGAAGATAAAAATAAAGTATTTATGTTAACATAATTTAAAAAGTATGTTAATATAATACAAGACATAAACAATATAGTAAATTATACCCATAATAAATAAATAAATAAATGATTATGACAGTACATCTAAGAGGTTGAGAAATATAATAACTTATTTACTTATTATTATTTAAGAAAAGTTTTCTTTATTTGAATGTAGGAATTTTAATTGCAAATTATTGATTAAAGAATTAAAAATTCCATAACCTAAAATAATGAGTTAATAAAAATTAAAAATAATTGGTACCTTACAATTAAGTGTGTGTGTGAGAGGGGGGTAATTACATAAGTTTAATTTCTATTAATTATTATATTTATTAATTAATAATTATTATTTATCTCTCATAAATAATCTTGATTCTTCCTATTACAACGTCAACGGTGGCTCTAGCATGTTATGTATTTTTTCATTCTTGGTTTTCCAAGTTATAAAAGCTCACCAGTTTAGTCCTTTGACGTTTCTGATGATGGTTATAAAATTTTAGTCGAAACTGTTGGAATAATTTAACTTTTAACTAAGTTTTTAACGTTTCCATTTTACACTGTTTTAGCAACAATACAATTATGTACAGTATGTATGTATACAATATGTATACAGTATAATATGTATGTGTATTGTATACAATACAACAAGTACAATTATGTACTGTTTATATTTTTAATCTGTAGATTTAAATTATGCACAGCAAAATGTTATTAAAGTTATCTTAAAACTTGCTCGAAGTGACTTCCTTCGGCTGCAATGCAGAAATGTACACATGAAATAGGTAAATCTTTCTAATACTTTAAGCACTTTGTGTACGATTCCTCGAAGCATGGCCAGACTCATCTATGTTCTGATGTAGAAAATTGGTACAAGTCATGAAATTCAAAGTTTCATATCTCTGTCAATTTTAGTGTTAGATGTATGGGACTTTTTTTGTCTTACTTGTTAATGTAATAGGAAATTTGTATTAAATATCACTTATAGGACTGGACTTTTTAAGAAATGTTATTATTATTACTCCAAATGACTTTTTAAATAATTGTTTACCTCATTTAAAACATTTTTGTAATTAGAACTTGCTTGGGCGCCCAACCTTTTTCTGTTCATAAACAAATTGTGCAAGTAATGTAATTTCCCAGATACAATGTTTAGCTCTTTCCTTTGACTAAAATTCCTTTCCCACCCGGTTGCCCGCCTGTGTCCTCTAAAATTCTCAAAAATTACAGGTTCGCCAAATGTGGTAGTTTTTTCATTACATCCTCCCAAAACA
The DNA here is from genome assembly GCA_963931845.1 of Maratus michaelseni. Lineage (NCBI taxonomy): Eukaryota > Metazoa > Arthropoda > Arachnida > Araneae > Salticidae > Maratus > Maratus michaelseni. Next base: position 420,947,099 of record OZ007591.1, on the reverse strand, counting down.
TTTCTATTAATTATCCTTAACGTACATAAATTCTTTTGCGCGTCTGCGGTTTGTTGGCTCAATGTATTATCGAATCTCGGCGAGACAATCTACTGCCCAAACGGCAGATCACTCCTAGCTCTTGATTGGTTAACAACTGTTCTAAGCCTCTAACATCCGAGACCACCCCATTCTTACCATCTTATACGTGCTATATATCAATAAATAATTTCATCTGAGATGTCTTCATTCATTGGATATTATTTTTTCTGCCTTCCGGGATTCGAACTGTCGGTTAATTGCTTACAATGTAAGTGTACAAATGTACGGTCACAAATTATATCCGATTTCATGCATTATGCATTAAAATATTTCAGCCCAACAACATTCTTCAATTAGACACCTTGTATATGAAAAATACATTATCTGCTCAGAGTGACATCACTTTCAGATGCAAAAATGTAGCGAGTGAGTCTGAATTTTTATTGGCTTATTAAAATATTGTCCATATGCAACTTCTCTTTGTAACAACAGGAAGAAAAAATTGCATTAACAGTTTTAAATAAAAAACTGCCCAGTTAAACTGAGGGCATTGAGCTCACAGGCTATTCACACTAATTGTATATTATACACTTATTTCAAAGAATTTGAAATAAGCCCCTCGAAAAATAAAGAAATCGACAATATATTAAGGGGAGGATCATCCCCCCGTTCCCCCACCCCCTTATAGTTAACAATTGAACCCCCAAACCTAATCAGGGAAGCCCTTTATTACAATGAACATATATACAAAATTCGAAGCAAATCGGATAATTCTGCATGAAAAACCCATTTATCTAAATTAAGGGGGATTACCCCCGTATCCCCCTTTATACTTAACCAATGAACCCCAAGACTAACCAGGGAAGCTCCTTACCACAATGAGCCTATATACAAAATTTGAAGAAAATCGGATAATTCTCCATGAAAAACACATTCATCTAAATTAAGGGGGGAGGATAAGCCCCCCCTTTACCCTCTTTATACTTAACCAAAGAACCTCCTAAACTAATCAGGAAAGCGCCTTATCACAATGAACCTATATACAAAATTTTAAGAAAATCGCATAATTCTGCCTGAAAATCGCAGTTATCTAAATTAAGGGGGGGCAGCCCTCCGTTACCCCCTTTATACTTAAACAATGAATCCCCAAAACCAATCAGGAAAACGTTTTATCACCATTAACCTGTATACAAAATTTGAAGAAAATCGGATAATTCTGCATGAAAAACCCATTTATCTAAATTAAGGGGGGATTAGCCCCCCCTTTCCCCCTTTATACTTAACCAATGAACCCCCAAAACTCTTCAGAGAAGCGCATTATCACAATGAACCTATATACAAAATTTGAAGAAAATGGGATAATTCTGCATGAAAAACCTATTTATCTAAATTATGGGGGTTAGCCCCCCATTTCCCCCCTTTATGGTTAACCAATGAACCTCCAAAACTAATCAGGGAAGCGCCTTATCACAAGGAACCTATAAACAAAATTTAAAGTAAAACGGTTAGTTCTATCAAGAGTTATCACGTTACGTACATACATACATACGTACGTAAGTACATACAGACCCGGCGGGCACATAAGCTCTCAGGCTTTGATAGCCTGTGAGCTAAATATATATATATATATATTTCTATGATGATAAACTATGGCAGGTATCTATATCAAGTTTAGTGCAAATCTCTCAAAAATTGTAGATTTGTATAAGGAACATACACTCAAGACACCAATTTTTTTATATCTAGATTTTATTTAAAATTTTGTGTTTTAATAGGTAAACTTTGTTTTTGCTAGTGTGTATAGTTAATATATGGATGTAATATATCAATAAACAACATTCTTAATAATCATCAGAATTCAGCAGAACTTTTTGACACGCAATATCAAAATTAAAGTGTTTTTAAACTACTGAGTAGCCACTAAACATGTGAGAAGTATATTACAGGATACTTACACGAGGAGTATGGAACTTTAATATTAAATTGAAAATAAAAACACATAATACATGTAAAGTTTTGTTTTAAAACATCACTCCTCCTCCTCTTCTGCTTTCTTAGATATCAGACTGTTCAGTTTAATCCAAGTACAATTCAAAATTTCAATGCAATTGTTAACATTTTTCTTATATCCAATATCCTCAATGAACTCATATGCAGTGTACTTGAATTGAACCACACAGTCATTTAAGCATCCTGCAAGAAACCAAAGGCACACACATATGTTCATTTTAAAGACAAAATGTTATTTATATTTCAACATTAGACTCGAGTTATTTATTATTACTACTTTTTTTTTTCTGTAACATAATGTTGAAGTTGCATACAGGGCCCCGACTTAGACTATCTGGGGCCCCAAGGCAAGCATCATTTTGGGAGGCCCCCTTCTATCTATACATGGAAATTATTCGGGAATTATGTTGAAGTGACTAGTATTAAGCTTCATACCTAAGAAAGATGGTCACAACTTTAACAGATGACAGAACACTATTTATTTAGTATAGGAATATAACGACTCATGTGAGATTTTGAAGTGTAAATACAGGTCTTTCAGTCACTCTTGGTTATTTGTTATAATATAAAGTTTTCTACCACATTATAAAAATTTAATCTTTGTATTGCATCAGCATGCATTTGGGCGATTCCATAATATGGAAAGACAAGTGCAGGCAAACACTTATACTAATAGCAACAAATTTCAACACTTGTTATGTTGTTACTTTATTCCTCATGCTCTAAAGTACTTTTGTACAAAATTTTATAACATTAGTTTTCTGATGATGTAGATTGTTCCTTTTTGGAGAGGAGGGGACATGGGGCACAGGAAGAAGAGGGTGGAAGTGGAGGGCTACACTCCTTTCCTAAATCTTTGAAAATATAAGAATGTTGGTCACTTTTGGCCAATTTAAACTATTTTGCACCCTTTTAAAAATTTTTTTGATTAAGCCCAGAGGGAGCCCTCTCAAATGGGAGGCCCAGGGCAGCTGCCTTACATGCCCTTGCATAAGTCAGGCCATGGTTGCATATACTTCTTTTATGAACAGTTTGTATTTTTTTTTTAAGCAGAGCTGTCAATCTTTCCTTTTAAGAAGACAAGAACAACTTAAAATGATATGGATGTATCCTTTTCTTGGGATCTACTAAAGCGATTTTAATATTCTAGTTATTTATTTTTTATAATAATGAGTTATAATTCCATCGTTTTGTTTTTCTGGAAAATTAATTCCTTTTTAGTAAATGTTTTTCAGTATTTAATCCTCCTTTTTTTTTTTTTTTTTTTTTTTTTGCGAAATCGCATAACTATTGCATATTTATTTTTAGCTCTTCCTGAATGATCAATTTATAGTTTAGTTACTGTCAAAGCTATTTTTTGTTTTTTAATATATTGAAATCACTCCAGTAGTTCAACAGAAAAAGGTACTTCAATATCAACTGTTTCTCATGTGATTTTGTAACTGTTGTTGCTCCTTTAAATTAAAGATCTAGGTAATTATTCAGACTAGCCGCCACTGGCGACCAGTTTGGTCTCCCTTAAATGTATGTTAAGCATTGTAACACGTTACATCAAGAACTTTTGCGATCATGGTAGCATTTCGCATATTTTTTGTTGTTATGTATTTCATCTTTCTTGACAAAAACCACTTAACCCACTTAAGCATTTATGCTTCATGTCCAGTTGCAATATGTTCACTAATGCGGAGATTCTTAAACGTATTAATCATTTTTTTGTAATTGGGTCAATTGCCAATTGGCGCATTTTAGTTAATATGATTTGATGCAATGAAGTATATTTTGTGAAAGTCTTTAATGATGTCCACATTTACACTGAACCATATTGTTGCTAATTTTTTTTTTTTCCCTCACTAACTTTGGCTGCAGACTCGATTATGGAAGATTAGAAAATCTATCATTATTCTCATCAAAAACGTCAAATCATAATAAATGAATAATGTGCCATAATCGAGCTGCATATTATGCACATACCTAATTTTCGTAATATATATGCACACACATAATTTTCGAGTATGGTTTGGTGTAAGTACAGATGTTGATTGAAACATTTGTTAGTTATCATTTTATTTCTGTCATAAAATAACTTATCTATTTGGCAAAGTAAAATTATTAAAAGAATAAAGTTTTTACTTAGGGAAGATTTAAAAGGCAACTTTAGTAGACTTAACAGAATGTAGAATTAAACTTTATGATGAGAAGGGACGGGGGATGTATCCTTCTTGAAACCAATAATAACTACTGTTTACAATTTCATTATATTTTGCAAAAACATTTATTAAAAATATCCAAAAGTGTAAATGATGAATAAAAAAAAAACTAGGAATAATTGAATCCTTTATTTTAGAAAGTGCACAAGTCATATTTTTTTGGAAATTGACATTTTTATAAAAATATATTCTACTGGGGTAGCTGCATTATGTTTTAAAACAGTACATTTCTAACTTGACTCTGCTCATTGTTATGGATGTTAGAAAAATATTTAAAGAAAGGGCACATAATCTGTATGCTGTCCTCTACAAAAAATCCATTTTTTGAAATTTTCTCTATATAAAGTCTAATAAAGAATTTAAAAAAAAAAAATCAAACATGGCTAAATTTTTACAGCTTGTTCTGACTAAGATTTTAATGGTGAGCATTTTTCATTTTTTCACTTTATTACAAAATGGCAGCCAAGCGAGCAAGCAGCATCGCGAGGCATTAGCGAGAATTTGAAAAAAAAAAAAAAACACTTTTCCAAAAATTAACCCTTTTTACCTGAAAAACCCACACCTGACATAATCAGCTGAAAGGGAAGCATTTTATTACATATTAATGATTTAACATAAAAGAAAATTAATTTTATGTAGATCATTTTAAAATTCTATTATAACAAGAAAATCTGAAAAATAAAGCTCATGTTTTGTCAGAATTCTGGAATTGTTAGTTTAAACTATTTTAAAACTAAATAAGCACTTCTTAGGTATTTTTAACTATTTTTATTATTCTAAATGTTACATAAAAACAGAACAAAACAAAAAAATTGACTTTTGTGCAATATTTGATGTAATACTAGGGTGGGTTTTTTTTAGGAAACATTTCACTGTGGGTTTTTTTTTTTTTTTTTTTTTTTTAGAGGACAGCACAATATATGTGTCCCAATCATGTTTTGTATCACTTTTCCCAATAAATGAGCCTTTGAAGACAAAAACACTGTTAACAAAAAAAAAAAAAAAAAAAAAAAAGATATAAAAAAAGTTCTGAAATACGCAAGTGAAGAGGCAAAGTCCTTCTACGACAGCATTGTAAATTGACAGACTACAACACTAGACAGTGCAGTGTAAAGCTTTCAATGTCAAAAAATGACAAAAGAGGCATATTTCAATGTTTGTGCACTTACTGTTCATTAACACTTCATGTCTGAACTATTCCAATTACATATCTCCCTTAGGACGGAGGGTATTAAGTACTTTTCATGATTTTTAAAAAAATACTTGAAAGATATGTATTTTAATAATAATAATAAATTAAAAAATATATATATTATAAACTTTAAAGTGTTCTTATTCATAATGAAGGAACTATTTAAATGTACTAAAAATTAATATTTAATGAGAAATTACTGAAAAGCATGTTTTATTTATATATTTTTTAAAAGTTCCACATAAGAAAACATTTTTTAATATAAAATTTTACAGAGACTTGAATAGAAACTTGCCTAAATGTTGTACAAATATCCGAAAATAGGTTTTATTTGTATATAAACAATATCTAGTAAAATTTGTTTTTGTGTAAAATTGTGTAAATTTATTAGTATTTCTTTAGTAAAATTCACTCAAAGTTCTGATTCTAGATATTTTCATATACTTTCTTCAGTTTAGTGCTGCCATCTCTCTAATATATTTTTTTCAAAACAAAAGGTTCGTAGATAATATCTGAAAAGATGGTAAACATATATATAGTCCGTACTTTTATAGCTCAGGGAGTTAAAAGTTGACACCGAGTGATTCTCGGAGAAGTGTATGTGGATGTGTATAGTTTTTATGTGAACAGCTTTATGTTTTGGGTGTCCTGAGGGTTTATCATCGTGAATAGATTTCCTACCATGTTTAAATTCGGCTGCCTACTTTTTTATCGTCGAATAGGAAGGACAAGAATCCTTTAAGCTGGAATCTAAATCTTTTTTAACAAACTATTTTACGATAGCTCAAACTTAAATTTTTTCCATTTTTAGAAAATGTCAAAACTTGTTTACTTTACTTTATCACCCAGCAATAACCCATAAATTCAAGCACCTGAAAATCGGCAGCACGTCATCTAAAGCATAATACTTTACAAACATCACTGTCATTGGGTCATACTTGTTCCATCTCTGTGTCAGGCCAAGAACTTATCAAACTACCCTCATACTGGGATAGCCGCATTATGTTTTAAAAGGGTACATTTTTAACTCTACTCCATTCATTGTTATGGATGTTAGAAAAACGTTTTTTAAGAAAGGACACATAATCTGTATATGTACCCTTTCCCTAATTTTGTTTTATATCATTTTTCCCAATGAACGAGCCTTTGAAGACAAACATTTTATTAACGAAAAAAAAAAAAAAAAAAAAAAACTGAAGATATTAAAAAAGTTCTGAAATATGTAAGTGAAGAGAAAAAGTCCTTCTACAACAGGGCATTGTAAATTGTCCAACTACAACACTACACAGTGCAGAGTAAAGCTTTCAACAGGACAAGTGGCAAAAGAGTTCAATCTCAGCATTTTTCACTATTTTCTGCACTTATTGTTTATTAAAGCACTTGATTTTTCATATGTTCATTGTTTGAACTCTCAGCTTCTCTGTGTTTAATTTAGAAAGGGCACATGTCCAAGACTAAAACTAGTCGTTGGGGAGCCACCGTAATACTTACCCATCATGGATATGCATAATATAAAATATGAAAACGCCTGTAAACTATTTATAAAATGCATTGCAATTTGAATAAAATCGTGGTTTGATGACGTCATAAACTTTAAATGCTCTATTACTGAATTGCGTAAAAGAAACATCCTTATAACTCCAAAATTGATAATCCCGTTAACTAACGGTTTACTGCGTCAGATGAAGTGTCTCATTTCCAATTAAAATATGTCTTTGAATTGAAATTTGAATGAAATACAGGGTCATGAAGAATCAAAGTGTGTGAAAAATGTGATTACAGATATCTCGGCAACTCATTATCCAATCAACTTCATTCTTTATGCAAAATTTATGTTTTTTTATTGCCTTTTATACTCACTCCTTAAAATAAACAATTTTGAAAATTTTTATATACCTTTTATCAGAATGAAAATTTGAAGAGTCCAAAAAAAAAAAAAAATAGTTCTGGATCATCGAGGTGACTGAAATTTAATAAGCTTCTTCTCATTATTACATACCAAGTACATATCAAATTTCAAGTCTCTATCTCAATTCTTTAGGGAGATAGAGCATTTACAGACACACACAAAGAGAGACAGACGGACGACAATTTTTTTTTTCTTTTAAAAATGTGTTTTTTGGAATCTCTAGTGTCTGAAACGTGTAAATCCTACAAATTTTTTTTCAGATTTTTAAAACGATTATAAGACTTACCCTATACTACGTATGATGGGTAAGTAAAAACATTACAGAAATCACCCTTTTCATTTAAATAATCTGAAAAGCGCATGCAAAGTCCTTCCTAACATGCAATCCAAAGAATTACAAAAAACAAAAAATCCTGCCATATAAAGTTTTTTTTTTAAATCTCTGGTATAAAATTTGAAATATGTGACTTGTGCCCTTTCTAAAATAAACAATTCAACTATTAAATATTGTACATCAAACATATAATTTTTTAATCTAAAAAAAAAAAAATCCCATTTTAGTAATAATGAAAGATTAAAGACAACACCTCAACAAAAAGTTAAAATTTACTCAATTTCTCACTCGTTTCCTGATGTGCTAGAATTATAAAAATTATATACATAAGTGTGTTCTCTATGACAATGCAATATTTTAATATTTCTAGAACTTAATTATAAATTAATAAATCAATTTTGAGGCATTTTGCTGTTAGCCAGGCACAAGTGATAAATCGCCAAATATTCTGTATACAGCTGTATATGAGTTACAAAATGTGACAACTGGCTGTGAAACTGCTACATTGAAATATTTTAAACACTAAAAAGTAGAAAATATGAATTAAAAAAAATAAAGAGTAATATATATATATTTTTAAAAAGGCTTTAATTAATTAATAGTTTAATATTAATTAAATTATGATTATACATTGAGAAAAGAATTTAAATATACTAAACAGATAGCTTAAATAATGTTTGTATTTTGTTCCTGTCAAAAATCAAACTTTTTCTTTTTTTTTAAAAATAAATTCACTAGTTCTTGCTTTCTACTAGGCATAGGCATAAATCAATGCGGAGAATTTTCCATAACCAGAGTTCACACCAAATTAACATATTATTATGAAATTTTTTTGGAACAACACAAATTGCAGTCATGAAATTAAATGTAAAGATTGAATTAAAAATTAATTTGTTTTAAAGATTAGACATTGAATGCTTATAATAAAAGAGATTTTATAAAAGGTGTTTTAACTTTATACTTACTTTTTATTTAAAAAAAAAAAAACCCTTATGTTTGAAAACATTTATCTTACAGAGGTAAATTGTTTTTGAAATGAAAACTTGTATAAAAAAAATCATGATGAAACAGTAACATGGAAATCTTGTGAAATGCTAGAGGAAGACACAAAGTTAAAAGTGAGAGAGAAAAAATTACATTGATTCTGTGGAGCTGAAATTTTCTAAGTGTTTTTTCCCATATTTCCACTGAAATTTTCCAAGCCAGGATTGAAAGTTTCGGGATTAAATTCTAAAGATGCTGTAGCTACAAATAAGTGCAAACTGCATTAAGTTAAAGTTATAATGGGCTGCTATAAGCTGCAATTTCTCAACTGTGTTTAATTTATTATGAATTCCAACGACTATTTTAACAGGGTTAAAATAAATGCATGCATGTTTAGTGTAATGGCAGCTTTTAGATAGGCCGGGTAAAGCTTTTTTTTTCTCCTCATGAAAGGAGATGGGTTGATAAGATTGTTTTTTGCCTCCCCACCCTCCAATAGTGTAAAGAAATATATCTTTTTTCTAAGATGTTTTGATTGATTTTATATAATTTAAGATTTGCATTTACTGCCTCTCTATTTGATTTTTGTTTGAAGATTGTTTAATTTTATTATACAAGACTAGAAACATTGGTTTATTTAGCAAATTTTAATATATTTCAATTATATCAATTTTTTTTTTTTTTTTTTTTTTTTAATAAAGTACATATGTAGAAACTACGATGGTTTTATGAGGACTACATATTAAACAAAATATATATCAAATTGAAATACATTAAAATTTACTAAATAAACATGTTTCTCATCTTGTACAACACATTAAAACAATCTTCAGACAATTAGAGAGATAGTAAATACAGATCTTATATTAAAACAATCAACACATTTAAAAAAAAAAAAGACCCTACGCTTAAAACCACTGCTTATCCATCCATCTCCTTTTTAGTGACAACCTTAATAACAAGTAATGTGTTCTCTAGTTATATCTACATTAAAATGGACACACATAATATTTTAACAACTTTATTAAAGTTATCTCCCATAAAACAGCTTTTACAATGTATATATATACATATATATATATACTCTTAAGCTTTAATAAGTACTCTGGAATAATTGATATAGTTAAAGCAACACTGGATAAAAATAGAAGTGCAAAAATTTGAAGTATAATTTGCAAAATCTTGCAGCAGCATACCTAGAGAACACATCACTGTCTTTCGAAACATTTTCCCAATACTTGAAATTCTGGTAACTATTTCTTCCGTGATCTTTATGGGGGATGACTGATGGAAAACATCTTAGCCCAGACCATGGTCTTCGAAAAATCCTTGAGGTGTCTCCTCCTGCATAATTGACCATTCATAATTAGTAAATTTTGTTAGATATGCAATAAAACTTTTGAATACTATTTGTTAATGAACAACCGAACAATATGTCCACTTTTGGATCCTTGAGTTTAGAATTAATTTACATGTAAAATAATTTGTTGGGATCAAACAATAGCAGAAAAAGTTTACATTGAACATGCAACAGATTTCAGAACTATGAAGGATCAAAGAGGATAGAATACGAGGAGATGTCATTTATATCATTTGAAGCTTTTCCTAACCCACAACCCCATGCATCCACCCTATTTGACTGTGGTTGATCTGCACTGCAGAGATGTGTATGCTTAGTCTTCCATCGGAGACAAATATGGTGGACACAGGAGAGGAGGAAAGAACTTGTTTCTCAGCTTCAAAACTTTCCACAAGGAAAGATTGATATGTCGACTTTTCCTATTCTATCCTCCTAGGTCAAAGTAGATGCCTTCCATTCAGACAATATTATACTATTAAATATTTACTGTTTTAATGTTGTAAGAGATTTGAGGTATTTAAAGCCAGGGTCACATTTTCTTAAACAGTCAAAAATAACGATTTTTTGGATATGCTACAATAATTTCATATGGGGTAAAATATCTTCGGGAGCTATTGACAGCTAAATTTCGTGGAAATATCACTTTTTAGTAATTATTATTTTATTTCTAATGAGGGACAAGTCTTTTAAATCTTTGCATATCTGAAATCCATTGAAGGCTCAATACAATATTTTTCTGCAATTATAATCTTAACATAGCTAATTGTTAGACACAAATCTGCAAGGTCCAAAAAATTCACTATTTGACAGTTGACTATTTCTGATTTAAAAATTTTAAGTAAAGCAGAACTCGAAAATAAGTACATTATCAATTTTCTATTTTCAATAAACATTTTATTAAAATATATCAGATGACTAGCACACGCACATATTTCATGAATACAGACATATATAAACCACGATGCACAATGAGTGAGACAGGTTGTTAAATAGTGAATTCTGCAAGGAAGACACTAAAATTTCATACAACTTAATAAAGAAAAGTAAAGTGTTGTATAAATATTCGGAATACATATCTATTTAAAATACAGTTCAAGTCTAGCACCTGTCCTAATTTTATACAAGCACAAATTAAACATTTGTCGATTTTTTATAAATGTTTACAAAAAATACAATTTTTTTTTTCTTGACTAAACATTAGATTAATTCTATACTTTTATCACATGCTGTCTGGTTCTTATTTTATGCAAAATAATAATAATAATAATAATAATAATAATAATATAGTGCTGATAATACGAATTAAACTCAGTCAATTTCAGCTGTAAGGTCACCTTATTAAATTATAATTTTGTTTAGTATGACTCTTTTTTTTTTTAACCAGTCTCAATGAATTAAATCTCATGCAAATGATGCAATTTGATCTATCATTTTATACTCGCAGCAAAAGGAAATAGTTGTCTTAAATTGTACACCTTAAGCTCAATATATTAAAGTTTATTATAGTTGCTTTCTTCTCAATATATAATAAAATGTCAAATTCATATCAGTAAATAGTTGAATGAGACATTATCCTTAATTCTTTAAATGTGAGATAGATATAAAAAAGATTTAAAACAAAAAGTCCAAGCAAAATTTCTGCAATTACAGAAGATGAACGAAATTAACTAAAAAGACAAATCTTAACACATTTAAAATGCTGTGAAATAACGGCACCCAAAGCACTAAATAGAAAATTAAATATCAAAAAATGACTTCAACATCATTTTAAAAATAAAAAGAAGTCTCATCCATTTCAAACAGAAAGAAAAATGGAACAGACAGAATGAAATTTTAAAAAATAAAATAAGAACCAGCAAAAATAATTAGTTTATACACCTAATGCAAAGCAATATTCATAAGTAGTTCAAATTTAAATATAACATTCTTTGGCATAAACCGCTCATATATAGGAAATAATACAAGCCTTTCATTATCCATAGCTATCAACTGCTTATTAGAAAAAAAAACTAACAATATTCAATCATAATTATTTGTTATAAAGAAAAGGTTACATTTTTTTTTTTCAATCTCATTATTCTTTTTTCCATTTAAAGCAGTGGTTACCCACTAAAATTTTTGTAAGAGCCAAAATCTGATTGAGAATTGATTTCAAGAGCCAGCAATTTCTCAAAGTAAATCATAACCTTTTCTGTGGTTTTAAGACCCTGAGAAACATATGTCATCAGTGGAATATTGCGGCAGTAATAACATTTTATATAAACAGAAAATGCAGATATATATAATTTTGCATTAAAGTGAAGTAACTACAAGGTTAAATAGTAAAATATAGTTTGATAACTGGTGGATGCTCAAAGTTCAGAATAAAATAAAGAAAGAAAATGATTCTGGAACAATGTCTGTTTCTTGTAAAGCGTGAAACATTTGGTAATTGTTCTAACTTTTGGGTTGCAGTGTACATGTAAAATTTAAAAAAAAAGACAAGAAATGCAAGAATAAAATGCATTTGCGTGCATAAAAGGATAAAGCGTTAATCTATTAATAAATGAGATATGATTTTGGAATAAAAGGAAAGGGAAAGAAAATTTTAACAAATGAATTAAAAGATGTGGTTTTTCTTTATTAATATAAAATGAATATATATGGATCTATGTCATATATATGTTAACTGAATACGTTAATAAGGTAAGTTACTGAAGGTAAAATGAAATACTATGGATCAGACTTGCAATATTTTACTCCAATATTGGGGGTTATTAATTTCTTTAAAAAAACTTTTATAAAAGCCTTATGTTTACTTTTATTGTATTAGATTTTTCAAACAATTGTGAGGTCTTTACAAAATATATATATCGTATTTACTCACGTAATTTGCACCACACATATTTTATTCACCCTGTATTTTTGAAAGAAAATTTGGGTAAAAAAAACAACAGAGATTTGGGTCAAGATTATGAGATCATAAAACCACATATCCTCATAGTTTTCATTTTTCAATATTTCAGTTTAGTTATTTAGATTTTTTTTTTCCCTCCCGAAATCTCTTCCTTTCAGTTACAGCACACGTGCGTGTAGACAATATTTATTATATAACTGATAAAGCAATATCACCAATACTGTGATAAATAAGCACTGATTTGTTTACACTGAAAATTTCTTATTCATGGTAGATATTTTGCTGAATAAAACAGTAAAAGGGCAGATGGAGAAGAATTTGGAGTGAATGAAACATTTGATATTAGAATAAACAATAATATCTGCTAAGAAAAATAATTAAAAGTGAAGTTTGTGGCTGCAAATCTGGGAAATACATCCCACAGATGATGTTTCATGCTTCAAAGCATAAAAGAGTTTTCCATATTTTATTACAGAATGCTCCATAAACAATCGAAAAAGAAAAAAAAATTATACTGTCCCTGTTTATAAATTATCTATGTACTTTTGAAACTGTTATGCATTTTGTTTAATCTTAATTATTCATTTGTTAAAATGTTATGTTCATTTTATAGAAAGTCATTTCTTTCTTTTATTCCAAGTAGTCCTTGGAGAAAAACTAATATACCATAAAAAAGCGTGTATTTTTCATGCCTTCTACTTTTAGAACAAAAAGAAATGGTAAAAAAAAGATGCACAAAATAAGTGCGTGTTATTACAGTGTATTCAGGGTTCTCAATGCCTTTTGACTAACCTAAGACTAACCTTGACTAACCTTTTAACAAATGAATTAAAAGATGTGGTTTTTCTTTATTAATATAAAATGAATATATATGGATCTATGTCATATATATGTTAACTGAATACGTTAATAAGGTAAGTTACTGAAGGTAAAATGAAATACTATGGATCAGACTTGCAATATTTTACTCCAATATTGGGGGTTATTAATTTCTTTAAAAAAACTTTTATAAACTGACAAATAATATTCTATAGTAATCCTCTTGTACTGCACCTTATATCAATTTCAATATGTCTGAAATAGTGAAACATTATTAAAATGAACCGCAAACGATTTTTTTCCATAGACAGTAATGCAATGGAATTACTTTGAAGGCCCCTGTAAAAAAACTATAAGTGCTATGCGCGCCCTATTCTAGAGTAAGCCTTTTGTAGTGCACCTCAGTGCTATATATCAATTTCGATATGTTTGAAATTATGCAACATCATTAAAATACACCTCAAATAATTTTTCCACAAAGACCGCAATGTACGGGAATTCTTTAGAGTGTCCTTGTGAAAAAACTATAAGTGCTGCACACTTCATTTTTAATGCCGAACATGAACCTCAATAACATATATCAATTGCATGACAATCCGAATACATTTACGCGAGTTAGAGCATGGACAAACAGACAGACAAACCGAATTCATAAACACTTTTCAACTATGTTGGAAAGTGTTTAACAATGTGACTGAGTTCTGAAAAAAAAAATCATAACACATATAATAAGTTAAACAGAAAAATTTCAATCGTTCAGTAATATCATTGGAAGTGTTGGCAAAAAAAAAATCTTGCAATTTGGCGATTTCATTATTTTGTTTTATTGCATTTGAGTCATTTTGTCATGATTTGGTGTAATGGCAAATGACAGCGAGAACCCTGCGTATATTTCAATTATGAGCTCAACTTATAATTTGCAGGCTGCATAGTGAGTTTATAAATATATAAACTGAATTTAATTGATTTGTAACAAGAATTGGCCAGTTTTTTAATACTATATTGTAAAACACCTTTTAAAACAAAAAAGGAAAAAAAAATATCCCTAAAATAGTTGAAAAAAATATTAAGCATTACACACAACATGATAGATTGTACTTATATTTTACAATCAATTGAAATGCAGTTATCTTTTTTACAGTTGACAGCTACGGTACATTCTTGAAAATAAAAATAAATGATGTTCTATAAAAAAAAAAATAAATAAATAAAATTTTATAGTTTACTAACATGTTACTAGCTCACTAAGCACCTCATGCGCAATACTCTTTTGCATGTAAGATTTTTCAGCACCAATGAAAATTTGAATGGTGTGCAAATTAAAAACTATCCGTTGAAAAGTCAATCATCACAAGAAGCCAGTTTAGTATTGACAATTTTTACCAGGGCTCGAAATGTACTGGAGCAAAATGGGGTGATATTACCGACTCATGCAATTAGGATAAATGTTGTGGTAAATATCATTCCGGTTCATGCAATTATTAAAACATGTTACATTTCCCGTAGAACAGTTGAATATCAGACATTGAATTTAATAGTCCTGCACAACTGGTGCATTTATCATTGCAGTGATTTGGCATACTTTTATAGTATTTAAATTTGTCGTTAAAAATAATTTGGTTTATGCTATCATTCCACCATGTGTATTAGTAGATGCTGATAAGATAATGATGGACAAGACTTGATTAAAATATCTACAAACTTAAATAACTTAGGATTGCCTATTCTTAAGCAAAATGAACAATTTAAAAAAATCACTGAAAACTGCAGCAAGCAGTAAATATGACAGACACAAGATTTTTACTTTTAAAATTTTGTTATAATAAAGATGGAAGCAGGTTGAATTTAAGCCTTATCGAAGACACAGAGTTTGTTTATAACACTCTACTTATTGCTATTGGCAAAAGAGAAATTATTCACTGTTTTCTGACACGTAAACGTAGTGTTTTTTATATATATAGCTTATTGTGCTCTTTATAACTTTTTACTTTCTTCTATCTCTACAAGAAAAGTATTGGATTCATGAAAAGTTTTGACTTCCGGTTTTCGATGGATTTATACGTTTTAGAAGGGCCTGAACACGATTTGAAGATTTTTAGAAAAATGTGTCTGTGACAAAAATTTTGTGGCTGCTCTATCTCAAGAACTAATGCATGGATTTAATAAAACTTTATATTCAGTTAGTCCCTGTTTCATGTTTTTCACGATAACTGTATCTCAAGAACTAATATGCACGGATTTTCATCAAAATTTAGATTCAGTTACATACTGACATGAGTTGTTGTTGATTAGGTTTTGGTGTAAATCTCCCAACAGGTGACGCTGTTAGGCTGCATTTTTCAGGATTTACATGATTTTAGTGAGACATATCTCGAGATCTAATGCACCAAATTCAATAAAACTTAAGATTAAGTTAGACCTTGATATAAAATGGCGCTGATTCATTCTTAGTGTATACAAAACCTATGTGAGATGTAAGAAAGTTTTGGGATTGGCACATCCAACTAGTTTTATTATTACATAGAATTTTGAATCCATTTTTTAAATTCTTAAAAAAACTTTTTTAGTCAGCTATAATTTTGAAATAGCGTTCCGGTTCGTGGAATGTCCATTTTGAGCCCTGCAGATGTTACAAACAGGTAATCTATATTTTCAATAGAGTCCTTTACTTTATAACAAAAGTCATGAGAGATACTAAACTTTGTAATGTAAAAGAAATTATCAGCCTTACATTTAGAAAATATCAGAATACAAAAAAAAAAACATAGATAGAATTTGTAAAGATCATTAAAACTCAAAATCATAACAACATGAAATGTAAATTTTTTTTGTGCAAAATTACCCAGCTATGAGCTAGTAATATTTAAACAGCTTGATACAGTCTGACATAAAAGGAACATTTTACGATTTTATAACAGAAGTACAAAAACTTCTATAGAATAATGGATAAAATGATTGTATATAAACAGTATCATACAATCACGTACTTACACACTATAATATAAGATAATAATAAATACATAAAAATGTGTATACATACATATAAAAAGCAGTATATGAAGTTCTAGATACATAATTATCAAGAAATTCAAGTCTTAAAAAAAAAAAAAAAAAAAAAGATTGTACAATTTTAAGCTGCTATTTTTCAGATCTTTAATTTAACATTTTCTGATCCACTGTCCAGTGGCATAAAATTATCACATAACATTAACACTTTCCATAAAACAGATATTCATCCCATGCTAAAATAATTTAATAGAATAGAAATGACTGTTAATGAATTAGCAAACAATTAATATTTTAAAAACATACTATATGTTGCAATTACATATTTCATAAAAAAATAATAATAAAGTATTATTTCTTGTCAATCATCCTATTCCGCTTTGTTTTTGCTTAGTCAGGAATGTAATTATATAAATTATTATTTATTCAATGCTTTTGTAATTTTCTATTCACAACTTAAGAAATATGAAACATAATATCCATTGGACAGCGAACCACAAAAAAAAAAATTTTGATAATTTAGATGGAGTTTGGTTAAAAATTATTTATAAAAAATTGAAAAATATTTATTTAATTCGTCAAATAATCCAATGTTATTATTTTTCAGTACTTTTAAAGTTTTATAACTGAAGAAAACTAAAATCCTACAATATATAACCATAAATTTCATTAATAAGCATAAAAAATGCTAGACGTTTCATTTTGATTGAGAATTTTTTTAATTTACTTCAATAAAAAGAAAATTTTTAATATTTCCAATGCATAATATTCAGCCATCAACAATCTTATATAGATTCAGTTTTTTTAATAGAAAATTTGGCACAAAACAGTAAAATTATCTCAAAATTCAAATGTAAAAAAAAAAAGTATACAAGACCATCATCTGAAAACTCAAACTGCAGGATTTTATGTAATTTTATATATGTTGGATTTTATGTAAACTTTTACTTAAAAACAAATCATAACACCCAGAAATAATATACTCTTATTAAATTACTAAAAAGTGTAAAAGAAAAACTATAAAAACAGTAAAAAATGTTTTAATACATTGTTTACATGTTTTAATCCATTATCATATACATGCCATTATCAAACCAAATAAGAATACATAATCACATAATAAAATTACTAATTATCATTAAAATATCATGATTAAAGTGATAAAAACAAAACACAAAAAGGCTTATAAAAAAATTTTAATAGGATGATCGACATGTTTTGAACACACAGAGGATTTCTCGAAAAAATCTCTCAAACTATTCTTGAAAAATTTTAAAATAATCTTGTAAAACATAAACCACAAAATTATATGTGTAATAAAAGCAGGTGCTTAAAAATGGAAATGTATATGCATAACAAGAACATATGCAATGAATCAGCCTCTTTTGAATTACCTAAAATTTGGCACGAGATGTTTTTCAATTTTAAAAAAGCAATACAGAAATATTAATTTTCAAATTTACAGTTGACTATTTTTAAGCATCGGCTTTTATTACACATATGATCTTATGGTTTATGTTTTTCAAGTTTATTTTCAAAATTTTTGCGAGAATAGTTTGTTTATGACACAGATCTTGATAATGGTGCCATTTGTGCACTCGAAACATGTCGATCATCCTATTAAAAGGTTTTTATCAAATTAAGCTTTTACATCTGAATTTAACAAATAAGAATATTCTGTAGTTGCATCATAGATTATGAAACTATAGAATATCCTTATTTGTTTTGAAAATGGCTTAGGTGGAGCCAAACACGTAAACAGTTTATTAAAAATGTTTTTATATTTTTTATTTTACGCCTTTTAGCAATTTAATTTTACTATCATATTTTCCTTAAATTAATTTGTTAAATTGTGACCTTTTTTAATGGCAGTAATTTACAATAATAAATATACATAGCACTCATTTCAAAATATAATTAAAATGAAAAATTAGCAAAATAATTTTCCCATAAATCATTCCTGTCAGAATGTGCATAGATGCCTTGAAAACAATATGAAAATAAAATGATATTATGAAAGAAAATCAGAAAGGGAGACTAGAGGTAATAAGAAGTAAACGAACTAGAATGACTAAGTATTTGATACCCCACAGAGAAAATTTTCAAACATAACATTGAATGATATTTGCAATACAGGAACTTTTGGTCATGCAATATGATTAGCTATACATACTAACTACAGTTAAAAAAAAAAAAAAAGAAAAGAAAAGAAAAAAGAAAGAATGAATGAATGAAAGAAAATAATTTTTCATGGTGGATCATAAACTTTTTTTAGAATATCAAAAATACTGGAGAAACGTATGCGGGACCTTCACAAAATTGAGCCAAGCGAGAACACATTCATTTGATATCGTCAAAAAGACACTGACAGTTTCCAATTTTATAATCAACTTACGTTTCCACTCATAAAAACTCAATTTACAATGATTATGTGAAAATGATGTCATTTTCTAGATGCTTACCGTCGTGACATCAGTCATAAAGTTTTGTTTGTAAAGAAAAACATCGCTAAAGATTTCACTATTTAAAAAAAACTTAATTCTGATTATTTCAGTATTTAAACACGTTGTTTGATTACATCTCTGTTAGATTTGGGTTTTATTTATTTATTGCTGAAGTTTTAATTTTGTTATGGATTATTAGATAAAAACAAATATGAAGTATTTGTATTGTTTAGGTGCAAATAATTTAATCTTCTGTAAATGGGCTGCACATGATACATATATATATATTTAAATATCATGCTTGAAAGTTAATTTATAGCCAATAAAATATGAGTAAATTGAAATACAGTTTTCAAACAAATTGCATTTAAAAGCACATTTCTTTTCTTATTCAACAATGCAAAAATTTAAATTGTACGATGTTTTAAACATGAATTAAATGGTGATGTTAATAAATTTGCAAAAAAAGCTAAATGTATTATTCAGGTTGCTGCATTATCAACATAACGTCAATGTTATTGATGAACATGTTTTTGCTTTATAATACAGATGTTCTCCATACACGGTTTCATTTTGCAGCAATAGGAAAGAGAAAAATGGATTTGAAAATTTTTAAAAAAGATAGTGACTTTTTGAGTGTATGGCACTTATGATCTATAATTATACCTCAGGAACACGATTTTTGTTTAATTTTGTTTTATAAAAATCATGACGGCCATGGTGTCTATCACTGTGCTGAATTACATAGTCATTGGCCGAATAGTTTAGCAGGAGTAGAGTCACAAAAAAACCATTGTAGTCACCACAAAAGATCTTCACTTTACTCAGCTCAATTATTGAAGGAAAATTTAATAAAAGATACAAAAATTAATTAGAAACTTCATGCTTATTTCTGTAGTGGAACCATGATCACTTGGCATCTGGAAAATTTGACTCCTCAATAGCTCAACATTTATTATTTACACACTTAGTATGAATATAATTAGTATAATGTTAACTTCAATGAGGAGGAACCTCATGAATTCGACACATTTTAGCAAACCCCCACTTAAATCAACTACAATTTGAACTATTGTATCACTGCTAATCTTTAAAAATTGCTTTCATTCATGAGTACTTTCTCATTACAATTCATTACAGAAGTGTCAAATTTTAACATTTTCGGGTGGGCACAGGTTGCAAAAAGTCAATCGAAGAGATGAACAGACCTCTCGTTATTTTTTTTCTATTTTTAGAGGAAGGAAAGGAGGACACAAGCCGTTTTGCCTCCACCCTCTAACCCCATAGCTGGCTAATGCCATTCATTATTTGGTTTCTGTAACACAATTTAACTTCCTATTATTCAAAATCCCTTTTGTCACAATAAAGAAACATTTTCGCAACAGCTTGAAAGCTGTCGAAGTTATACGCCGTTTTCTGCATACACAGGAGAAAACAGAACATTGAAAGTGATGTTGAAGAGTCATTCAGAGAGGAAAGTAGACAAAAATTCTTGATTATTTTTTATAAGGTAATTAAAATCTGGTACTTCTCCAGTATATAGGCCTTGGCGAGATAGAGAAAATGAACTAAGCAAGAGAAGGAAATTTGGCACCCTATTTTCTGGTAACCTATTCACTGTTTCATATATACAAGAATTTTTTAAAAAATATTTATACAGTTTATTTTATATAAAGAAGCCATCTATTTATTTTTATTTGAAAGCTGTCGAAGTTATACACCGTTTTCTGCATACATAGGAGAAAGCGGAACACTGAATGAGTAGATTAAGTAATGCAGAAGAGTCATTCAGAGAGGAAAGTAGACAAATAACAAAAGTAAATTGTATATATAAAACAACAATAGGACTACTATAAAAAACTCATTCATATTCAAAATGCTATATATTCAAAAGTATTAAACATACAAATATGAGTGATATATGAAAATAACCACAAACTCACCAAGCTTGTATTGTGTGCAGTAGGTGGCAGCACGAGTTCCGTATCTTTCAGTATCTCCCAAAATAGAGGCAAAGCAAGAACAAAAATGAGCTACAAAAGTGTGGAAGGAATTCAACTACCACCTGGACATGTATGTGCAGACTTGCCAAGTCTCCGGCTTTTTGCACACCAGTATTATCTTAGAGAAAATGTTGTTCTTTTAAATCGCAGATTGTTCCGATTACATAAAACATTTTCTGTACTAAAATACTGGTGTCCAAAAAGCCGGAGACTTGGCAACTCTGTATGTGTTGTGTCTCATGTGAGCCAAGAGGCGCACATAGAATATTTGTAGAGTGAGCGGAAAACTTGGTGAGTTTGCTGTTTTTTTTATACACCACTCATATTTGTATGTGTAATACTTTTGAATACATAGCCTTTTGACAATGAATGAATCTTTTATAGTACCCCTGTATAAATAAAATTTTTATATATATTATAAAGAAATATATAAACAAGCATAAAATTTCATTAAGTTTGTTTTCATGGTTGTTTATATCATTTGTCAACAAATCTCACTTTCTATAGGCAAATTTTGTCTCAAGCTATTAAAAAAAAAAGTCAAGACCCCTATAGTGGAGAAGCAACTAAAATTTTAATATTGTAATCGCTATTATAACTCCTAGATCTAGAAATTAGTGAAAATCAGCTTAATAAATGGAGTCAATCATCCATAATAGTTGTAAGAGTTAATGTGTATTTAAAAGTATACTATTACTCCTTATGCATATTTTAATTTTTTTTTTTAATTGTAACGCATAGGTGATTGTTGAAATAAATTTTTCAATTATAAAATTATATGGAATCTTGCTAACTCAACATCCCTTAAAGGTCACTTAAAAAAAAAAAAAAAAAAAAAAAAAAATCTCTATATCGAGTTATCGCGGCTCCACTGTAAATAGTACTATTATAAATTACATGATTTAATAGTAAAAGTGAACATTCCTCCACCACCCCTATAAAATAAATAAACAAATAATAATTCTGAAAATTAATTATGTAATTTTTCATTTTATTGATTTAGAATTAAACTAATCAATTGCTTGAATTTTATTTCTTTACATATAAATACACTTGAAAAAAAACTTCTTCACACACTATTAGATACATATAAATTCATATATAAATAAAAATGAGTATATATAACGAGTAATAAATTTATAACTCTGAAAAATGAGAACAAATAAACATTTTATAAGTTTAAAGCTTTGAAAAAAAAAAAACACACAATCACAACATTACACAAAAACATTTTAAAGATACATTTATATATAAAGTTTTTGGCAGCAAATTCAAAAGTAAAAACTTTTTTTTGTTTTTTAACTTGTGCATTTAGACTAATCCAAATTCCTTGAGAGCACCTTCAACAGCTTCATCCTTATGGACAAGTAATTAAAAAAGTTTGTATTTTTTAAAAATAAACACATCATTGTAAACTTTACAAATATATTTTAATACTGTTTAAAAATCATAATAAATCTAATACTATAATGATATGATCAATTCTATAACAGAAACAGAGGAAGAGTTGGAAATATAAAATAGGCATTAGCAAGAAAATGGGATAGCAATTATTAAAAGCTAGTATTTCAAAACAAAAAATAAAAACAGGCAATACCAAAAAGCAGACAATTCACAGATAATTACAAGGAAATGCAGAAAATAAAAGGGGTAAATGCAGAAAAAAAGACAAGAATATTAAGAAAATGTGTGAGGTATTAAAATGGAAAATTGCATCTTCCTCCCTTTAAATAAATACCTTTTTAAATAAATACTGTTTACATAATACCCTTTAAATCTCTTGCTGCTTTTATACGTGAAATTTATAACAGCAATCCACTCAAAATCTCAAATTTATGTAACATGCAGGTTTTAAAAGACAGACTTTGACTATCAATCACGACATTAATGCCAAGTTCAATGATTAAGCACAAATGGAAAGAGTTTTTTGGATACCATTTATTGTTCAACTTTCAAGGATGGAGGTTAAAAACTTTTTTTTTCCCCCTATGTATTTCTACGCATTACTCTTAAATGAATGGTCATATTTTCATACTTTTTCAGAAACACTACTCACAATGTTTTATTAATTATTAATATGGGTTTCTTTTGCTTAGCACAGTTTTAGCTAGTGCGATTTTCAGTTATGTGTGGGGAAGATTTCAATTAATGTACAAAGCACAAAATGGGCGATTCTTTTTTCTGCCAGCAAGATGGTGTTGAATTTGTTTACACGTAATTTTTTTAAATCACAAAAAAAAAAAAAAAAACATTAAAAGAATTTGAATAAGTTAGTAATCAAATTGTTAAATTCAACAATAAATTTTAAATCTGATTAGGTAAATTAAAAAAAAAAATCAACCTAATGCTAACCTAGGCTAACATAAATAACATGAAGAATGATAATAATGCAGACTTAAAATTGACTTTTCAATGTTTCCTGACTGTTACTTATTAAATTAGCTCACACATTTATGTTCATAAAAGTTCATGAAAATTAGATTTTTTTTTTTTTTTTTCAAATTAAGCAGTAATATGTGCTTTCTATCAATAGTACATCAAACACTATATCATAGCACATTGTTACATTGACTATTTATGTATATTAGGTTTTTGAGAAAGTTGACTGTAGATCTATTGCAGTCCTCCCAATTCAGTGCAATCAGTCCAACTATTCAGTCCAATTCAGTTCAAGTAGTGCAGTAATATCGTGATTAATTAACTGCACTAATTGAGAGGAACCCGTATTTATATTCACTTAAATAATATGGGATTTCCTTCACAGTATGGCCATGTATGAGCCAAAAACCACTGACATTTTATTGTTATGTAAATACTACTATATTGTAAGCAAAACAGTTAAAAATATATCTTACTATTGAATTTGATCCAAGCTTTGGTTTTCTGTACACAAAAAAATGATAGCTAACTATTTAATATTCTTACATTATTTGCTTCTGATTACATATAATAGAAGGGAGCCAAACACTACATTTGGGTGGAAGAATGGTATCGTAGTACAAAACTGGGAACAGCTGTCGCAGATGCACCAGGGTTGGCATGATTTTTGTTTTGTGCCATTTTGGCGAGAAAGCCTCTTTTTCAGGTACTTGTTAGGCCTAGCTTGTTTAACAACATATTAGTTATTTTATTACGAAACAGCTTATTTTACAATAAAAAACACAATTGTATTATAAACACACACAAATTATTTTATTATAAAACACACACAAATTATTTTACTATAAAACACACACAATGATTAATGTATAATAAAATGCACAATGTTTAATTTAATATAAAACATATGCAAACTGCTCTACCGGGTTGCCATACAAAGCAAAATCTTGCCAATGTCGCCGGGTTGCTCAGGCATAAAATCGCCATTTTGGCGCAAAAAACATACCCCGGTGTGTCTGCGACAGCTGTACCCGAGACTGTACAAGTTGATAGTTAGTCATCTCATTCAGAACTCAACTATGAAAATGCAATGTATTTATTGTAGGAAATATTATAAAATATTTTAATATAACAAATTTGTCAATTTATTTATTTTATATTCAAATACAATATACAGCTCATATTCAAAATATTAGAATAATTGAGAAAAAGTAATAAGAAAAAATTATTTTTTATTTATTTATTTTTGATACTAAGTAAATGCAATTAAATTTCATATAAATTAAATCTGGAATGTTTAGATAAGATTTTAACATTTACAAAATATAAAATACAGTACAATAAATTGGGTATACAGCTTTCTGAAACACATCAAAACATTAGAATAAAATTTAGATTGATTCAAAATATTAGAATATTTTACTTTACGCAACAATATTACCTTATGAATATTAAGTAAATGGTAGTTAATATGGTACTTTTCGGTTAGCCGGGCGCCAGTGATTTATGAACATGTATATATACATACATATATACATATACACATATATCTACACATGTACATATATATACATACATATATATATACACTTATATGTATGAATATATATATATGTATATACATATATATTTATATATGTACATATATCACTGGCGCCCGGCTAACCGAAAAGTACCGTTAATATTTTGTAGCATTCCTTTTAGCTTTCATAACAGCATACAATCGATCTTGCATACTATATACAAGGTGTTTACAACATTTCTATCAATATTAGCCCAAATAGACTTTATACGTGCCACTAACTCAGTTTTACTCGGAAGATTTTCTTGGAGTTTTTTCTTCTTTATACACCATAAGTTTTCGATGGGATCAAGGTCTGGTGAGTTTGGTGGCCAAGGAAGTACCTTAATGTTGCGCTGGCAGAACCAATTCTTAGTTGACACTGAGGTATGCGGTGACGCTACATCTTGTTGAAAGAGGAAATCATCTGATGATCTTCTAATCATGTAATATTCCAAAATTTCTTGATATATCTGAGAGTTAACTTTTTCGTAGACGATGCATAACTTTCCAGGTCTTTCTGCACTCATGCAACCCCAAACCATGATACTAGCAGCAAATTTTACAGAATGTTTAAGGCATTCTTTATCAAATGCTTCTTGCTTCATTCTCCAAACTCAAATACCTTGATTACCATATAAAATACAAAACATACTTTCATCACTAAATATCTTCGCTCCATAAACGTCTTGATTTACACCAATTCAATCTTATATGCTTTTGTTTTGCAGTCATGAGAGGTTTTGTTTTTGGTACATGAGATTCAAACTTAAATTTATGGAGACGTCTTAATGTTGCCAATGTAGAAACTTCAACTCCTCCTTCTTTCCATTTTCGGTGCAAGAATCGCACGCAAATTTTGAAATTTTCCATTTTTTTAATATTGTGTGTTAGTATTTTACTAACGCTTGATTGCGAACAATGTAAATAATTTGCTATATAACATTGATTTTTACCGTGCCAATACAAATCACCCATACGAAGTTTAATAGATTCAGGAATATCACTCACACGACCCATTCAAGATGAAAAAGCAAACTGCAAAAAGAATACTGAGTTTAAATAAAATTGTCTGAATTTAATCAATAATGCCACCAGTTATGAAATGGTGATAATTAAAGGAATTAATGTGAAATATTCTAATATTTTGAACCACTTGAATAAATATTCTAATATTTTGACTTTTCAAAATATATTTTTTTTTTCAATTAATCTTTTCAAAAATGATATTAATTTTAAGATAATAAATAAGTTTAATCAACAATAAGTTCTTAATAAAAATATCGTTTGCATATTTGTATTAACCCTTTCTGGCACAGTGGTTCCACTCTGGGCACACCTAATTTTAATTCCAAACTTGCATTCGGCATCAAGAATATTTTAATAAAATTTTGCTTCTACAATGAAAGCTTAAAATAAGGAGTTCTTATTTTCTAAAAAAGTCATTTGTAAATTCTGGTGTCACTCAGTAAATTTGCATTTTATGAACAGAATTTGTCTGTGCCGGAAAGGGTTAAAAAACATTAAATTACCAAACAATATTTTCAATTTGTAAAAAAAAGTAATTATTCTAATACTTTGAATATGAGCTGTAGTTAACAAACTTAACGCGTAAATGTTGTGAAAAATTTCATAAACTTTACTTCATACGTAATTTCCTTTTTTTCGTTATTTTTTGAGTGACATCACCGTATTATAACTAATAAGATTTCATCAGCCCTGTGACAAATTTGTGCTGATTTGTTTACATTCGCAGTATTTAGAAAAACAACAATTTTATGGAAGATTTTATATTCAGGGCATCTCTGTAGCCAAAAGAAGAAAAAAACAACAACAAATAGTAACAGGACAGCTGGAAGAAAATATTGAGTGAATAAAGCATTTGATAATAGCTTAAAAAGAAATATGGGTACTTTTATGTTAGCTGGGGGAAAAGCTTTCCAATAGCAGCTTTTATATTTTGCGTGTAAAATTAGGAACAATGTTTTGATGTTGAAATAAAATGTTTTCATTTGTGATATCATTTCTTTCTTTCTTGCATTAAAGTGTTTCCTTGCTTTAATGAGCAAAAAAATTATTCATACTAAATATTTTTATCAAATCCATTAAAATTCCCTTTGATAACTTAAAAGGAGTTTTTTACATATTCTAGAATTCCTACTTTTTTTTTTGTTGTTGTTGCAAAAAATTTAATTACATTTTTATCAAATCATCCATTAAAATAAAATTCTCCCTGTATTCGTTTGATAACTTAGAGTAGGGGTGCACAACCTTTTTAAGCGAAGGGCCACTTACAAAAATGACTGGGTTGTCGAGGAATTTTTTGTTTCGAGGAGGTGTGACCAGGAGGGGGGGGGGGGGTATCAGATTAAAAAAACAAATTTCGGAAGGGTAGATTTAGCCCCCTAGGCTCCTTTCTTCCAGTCAACGTATTCAGTTCTGTTGGCAATGATATATCAACAGTTTACGTTTGTATTTATACAAGAGATATAGCTAATATTATTTTCATAGAGTGAAAATTGGAGGAATAAATTTGAAGGAATAAATTTAGCTTTAAAGATTGCCAGTGCCAAAAAAAATTTTTGCTTTCATGAATGAAGGTGGAGAGGAGGAGAAACATATATTATTCTAAATTGTACTTCTTAACATATTCAGTCATAAAATGTGGATTTCAAAGGGGTGCACAACCTTTATAAGAGGAGGGGCAGTCACAAAAATGACTGGATTGTCGAGAGCCAACATCCATAGGGTGGACAAAATTTTGTTTCGGGCAAGGAGGGGATGGGGGGGGGGGGGGGGGGGGGGGGAGGTCGGCCTTAAAAGTTCATAAAAATGCCAATTTTAAAAGGAGGGTTAGCAGCTCCCTATACTCAACCACCTCCTTAGTCAGCTTAAACCAATTCAGTTGGAAAGGATGGAAAAAGCTTGCATTTTGTTTTCCATGGACGATTGATAATATTCATAGTTTTTTTCCTAGTGATTGACGAAATTCACGATTATTACGCACACGTTCGGCGAAATTTGCGATTTTTACGTGTCCGATCGGCGAAATTCATGATTTTTACGCGCCCGATCGGCGGAATTCGATTTTTACACGGCTGATCAGCAAAATTTGCGATTTTTACGCATCCGATCGGCAAAATTCGCGATTTTTACACAGGTGATCGGCGAAATTTATTTACACGCACCCGATCGGCAAAATTCGCGATTTTTACACAGGTGATCGGCGAAATTTATTTACACGCACCCGATCGGCAAAATTCGTGATTTTTACGGGCCCGATCGGCAAAATGTGCGATTTTTACGGGCCCGATCGGCAAAATTCGCGATTTTTACGCAGTCGATCAGAGAAATTTACAATTTACACGCACCCGATCGGCAAAATTCGCGATTTATATGCACCTGATCGGCAAAATTCGTGATTTTTACGCATACGATCGACGAAATTTACGATTTATACGCACCCGATCGGCAAAATTCGCGATTTTTACGCGGCTGATCAGCAAAATTTGAGATTTTTACGAATCCGATCGGCAAAATTTGCGATTTTTACGCGTCCGATAGGCAAAATTTGCGATTTTTACGCAGTCGATAGGCGAAATTTACAATTTACACGCACCCGATCGGCAAAATTCGCGATTTATATGCACCCGATCGGCAAAATTTGTGATTTTTACGCATACGATCGACCAAATTTATGATTTATACGCACCCGATCGGCAAAATTCGCGATTTATATGCACTCAATCGGCAAAATTTGCGATTTTTACGCACCCGATGGGCGGAATTTGGCAAAATTCGCGATTTTTACGTACTTGATCAGCGAAATTCGTGATTTTTTCGCGTCCGATCGGCGAAATTCATCCGCAGGCCACCAGTAATCTGATTGCGGGCCACAGGTTGTGCACCCCTAACTTAGAGGGTCTTTTTATATATATATATATATATATATAAACTAGAATGCTGTTATGATTGTTTTTTTTTCTTGTTTAAAACTATTTACAAACTATTGAAACTGTGATACATTTTGTTTAATCTTAATCATTCATTAAATGTTATACAGGTATATTCATATTACAGATAGTAATTTCCTATTTTATTCTATGTTTTCTTTTGGGAAAAGTGAATATTCTAAAAAAAACTCACATATTTTTTTCTTTCCCCATACTTTTAGCAATGATAAAATGACAAAATAAAAGTGAATAAAATGCGCGTAAATACAGTGACCAAAAAATTAGATAATAGCACCAATTGTAAGAGGCAAATTTGTTGTATTCCATGCATGTGTTTAATGTTTTAGGATTACTTTTCATTATGGCCTGGTCATGATCAAATATAGCCACAAGCAGTCAAGGTTAGGGATATTTCTTGCAAGAATACATATCTATACTAATAAAAGAAAGTTTTGCTCTGTGTGTGTGTTGCCAATAGCTAGCAAAATCTAGAGCACCTAGAAGTTTGAAATTTTCAGTAAGGATAGTCCAACAAATGTTCTGATGCACCTGAGGCTCCGATTTTTAATATTTTGATAATTAGCTGAGATAGTAATTAAAAACTTATCAAAAACTCAAATATCTCTTTGCGAGCTAACAAAATTTGTCACGCATGTCCAGAAAACAATTTATGTATCAGGTGGAAATGAAGAATTGAAATGCAGGGTTTTTTGACGTTTTTGCGTAGTTCAAAATCAGCGTAAATCAACCAAACCGTTCAGTACAGTTAAAATTTAGAAGGCATATTCTGAAATACCTATCTTACTCTTCTGTCACAAATGCTGCAATCAATTTAAAAATATATTGTTGTTAACCCTTAGGGAAAAAAAAATCACAAAGGGTTGTTTTCTCAAAGGATGTTTTTCTCCTTATGGCAACGTTCCTCTAGAGTGTAATTTTAAAGGTACCAACAAACATAAAAAATATGCTCTTAAAGCTGAAATCTTCTTCTAATTGATGGTGCAATTTAATTAAAAAAATATGAATCTTAACCCTTACAGAAACACTGGCAAATGCAGGTCACTTCATGCCTCATGCAGATGATCTTTTTTCTACACTAAAAGTAACTAAATGTTCATATTTCAATACAACCTTTTTAGAGTATCTCAGAAGACCAGATTTACATCACTTACGAAACATTCAAATGTAAAGAAATAATTTAAATAAAACAAATTTCAGAAATTTAAAAAACAGTGTTTTAGTGTAGGGTCGCTCTGCTTAGACTCACGTTTTCACTACTAAATATGCATATTTTAACACGAAATTTTAAAGAGAGCTTGGATACAGTTATATTTATAAGCAATTAAAATTTCAGAGAGTTCGGAAGATGAGAACTATTTTTTTTATTGTTATGTTAAAGAAGCTGATGTGAAAACAAACAAAAAAAAAAGCGAGAAGAAAACTTAATTCTTGTAACAGCTAGTATTTTTCCCAGAAATTTTTGCACAGGCTGTAAAATTATTATATTGATAACTGATAAAAATTTCAAATAGTTTGGGCAACAACAACTTAAAAAAAAAAAAAAAAACTATATGAAACAACTCTATGTGAAAAGAAAATGTAACAAGTGGGTAAGTGTGATCGAAGGTTGCATAAAAGGGTTTAGTTTAATATTCCTTTCAAAACACTTTATCCTTTCTTTAACAAATCCAAATAAATTTTATTTGCCAAAAAAAAAAAAAGGTCATGTTTTTTATAAAGTAAAAATTCACTTGTCTATTTTTCTCGAATATATGAACCTGTCCTGCTGCCAAGCCCGCTATTATACTCTGTCATAATAATATCTGTCATGTGGACTAAATGCGATATTAAAAAAAAAAAAAAAAAAACTTACAAAATTAAGCATGTTGTATAGAGACCTTCAAAATGTTAAAATATGCCAATATTTCCATAATCGGGTTTTTATCATGATTCAATACATTCCTCAAATATATATTTACTATTATCTATTACTCATATTGATACTCTCTTTGTATTATTCTCAAACATTTGAAAAATCCGTTATGACGTTAGATTAATTTTTTTTTTAATTCTCTAATGACGTCGTATTAAGCTGCTTTCTGTATTTACACATACTCATACTCTTTGTATTATTGAGAAATGTTTGAAAATTTCCGTTTTATTACCAATAGACGTTATATTAATCTTTTTTTTTTTTTTCAATTGGTGGAACGTTTTATTTCATTTTCATTTTTCATGTGGAAATCTTTCAATAGAAAATTAATTATTGTAGAAAGAATTTTAGTGTGGATTTTTAATGGTTGGCAACAGATATAACAAAAAATGTTTAAATTTAATAAGAAAAGGCTGTTAGATTTTTGGTTTTTTCTCTATATATATTAAAATAATATGATTTTTTCAGATTTTAATATTTTGAGCTTCATAGTAGGTATTTAACTATAAGTACACAAATTTCCATGCCTGTAAGTTATATAGTTTCTGAGAATGGCTCTGCGACGGACAGACAAAGGAGCGGGAGTAATAGGGTTTCGTGAGATGAACGAAATTCTAGAAAGATACAGATTCTGATCATTCAGATCTGGATGGATCAGAAAATAATGATAAAACTTTCCTTGCAGAGATAACATAAGGCTGGAGAAAAAACTGAAAATTAGTCTTGCAATCTAGAGCAGAATTTTTTTTATCATTTTTTATTTCAAAATATACATAAGTTAAAACTCCTGTGGCACACTTTATGCTTATTAATGATCTAGAAACTACTAATGATCTAGCTCCCGGGCAAACGCACAATGAATGAGGTATCATTTAAAAGTTTTTTTAACTGACTTCTGACATATTTGCAATTAATTAAAAATTAAATCAGCATTGTTTTCATAAATGAAATGCCAGGTTTTTCTGAAGTGAATGTTGCCACAAAAATACAATGCTGCATAATATCATGCTCAGCAATGATTATAAAAAAAAAAATAAATGATACAAAAAAGATAAAGTATATGTCTGCTTGATTTCAGGTGTAGCCTAAAAGATATGCTTTGTTAGATTAGATTAAATCGTATTTTATATGTATTCAACTTATTTTTCTTTGTCCTGTGTTTTTCATGAAACTGAAGATGTCATCCTCTAATGCAGTTAAAATACAATTGTTATTATTTTATTTTTTTTTTGCGTGTGCGTTTTGCTATCTTCGATCAGTTTGTACTGTAACGTTGATGGAATAAATGAGATGATACTTTGGCTGGACTAATGCTGTTTGCAGATATTTTTACTTTATTCTATCTTTACAAGAAGAAAGTATCGAAATTCATGTGGCTTCATGAAAATTTTCGACAGATTTATACATTTTAGAAGGTCTGAACATGATTTGACTGTTTTTAGAAAATGTCTGTCTGTGACTCTGTCTGTATGTGACAAAAATTTTGTGGGCACTCTATCTCAAGAACTAATGCACCAAATTTAATAAAACTTTATATTCATTTAGTCCTTGATATAAATGGGTACCGATTAGTTTTTGGTGTAAATGGCCTAACAGATAGCACTGATATGCTACTTTTTTCCTTATTATTAGGATAACTATATCTCCAGAACTCATGCACGGATTTTCATCAAACTTCAGATTCAGTTTGACATTGACATAAGTTGCTGTTGATTAGGTTTTGGTTTAAATCTCCCAACAGGTGGCGCTACTATGCTACAATTTGCAGGATTTACACGATTTTTGCAATAGTCGTATCTCAAGAACTAATGCACAGAATTTAATAAAACTTTAGATTCAGTTAGACCTTGATATAAATTGGTTGCTGATTCTTTTTAGTGTATGCAAAACCTGTGTGAGATAGAAGAAAGTTTTGGGATTGGCATATCCGACTAGTTATCCTTAATTTTATTTTAGAAGTTTAAACCTGCATCTAAGAAATATTAGATTGCAGTGCAAAATCCTCAAACAAGTCATTTAATTTTTTCTTTTTAATATTAATTTAACAGTTAATGAGATAACAGATATTGAGCTGAATTTTGAGACAGACACACTCACGTAAAAAAGAAAAGATCATGCAGAGAAGAAAAAAATGCACAAACTTGAAATCAAAAGTCAAGGAAAAGAAAAATTAAATAATTGAAATTCACAAAAATGGTATAATATAAATTAACCAAAAATAATTTTACCTCTTGCAGCAGATCCTGGGCTGCAATGGCTTTTAAAACATTCTTTTTACTGGTTTCTTGAACCTCTCCACCCAGCAAGAGTTCATCCAGAATGAAATAAGCTTTCTCGAAATTGAAAATGATGTCGAGTTCACAAACCTGTTTTTGAAAATTAAAGAAAAAACAAATATATAGGAATAACCATAATTTAATATATGATTTTTTTTTTCTTCTAATGCAGTTGAGTTACATTAGAACAAACTTTGTGAAAATCTATTTGCTATAATGAAACTACATTTCATTTATAAGGATTTTGACGGGGAGTGTTTAAACTTTTATTGTAATGGAAATTTTGTTCTAACGGAATTCAAATGTATATAATTTTAAGTTTTCTTAAAAATGAATAAATAAATCAAAATCAAAAAAGGAGAACTTACCCTTTTTAGAGGGAAAGGAGGAGTATTTAAAGCAAGGATCTTCCCTGATTAGTTTCGGGGGTTCATTGGTTAAGTATAAAGAGGGGGAACGAGGAGCTAATATCTCCCCCCCCCCCTTAATTTAGATAAATAGGTTTTTCACGCAGAATTATTGTCGATTTCTTTATTTCTCGAGGGGCATTATTCTTTGAAATAAGAGTATAATATACAATTAGTGTGAATAGCCTATGAGCTCAATGTCATCACTCTAACTGGACACTTTTCTTTTACTTCTTTAAGTAATTAATACAAATAGAGTAATGCCTTGAGTAACAAATGCTTTGGCTAATGAAGTTTTTTCTGAATCCGCTAACGAATATTTCATTACATATTTTTCCTACTATAATGCAGCTGTGTTGTATTTTAATTGCACAGGAAATCCCACTTTGTTTAACAGAGATTTCAGCTAACAAATATGATTCAAGAAAAAATTACCTTCATTAGTTAAAGTATCATTGCATTTCTCCTTTCACTATACAGTCAAATGAGAAATTAATGAACACTTTTCATATGCTCACTGCAAAAGACCGCAAATCTCTTTTAACTTGTTTCAATGAGAAATGTGTTATGTATTAGGAATCATATAAACATTTTGAATATATTTTAAGAGACTTTTCTATTTGTTAGAGAAACTTTTAATTTAATGCAGGCAAAGAGTGCAAACTTTATTAGTATTTTATAAACCAAGCAATGACAAACCATATATTTTTACAATAAAACTTGCAATTTGGCACACATTTACCTTTCTGCATTACTGAATATTACATTTAAGTAAACACAAAACAGTTTCATTGAGTTATGGAGTTTTAAAAATTGAAATAAGTAGTGCAAGAACAAACATGAGTTAAATTGGGATTGATCAATAATATATTTGGGCATGAAAACGCAAATTAAATCGTGATCAGACAACAAAGTGTTAATTCTTTATGCATCTTCAACTACTGAATACTTTTGTCACAGAAATCTTCGAAACACAGACAAACAATGTAATAGCAATATCTTTGACATGGGAAGGCAACAATTTTAGGTACTTTTATCTTAGCCAGGTGAAGGTGATAAAACGACTATAATCTGCACAGCTTGGGACCAGAGGTTGTGCAGATTTTAGAATTTTGGGGATTTCTGGTCACTGTTTTGATTACATTTTGTAAACAGTTGTACTCGAAATTATATGCTTACAATAAATTTAATTTAAAATAATTAAGTAAAATAACAAAAATTAAGAAAATTAAAAAAAACCGATTAAAATATTAAAAGTAAAGGTATTGTAAAAAAAAAATCTGGAGATGCAATATAAACAATTAATGAAAATAATTAATAATGAATAACAAAATATGCATAATAATGACAAGATAATTTTTTTCTTGAAATATTCAATAAAACTTGCCTCATAAAGATACACTAATAATTTACATCAAAATTTGTCATTTGATGTAACGAAAATTTTATTTCGTGTTTAGATAAAAGATTACCAAAAAATGCTTTTCAAACTTTTTTTTTTTAATTTAGTCTAATTTTTACCCTATTACGCAAGGCATAAAAAGGAAATGCCATAAAATTTTTATTACATATTTTAACAACTTTGTGAATCAATTTTTTTTCCTTAAAATAAAAAATTCATAGTTATAAAATAATAACTAAGATACTTACACTTCCAAAGTATTTATCAAGTAGTTCAACATATCGGTGTATAATTTCCAAGGTTAAAAGTTCATTATCACACTGCTCAACAGCACAACAAAAATACAAACTGGCATATCTGAAATATAGTTTAAAACAAATGTGAAAAACCAGCAATACCTCAGATTTTTTTGAAGATACAATTTTATGTTATTTCTAAGAATATTACATGCCATCTTTGATAAATCAATTCACTATCCATATGAGCATTAAACAGTTTTTAGCTCACGGGCTACCAAAGACTGAAAGCTAATGTGCCCGCAGGTTCTGTATGTATGTAGGTATGTATATATGCATGTACTTAACATGATAACTCTTGATAGAAATATCCCATTTGCTTCAAATTGTGCTTATAGGTTCATTGTGATAAGGTGTTTCCCTGATTAATTTTGAGGGTTAATTGGTTAAGTATAAAGGGAGGAACAGGGGACTAATACCCCCCACTTAATTTAGATAAATGGGTTTTTCATGCAGAATTGTCCGATTTGTTTCAAATTTTGTATATAGGTTCATTGTGATAAGGTGCTTCCATGATTAGTCTTGGGAGTTTATTAGTTAAGTATAAAGATAAGAACAAGGGGGGGGGGGGGGGGGTAATCCCCCTTTAATTAAGATAAATGGTTTTTTCATGCAGAATTATCTGATATTTGCTTCAAATTTTGTATATAGGTTCATTGTGACAAGGCGCTTCCCTGATTAGTTTTGGGGGTTCATTGGTTAAGTATAAAGTGGGGGGGGGGACGATGGGCTAATCCCACCTTTAATTTATTGTCAAATTCTTTATTTTTTTAGGGGCATTATTCTTTGAAATAAGAGTATAATATACAATTAGTGTGAGTAGTCTGTGAGCTCAATGCCATCAGTTTGACTGGGCACTTTTCTTTTTATTTCTGTAATGTACTTGGTGAGTTAACAGGCTATTTTAACAAATTTTGAATTTTTTGTTGCATTTGAGTACTGTTTAAGATAAACAAGGTATTCAAATATACCAATCTAGATACTCATACTTTACTTAGCTATTATTTTATAAAGTGTTTCACATATAAACAAAAATGCATAATACTCAAAGGATTAATATTATGAGAAATAAACAAAATTTTATGAACTGATTTCGCAGAAATATATGTGAGTATTTTTTTTTTTTTTTTTTAGTTTATGACAAGCTTTTGACAATACTAATTGAAGTGGATGAGGGATTGAAGAAGATGTCAGAGACAGCCAAAATCTATGGAATACTTTGAAGTATATTACCAATCATTAAAAAAAAAAAAAAACTGAGTCTGAAAATTGTTACGAGGTCTCTGTCAAGCATGATTCCTCATGAAAATTCATGTTGACATGATTTGAAAATAATGTCTTACATTTTAAGACATATCACTGACAAGCATTAGAGAAAAAGAAAAGAAATAAGCATGCCTTTTAGGCAGATTGCATCTCTTGTGTAAATGTCTCCAGTAAATTGAAAAATAAAATAATTTTTTTGCCAATTTGTAGTTTTTAAGCAGCAATCTTTTAGCAGCTGGGCTACAGCACTTCAGTTGATTCTGAAGCAATTCAGTTTTACTTACTTTACTTTTTAACTGAATGTCAGTTTTAGTAACATAAAGAAGTTGTGAGATATATCTTGTGTCTATCTGCGATTTCCATTTAAAAGTCCTTTTCTAAAATGACTGGGAAACAAAACCTGGGACCAAATGACTGGGCCACCCACTACCGGGGCACAGTGGTCCACAATCCACTCTGCTCCTGTAAATGCAGAATGTTCAAAATATTTAATAATTGCTTATTTTTTATAAAGAGATATTGTTTTAAAGTAGTTATTTAACTGTAAAATAAAGAAAAAACAAAGAAATATAACAATTTATTTAACATAGTAAAAAAAAAATTGTTTTGTATTTACTGCCTTTGAAAAATATAACTGCAGCCTAATTGGTGATGTGATCATTTAAAATAAAATATATAACATTTGAAAATTACAGACTTCATGAACTAGTTTATTATATCAGTGCAAATATATATTTAAGAGAAAAGAACAAATAAACCTTTCTATATTAAAAAAAAGTAATCTGGAACTGAGCCAAAAACGAAATGGACCAATCAAATTCTGTGTAGATATTCCGGGTTATTCTCATCGCTTCTTTACTAGGGACTTTTATGAGGAGCTATTACTTTTTTTCTAGCCATCCTATGGATTCGAAAATCATACCACCAGACGCAAAATATAACAAGCTTTCAGAAATTAAAAAAATTATCACGGTCGGACAATAAAAACTCAAAAAATAATTAAAAATCGAGTAAAAAATCTTTTATTGAAAAAGGTAATTTTTTTATATTGTTGCCAATTTCTAAATAAGCGCAAACAATTATGTTTTATCTCAAATAAAAAATGTATTTGCGTGAGACTATTAAAAACAATAATGAAAGTTTAAAATAATAATTAAATGATCACGTGTTGAAAGCAGGAAATAAAGAAAATTATGTCAAAAATTGTATTTACACATGAATATTAAAAATAAAAAAGATGAATTAAATGAAAAAGCATTATAACCAGTTAAATGAAAAAGCATTATAACCAGTTAAATTAAAAAGCATTATAACCTGATTACAGAAGAAATATCACTGTTCGTGATATCATCATCTTTTTAAAACAGGATATATTACCAGGTTTTAAGAGGCTGTGAAATCAGAATGGGGGTTGGTGAGCGTAGCGAGCAGGGGGCAGGGCCCCCTAGTGTGATACAATAAAATAAAACTTGGTTCAAACTGCAGGCATGAAATTGTAAATGTCTCTTAGCATTGCAGTAAACATTTCATTTTTTGAATAAAGACGTCGCCACATGAATGCTATGAAACAGAATTGTAAATTATGACGAATAGTGCAGCGCTGTCTTTTATTATGCCATTTTGCGACACTCCATAATCTCTCAATAGATTGGGTATGCTATCCAGTGTTATGGTCAACAAAATTATATTTGTGAGTTACTGTGAAACGTCCATAGCCGGCATCTCACAATGCATCCATTTTATGCTATTCACTACAGCAATCTGGGAAGATAATACTCCCATCAGCTACATTTTTCTCAATTGCCGCCATTAAATTCAAAAGTCAAATTCAAAGCCATACATTGGGTATTTGTGTATCTGTACGATCAGAAAAGAAAAAAAAAAAAAAACTTATTCATGTTCAATAAATAATTAGTCACAATGTTTGGCAATAAAAATCCTTTGCAGTCAGGGTAAAGGCGAAAATAAGAAATTTTGTTTTGTAGCCACTAGCTGGTAGGTTGATTTTTTTTTAGTAGCCAGTTACTGGCTAGTGATAATTTCTTTAGTAGCCAATAAGTACATTTATGTCGCTGAACATTTAATTAAAAATATATATATAATGACTTTCAGTAAACATGTAGTTTATGTACTAAATAAAAATATTTTAATTTATATTGTTTTAAATAAACTTGATATTAATTTCCAATCTATTATATATTTTAAAATAAGTTAACAGCAAAGTTATACACTACATGTTTATGTAGCTAACTACACAAGTACTTTTTTTTTTAATTATTTGTCTAGAATTAAGATCTGACAACCAGATATGTATAGAAACAAAAACTTTCTGTGCACATAAATATTGAATCAAAAACTTTCTGCAAAATAATTTAATGTTTAATAAAATTACGTGTTGTATTATTTTGACAATATAAATTAAAAACAGTAGTTTAAAATAATTACCATTTAAAAATAATTAATATTAATTAAAGAATAATTATTTTGGTTAGGCTTAGATGCTTTACAGTCACGCTAAAAAAAAAAAAAAAAAAATATCGGTTAAAAAAAAGAAAAAAGTCGCCAAATTTAGGGGATTTTTTTCTTTAATGGCAACCTAGCCATTGTATTAAGTTATTCGTTTGGCGCAGTCTTGGAAATCGCGCCAAACAAACAGTCGCCAATCTTTTGTTTACATTTTAGCGTGATAGTAACACATCTGTTCCTTTGGTTAAAAATAATAATAAAGCTAAAAATTCATGATAGGAAGAGCTGAATTCTTATCAATTATTTTGTTAATGCATTTAGAAACAACACAGTCCTTAATATTTTGACCTCTTCGCAAGCGTCTGTAATATCACAACAATGTTTTGCATCTTTAAATTTTGAATTGTGCGCAAACAGTGACTAAATCATACATAAAATTTCAAATATTTTTTATTTTTTGGTATTTAAAAAAAAAAAATCTGCAAAGTTCCGAATTTTGCAGAAAATTTTTCGTGCACGACGTGCGCGTGTGTGTCTGTGTTATACAACTCTGCTGACAACAATAAAATAGGTATATGCTTATGCACTAAATAATAACCCACAAAATGATATACACTAAACATGCACAAGCTATAGCCAACATCTCCAGAAATTCAGGAATTGTGTATTTTGCCAATTAGTTTTGGAAAAAATTGCAGATTTCGTCATTTGGGAGAGTAAAAATCATGAATTCTGTCAATCAGGCACATAAAATCACGAATTTTGTCGAACGGGTGTGTAAAAATCATGAATATCGTTGATCGGACACATAAAAATAATGAATTTCATCAATCGGGCGCATAAAAATCATGATGTTTGTCGATTGGTGGTGGAACATAATGAATTTCGTCAATCAGGTGCAGAAAAGTCGCAAATTTTAGGGAAAAAAGGAAAAATAATTATTTCCATATTTTTAATCGCCAGTTTTTCAAATTTAATTGCCGAGTGGCGAGTGCTTATTTTCACCTTTAAGTCAGGGTAAATTGTTATGAGGTTTCAATCTTGCACTATTCCTCATGAATATCCATGATGGTATTATTTGAAAACAATGCTTTACATTTTGACATATACCAGCAGGGATCTGTTTAGAAAGAAATTGGGTCCTTTCAAGGACCCTTCACAATTTTTTTAAATTTCAAAACAGGACCTTTCACAAAATTTTTCACCTCAATACTGAACTACTGAACACTCGCAAAATTTTTCATCTCAAAACAGGACCCTTCACAAAATTCTTTATCTTAAAAATAGACATTTCACAAAACTTTTCCCTCTCCAAACTGAACCTTTCACATATTTAATCTTAAGTTTTTAGTGGATTATCAGATTATTAAGTAAAATCTAATTGTCACTTTTACATAATATATAAAAGAAAATATGCAATGCGTATTTTGCATTTACTATTTCTTGAAAATGTATAAACGACCTGACCATTACCTGAATATAATGATCATTTCAAACTCACAAAATTATGACTAGATTTTTCACAATTTCACTAAAACAGGACCCAGCAAGAAAAGTTTGACCCCTGATCATACTTGCATACTCCGCTTGATCATACAAGCATTAGAGAAAAAATATCGGAAAAAACAATATGCATAGGTTTTAGGCATGCTGCATTCCTTCAGAAAACGTCCCCAGGTATTTGCAAAAATATAACACCTTTTTTTTGGCCCACCCGGGCAAAAGCCCCTTTGCTACCCCCCCTCCCTCTTCCTATGCTACAGCGCTGAAGTTGTTTAGATATTAGGAGTAATAAATAAGGAAATCTGAAACATTTTTTATAAATAAAAGCAGTGGAATAATAAAGAAAAATGAAAGTGCCAAACCCATATTACACACTGTAAAAATTATCGATTGAAGTGTACTTAACACACCTCTTATAGACAACCTTGAGATCCTTCCATTCTAAAAAGGAACACATCTTGGGCTTTCTTGCAAGAATAGTAGTAACGAGCTCACGAGTGATCTTTTTCTTTACTTTATCAGGATGAGCAACATACCACTTTTGTAAACGCAATTTACCTTGTCTGCTAAACAGTAACATAAACTGCATCTGAAAAATAGATTAAAAATTAAAACCAATGTGTAATAACTATTTATTAATTTAAAACATGCAAATTAGACAGTCGTTACCATTATAATGTACTTCGAATCTCTGTAAGAATGTAAAAATAAATATAGCAAGCAATTTTTTAAAAAAATTTAAAGGGAAATTCGTCTAGCGTTACTGAAGGCAGATTAGATGTTTACGTTTAGACATGACTGGTTAAGTATTTTACCGTTCATTAGCCGAAACCCGCAATTGTAGCCGAAATGATACAATATATATATATATATATATATATATATATAAAAGTAAAATAATTAGATTAATCACATTCATAAAATAAATATTTTTTCAGGAATTATTTTCCTAAAGCTTAATTTATTTATATATATAAAAAAAAAACCTTCTGGAGAATCTCAAGCACATTTTTTATATCCTTTCATTTTGGCAACTGGTCCGAACCACCATTCATGTTTTCGTTTTGTTTATATTGAAATTTGGCGGTATTTTGTGGATCTTCATAATCTTTTCTTTTGCGAACAAGGAATTATCAATTATAATTATTTCTTAAAAGTTTATGACAGCATATTATTCGAAATAATTTTACCTTTTTATAGTCTACATGCGGTGACATTATCTATTTATAGAGCGACATACTTCAAACGTCTTCTAAATTCATAACTTTTCAAATTTTTATTCATTCTAATTTTTAACTATGAGTTTATGGGTTGATAAACACCGCCCTAAGACTTTTTCTCAGCTTGACTATCATAAAACTCAAGCAACTCACTTAAAAAAATTAGTAAGTAATTAGTTTCTTTTTCTTTTCTTTCTTATTATCCAAATTTTGATGACAGATATTTTAATTTACTACCATTATTGTAATAAAAGTAATGGGCACAGATGTCATATACGCACCACGTTGGCGCGGTTCATGTCAAAGACCTCAAATACTACATTGATATGTAAAATTTTACATTAAATGTCACATCTTACATGAAACAGAACAGCATTACATGTAGGGGAGACCGGTACACAGTGGACCACCCCCTAATATTTTATTTATTTAAATTTTTTTTAAGCTTCTCTTCTATCCTAATAGACAACAGCACTGCAATGAATATTTATAGCCTTCAGAAAATATGTTTAGCTCAGAATGAACTATTTTATCCTGCTTTGTTGTTTTGAGCTTCTAAAAGTAAAATTTTTCATCATCATATTTTTATTTTTTTAGTAATTAAAGGTTGTAGATAAATAAAATAAAACAGCTTTTTTGCAAAGCTAAGATACTTGTTTTTATTTTACTTTAAAGTTAATATGTTTAAAAGAAAGCTATAAACAATATTAATATGATTATTTATTGAACTTCAACATGGGGCACAGTGGTCCACAATCCACTCTGCTCCTCTAATGCAGAATGTTCAAAATATTTAATAATTGCTTATTTTCTATAAAGAAAGATTGTTTTAAAGTAGATTTAACTGTAAAATAAAGTAAACAAATAAAAATAATTTGGCAGAATCCTCGAATAAGCGAGTAAGCCGATTTGGCGATTTTTTTTATGCGCGCCAAGGATCGACGCGCGCCAACCGAGAAATCGGCAACCTCCGAATTCTACCCAATCAGAACACGTGCTTTTCGGCAGACGACTTATTATTTACACACTTCGTCAAGCAAATTCTTTCACAAAGTAAACCGTGCACGTAGCGTTGATTTTATTTAGTTTTAAGAATATTTACAAAGTTATTGTAAATTTTACCGCCACATTTTTTGATTTTTACATACTTTTACGTACTTTAACCAACATTTTCCTTCAGATATTTCAATTTTTACAAACTTTTACCGATATTTTCCTTCAGATATTTCAATTTTTATAAACTTTTATCAATTTTTTCGTTCGAATTTTTCCATTTTTGCCTATTTTTTCCGCTGGATGTTTCCGTTTAAAACACTATTTAGGTATTTTTCCCTCCGTATTTTTCCATTTTTACAAATTTTGAGCAATTTTTCTCTCCGAATTTTTCTATTTTTACAAATTTTTAACTATTTATTCCTCCGGATATTTGTATTTTTACAAATTTTTTCCTCCGGATTTTTTCATTAAAAAAAGTTCTACCCTATTTTTTCTTCCGGAATTTTCGTTTTTACAAGTTTTTAGCTATTTTTCATCTGTGTTATCCATTTTTACAAATTTTTAAATAGTTTTTCTCTGGATTTTTCCATTTTTACAAATTTTTAGCTACTTTTTCCTCTGCATTTTTCCAAATTTTAGCTAT
The DNA here is from genome assembly GCA_963931845.1 of Maratus michaelseni. Classification (NCBI taxonomy): domain Eukaryota; kingdom Metazoa; phylum Arthropoda; class Arachnida; order Araneae; family Salticidae; genus Maratus; species Maratus michaelseni. Next base: position 420,903,613 of record OZ007591.1, on the reverse strand, counting down.
GTTTTTATTTTTATAAATATTTAGCTATGTTTCCACTTTTTTTTTTTTTCGTTTTATAAATATTTAACGATGTTTTTCTTTTTTCATTTTTATAAATATTTAGCTATGTTTTTACATTTTTTTTCATTTTTATAAATTTTTAGCTATATTTTTCCTTACTTGTTCATTTTTTAACATTTTTAGCTATTATTTCTTCCCGATTTTCCACTTTAAAAAAATTTTAGCTACTTTTTCCTCTGGATTTTTCCGCTTTTAGAAATTTTTAGCTACTTTTTCCTCCGAATTTTTCAATTTTTAGCTACTTTTTCGTCCGAATTTTTCAATTTAAACAATTTTTTAGGTACTTTTTCCTCCAAATTTTTCAATTTTTAAAAATTTTTAGCAATTTTTTCTCCAAATTTCTCAATTAAAAAATAAATTATCTATTTTTTTTCATATGGACTTTTTATTTTTACAAATTTTTAGCTACTTTTTCCGCCGAATTTTACCATTTTTACAAATTTTTAACTATTTTTTTTCCTCCGGATTTTTCCATATTTTTAATTTTCTTTCTTCTGTATTTTTTATTTTGATAAATTTTTAACTATTCTTTCCTCATCATATTTCCAATTTTACAAATTGTTAGCTACTTTTCCTCCAGATTTTACAATTTTCACACATTTTTAGCTATTTTTGCCACCATATTTTCCCATTTTACAATTTTTTTGCTATGTTTTCGTCCGAATATTCCCATTTTAAACTATTTTTTCCACCGGATTTTTCCGTTTTTTATGAATTTTAAACTTTTTTTTCCCTCCAGATTTCTCCATTAAAAAATTTTTTAGTTATCTTTTACCCTCTAGATTTTTCAATTTTTACAAATTTTTAGCTATTTTTTCCTCCGGATACTTCATTTTTACACAATTTCGGCTATTTTTTCCTCCGGATATTTCCATTTTTACATTTTTTTTATAAATTTTTTTCATTTTTTACATATTTATAACATTTTTCTTCCAGATGTATCCATTTTTACAAATTGTATCTATTTTTTTTCTATGAATTTTTTTGAAATATTTATCAAGTTTCATAATTTATTACCTTTAACAATTAAAAAATTTCTAGTAAAATATAGCTTAAACTTTGAAAATTGTCACAAAACAGAATAAAATCAACGTTTACTTCATCAAAGAAATTCTCATAAAAACTCTGTAAATAGTCAATTCTCTCCATCAGAGCACACACTTTATAATTGAGGAAAATTTCGATATTTCTCATTTTTCTAATGCATACATACATGCAAGACGCGGTTGACTATGCTTCGCGTCCATTAACCGAAAAAAACATCACTGGACGCATGAAACTCGCTGTGTAGCAATCTCTAGAATGTATGAAATTCATTCAAGCCGCGGTCAGTAACCTGTGTATGTACACTCCGCGTACATTAACCGAAAAAAACATCACTGGACGCATGAAACTCGCTGTGTAGCAATCTCTAGAATGCATGAAATTCATTCAAGCCGCGGTCAATAACCTGTGTATGTACGTTTCGCGTACATTAACCGAAAAAAAACATCACTGGATGCATGAAACTCGCTGTGTAGCAATCTCTAGAATGAATGAAATTCAATCAAGCCGCGGTCAGTAACCTGTGTATGTACGCTTCGCGTACATTAACCGAAAAAAAACATCACTGGACGCATGAAACTCGCTGTGTAGCAATCTCTAGAATGCATGAAATTCATTCAAGCCGCGGTCAGTAACCTGTGTATGTATGCTTCGCGTACATTAACCGAAAAAAAACATCACTGGATGCATGAAACTCGCTGTGTAGCAATCTCTAGAATGCATGAAATTCAATCAAGCCGCGGTCAGTAACCTGTGTATGTACGCTTCGCGTACATTAACCGAAAAAAAACATCACTGGATGCATGAAACTCGCTGTGTAGCAATCTCTAGAATGTATGAAATTCAATCAAGCCGCGGTCAATAACCTGTGTATGTACGCTTCGCGTACATTAACCGAAAAAAAACATCACTGGATGCATGAAACTCGCTGTGTAGCAATCTCTAGAATGCATGAAATTCAATCAAGCCGCGGTCAGTAACCTGTGTATGTACGCTTCGCGTACATTAACCGAAAAAAAACATCACTGGACGCATGAAACTCGCTGTGTAGCAATCTCTAGAATGCATGAAATTCATTCAAGCCGCGGTCAGTAACCTGTGTATGTACGCTTCGCGTACATTAACCGAAAAAAAACATCACTGGATGCATGAAACTCGCTGTGTAGCAATCTCTAGAATGCATGAAATTCAATCAAGCCGCGGTCAGTAACCTGTGTATGTATGCTTCGCGTACATTAACAGAAAAAAAACATCACTGGATGCATGAAACTCGCTGTGTAGCAATCTCTAGAATGTATGAAATTCAATCAAGCCGCGGTCAGTAACCTGTGTATGTACGCTTCGCGTACATTAACCGAAAAAAAACATCACTGGACGCATGAAACTCGCTGTGTAGCAATCTCTAGAATGCATGAAATTCATTCAAGCCGCGGTCAGTAACCTGTGTATGTACGCTTCGCGTACATTAACCGAAAAAAAACATCACTGGATGCATGAAACTCGCTGTCTAGCAATCTCTAGAATGCATGAAATTCAATCAAGCCGCGGTCAGTAACCTGTGTATGTACGCTTCGCGTACATTAACCGAAAAAAAACATCACTGGATGCATGAAACTCGCTGTCTAGCAATCTCTAGAATGCATGAAATTCAATCAAGCCGCGGTCAGTAACCTGTGTATGTACGCTTCGCGTACATTAACCGAAAAAAAAATCACTGGACGCATGAAACTCGCTGTGTAGCAATTTCTAGAATGCATGAAATTTGTTGGCCGTACCAATAAAAAACTGTGTTTCATGTGACATGTGGAAGACTTAAAAGTAACAGCTCCTTTAAAATCATAGTAGTTTATTATAAACATGATGACATACAATAAGACAGCATAACTTCGCTGTTAAATAAACGAACTGAAGAAAAAATAATATGCAGCTACATTTTATATTACAACCAGCATTACAAGCTGGAGGAAGGAAAAGTGAAGGCAAAGCATCCTGGAAAGTCCAGCCTTTTAAACACACCATCGGCGAATGTTTTGCATAAACATGTTGCCATTTAGAGGTACACAAATTCGCATCTGAAACGCCATTGGCTACGAATACTCGCAAGTCGCGAATAGCAGACTACGGTGACTAGCGCGATCCTGAAATCACAGGTTACTTAATGTTACTAAGTAACATATTTTGAACTGAAAGATCGTGAATGAAAACATTAGCGCTGGCTGTTTCAGATACGTGAGTATGTTTATTCAAGAGATGTTGAAAAACCAAAATGCATCAATGTAAAACTAAATACCTTTACTTATAATTTTAAGAAAGCTTGAAATGAAGGATTTATTAAAGATGCATAACAATCGGCCTCCTTTTTCATCATCTCTAGAATATTACAAAAGAATGAAAAATTTGCATAAACATGAAAAAGTTCAAAAAATTTACAAAAAAATTACACTTGAAAAATTCAAAAACTAACAATCTGATCAATGTCAGGTCACATAAGACTTTATTGGCAGGACACTGACCAGAGTGAACAACATTGTAAGAAAAATTATAACCCCCCACATAAAGATTTAAATATCAAAAATTCTTTTACAAAAATTCAACAGCTGCTCTTTCACTTGTGGCTTAGTAAAGCTATCTGCAAGATTAAGTTTACTAGGAATATATTTAAGTTTAAACATTTTATCAAAAACAAGATTTCTTAAAAAATGATACTTTATATGAATATGTTTTGTTTTCTGGTTTTCAAAAGGGGAATTAGAAAAGGCTATGGCGGCTTGGTTATCACAGAATAAAGTGCAATCTCTCAAATTTAAGTTAAGTATTTTATTTTGTAAGACATTTTTTATCCAGATTAATTCCTTAGCAGCTTCAGTTAAACTAACATATTCGGCCTCCATGGTTGAAAGACTTACACATTGTTGTTTAAATGTCTTCCATGAAATAGGAGTTTCATCCAAAAACAAAATATATCCACCTATGGAAACACGATCGTCTCTGTTTGCTGCAAAATCTGAATCAGAATAACATGAGAGATTTAAATCATTAACTCTAGATAACTCAAGTTTGAAATTTTTAGTATATTTTAAATAACCTAACAATTTTAATAAACAATTCCAATGAGCAATGCCAGGATTGGTTTGAAATTGGGACAATAAATTTACTGCATACATAATATCAGGTCTGGTCCTTCCCGCTATATAAGATAAACATCCTATAAGATTTCTATAAGGAAAACTAGACATTTTATCAAATTCTTCCTTAGTGGAAGGGGAATCTTGCTTTGACAACACTAAACCCTTAGGAATAGGTAAAGAGCTAATTGGAAATTTAAAGTTTGAATACATTTCACAAACTTTCTCAATATAAGCTGTTTGGTGTATGTAAAGTCTATTTCCAACCTCTTCAAACTCTATGCCTAATAGCTTTCTGGTTGCACCCAAAATTTTTAAGTTAAAATGTTTTTGCAGCAAATCTATCCCAAAATTCAAATCATCTTTAGTTTTGCCAAAAAGAACAATGTCATCAACATAAAGCAAAAGAACCAATCTGTCTTGAAACATATATACACAATTGCACCAATCTAGTTTGCAAAAATTTAATTTGGATAAAGCATCATCCATTTCAAAAAACCACTGTCTGCCACTTTGATGCAGACCATAAATGGCTTTATTTAACTTACAAACTTTATTTTTTTCTTTTTCAAAACCCTCAGGTTGGTGCATGTATATAGTTTCATCAAGACCAGCATAAAGATATGCATTGTTGACATCTACCTGGACATTAACCCATTTCAACAGACATGAAAATATGGCAAAGAACAACCGAATTATTGAAAAACTAACAACTGGACTGAAAACTTCATCGTAACTTTCTCCTTTAACCTGATTAAACCCCTTTGCAACTAACCTAGCCTTATACCTTACAATCTCATTATTTTCATTTCTTTTTAAGGTATACACCCAACGATTACCAAGTATTTTTGCATCTTTCGGAGGTGTCACAAGATCCCATACATTACGTTCATACATAACGTTCATTTCTTGGTTCATTGCGTCCCTCCAACTAGATGCTTCTGGGGTTTTTACAGCCTGATTGTAAGTTTTGGGGATTTTAACCTCAGTCAAGTTTGCTTCATCTATTTTTAAAAAATTAGAAATTTTACCGGATTCTTTATTTTTACTGCTGAAGTCAAAAAGGTTTTTATCACATTCTATTTTATTTAATTTACAATATTCTAACAATTCATTAAAAGATCTTATTCTAGTATTGGTTCCTTCGATGCCATAGTAAATGTCTGTTTTATTTCCAATTTTTCGAGGTACTGCTTTACGTATCCAAGGAATAGTTGCACAAGTCTTTAAACCACTATGTTCTAAACTTTTGTCAGAATCTGATGCCCCTCCCAATTCAGATGTAATCTCTGGTTCTACATCAAAAATATTTCCATCCTCTGGGAAATCAAAAAGCGAAAAATTTAATTTAGGTTCTTTAATTTTTGAAGCTATATCTACCCCCCTTTTAGTTTCATCAAAACGAACATTAATGGTTTCTACAATTTTCTGTTCATCTATTAACCAAATTCTGTAGCCTTTAGTTGCCTGAGCATACCCGCACATAATCCCTAGTTTAGCTCGCATATCAAGCTTCCTTCGGACTTGTTTGGGCACTCCAACATAAGCTAAACAGCCAAATGTTTTTAAATGAGAAACTGAAGGTTTTATACCAGAGTACATCTCAAAAGGGGTTCTTTTTTGTTTGTGACAGATCCTATTCCAGGTGTAAGAAAAACACATTAAGGCCTCAGCCCAAAATTTTTGTGATAAGCCACTTGAATTAAGGAGAGCTTTAACACCATCAAGAGCAGTTAAATTAAAACGCTCCGCGACACCGTTCATTTCTGGACTGTACGGGTTCGTTTTCTCATGTAAAATTCCCTGCTTCTCTAAAAATTTTTCAAATTCGTTGTTGCAGAATTCTAAACCCCCATCAGTTCTAGTAGAAATTACTTTCTTACTTAAATACCTTTCAGCCCTATTCTGAAATTTTAAGAATGTCTGAAAAACGTCCGATTTATTTCTGATGGTATATACTGCAACATTACGAGAAAAATCATCAATGATGGTGAAAAAGTATCTATTCCCTCCATGTGATGCTACAGGTAAAGGGCCGCACAAATCCATGTGTAAAAGTTCTAGAGCAGTTTTTGATCGAACATTTCCTATTGATTTAAATGGCACTCTCTTCGATTTTGCAAGTTTACAGGAGATGCAATCCTCGGTTAACTTTGACAGCTCTGGCAAACCTCTAACACTTTCATTTTTACTAGTATTAACCAAATATTCACTATTTACGTGACAAAATCTCTCATGCCACAAGTTACTCAAATTTAAATTTTCAATTTGGTTAGCTGAAATGTCAACCGAGTTGCTTTCTCCTTTACAAGTTTTATAGCTGAAAGGTTTAACAAAATACAAATCATTTTTCCTTACTGCATAAAATAACCATTGCCAGTCCTTGTCATACACAATTAGTTTGCCTTTACTGCCAACAAAATTTATGCCTAGTTTTTCAAGTTTACTACCAGACAAGAGATTTCTACGTAAATGAGGATTATACAAAACATCTTTAAGAATTATTTGATTGAAACTTCCATCTTTACATTTAATAAAAAAATGTATTGTACCTTTTCCCTGAACAGGACTTTCTTTTTCTCCAACAGCAAGTGACATCTGCATATTTGAAACTGACTCATAATTCAAAAAAAGATTTTTGTTATTACAAAAATGAGCAGTAGCAGCTGTATCAAACACCCAGCTACTATTTTGGCCAAAATCAGATGAATTTGCCTCAAGAAAATTACTTTTAAAATTACTTTGTGCTACTTCAATCAAACTAGTCTCATGTTCAGAGAAGGTACATTTTACATTACTATTACTTTTTTCATTACTACATTTAACATTACTATTGTTTTTTTCATTACTACATTTAACATTACTCTTTAACTCTGCGTTACTAGATTCTTTAAATTTACTATTTGACTGATATTTCTTAGTTTGAAAATTTTTAGACTGAAAATTTTTAGATTGATTTTTCAATTTACAGTTAGCAATTAAATGACCATAAGATTTACAAAGAAAACAAGGACCTATTAATTTACTTTGATTAACATTATAATTCTTAAATTTACCTGTTTTACACTTTACCATTTTTCCAGAAAAAGCAACACTAGAACTAGAAATGTCCTTTTTGGCCAGTTTCAATCTATTCTCCTCCAGTAGCAATTCAGCCTCAATCTTGTCCGGTACAAACTCTGCATCTGGCCACCTGTAAATCGCTTGGACTGTAGACTGGAACTCCTCGGGTAAACTTCTAATCATCTGGTAACCCATATACAAGGGCTGAAGGGTATGTCCTACATCACGCAGACGCTCTGCTGCTTGCTTGACACGACACAAAAAAAGTCCCAAATTTTCTCCAGGAAAATAACGGACACCAAAAAAATCATCTAGCAGTTGTATAACACGAGCTCTTGTGGTAGGTTCAAAATGCTCTTTAAGGATCTTCCAGGCTTCAGCTCCATTCGTTGTATGCGAAATTAATGGCTTAAACTCAGATGACAAGGTCTGGTAGATAATGGTATAGGACCAGGCTTTTCTTAAATTCACCTCACTCTGTTCTCTCCATGTCAGCTTGTCTGTCACAGGAACTGTTTTTTCCGATGTCTCACCGCTTTCACTCTTGACGTTCTCGATATATTCCCAAGCACCATAATGCATTTGCAGAACTTTTACTTCTATCTTCCACGTCTCCCAGTTTGACGAGGTCAAAAGAGCAACATTCTGAAACTCCATTTTCTATACGGCCTCCGTCAAATAAGTAGGAAAAACACTTTAATACACATGAAAAAAAGCAAAAGTCTCTTTAAAAGCGTACTTCAGGGAAAAAAACATCAGCTGTAAACATCGGCGACACGTCAGCAGAAAAACAACATCGCAACGACTTAGAGAAACACATCGGCGACGACGTCTTCACTTCCACAAAAACAAACTTTAAACTGCTTTAAAAATCACAACCGCGCAACTCTGCTACCACTTGTTGGCCGTACCAATAAAAAACTGTGTTTCATGTGACATGTGGAAGACTTAAAAGTAACAGCTCCTTTAAAATCATAGTAGTTTATTATAAACATGATGACATACAATAAGACAGCATAACTTCGCTGTTAAATAAACGAACTGAAGAAAAAATAATATGCAGCTACATTTTATATTACAACCAGCATTACAAGCTGGAGGAAGGAAAAGTGAAGGCAAAGCATCTTGGAAAGTCCAGCCTTTTAAACACACCATCGGCGAATGTTTTGCATAAACATGTTGCCATTTAGAGGTACACAAATTCGCATCTGAAACGCCATTGGCTACGAATACTCGCAAGTCGCGAATAGCAGACTACGGTGACTAGCGCGATCCTGAAATCACAGGTTACTTAATGTTACCAAGTAACATATTTTGAACTGAAAGATCGTGAATGAAAACATTAGCGCTGGCTGTTTCAGATACGTGAGTATGTTTATTCAAGAGATGTTGAAAAACCAAAATGCATCAATGTAAAACTAAATACCTTTACTTATAATTTCAAGAAAGCTTGAAATGAAGGATTTATTAAAGATGCATAACAAAATTCATTCAAGCCGCGGTCAGTAACCTGTGTATGTACGCTTCGCGTACATTAACCGAAAAAAAACATCACTGGATGCATGAAACTTGCTGTGTAGCAATCTCTAGAATGTATGAAATTCAGTCAAGCCGCGGTCAGTAACCTGTGTATGTACGCTTCGCGTACATTAACCGAAAAAAAAACATCACTGGACGCATGAAACTCGCTGTGTAGCAATCTCTAGAATGTATGAAATTCAATCAAGCCGCGGTCAGTAACCTGTGTATGTACCCTGTACACTTTAACAAAAAAAAAACAAAAACATCACTCGATGGACGAAACTAACTCTACAGCAACTTATAAAATACACGACACACAATTCTTATCTTATAAAATCAATAAAATTAACTTACTTTTATTTCTCCCATTTTGTCTTCTTTGTGGAAGGCGCTGGTTTATTTATATCATCATCGCTGTCGTCCGACAGCAAATCAACAGGAGAATTATGTCCGCTGTCGTCCAACAGCGAAACAGAATCTAAATTCGCATTATTGCCTTCCCCCACCACATCCCGCGCTCTTGGGGGGTAAATTCGAATGATCGCCCTCAAGAATGAATCGAACAGTTGACCAGGATCTCTTCTGTGACGCTTCCTCCACAAGAATTCAGCAAGGTAGCTATCAAGAGATACTTCATCTTCTGAATCTGCTACCTGCCGCTTTCCGTAAAGGTTGCGTTTAATCTCGCTCCATAAACCCTCTATCGTGTTCGTGTGCGCCCCAGTAACCGGGTCCTTGAAAAAATATTTATGATTGACGGAGGCCTTTTTATAACCTTCATCAGAAAGACAATTATAGGCCTGCCAACAATCAGAAATAATCTCAGTTCCCGGTAAAATCCGCCTCTTAATAATCTCTAGCAAAATCTCTTTCGTTCTAGCTTCCACTACTTCCACAAAACACTCATTACTTCCACGCTCAACACCACCAAACACCCACTTACTATCCACATGCTTTCCTCTATTATACTTTCTCTTCCGAAACATACTCTCATCTATCTTAACAACCTTACCTACACCTCCCAAATCCCTATCTTCAAACACACGCACAGACTTGCACACCTCTCTACAAAAACTCATCCAATCAGTTGCCGTTTGCTTACTCACTCGCGCCAAATCCACAATCTGTTTATGATAATATTCGTTAACCCAAGCATACGTAACAATTAAAGCGTCAATCATACTCATTCTACTCCCTTGAAACCAACTACCAAGCCTTACACTCTGCCTTACACAATGCTTTTTGCCTTTCTCACTTCTATCACACCGCCATTTAAATCCATCAAGATTATCCTTTTCACACAATTTCATACCATTCCCACATTTTGGACATTCATACTCGTTCGCAATCAAACCTTTCCCAATACAATATTCAATCACTGCTTTTTTACCCCTACCACTCAATTCTATAACACTACGAAAATCATTCCATTCATTCCCTGAGACAGATTTTCAAGGCATCCTGACACTTAAAATAGAACGCTTACGAAACAATATTTAAAAATATACAAAATTGACCCTGAAAAACCTAACTACTCACTCAAGAGGACAAAATTCAAACTTACCCCTAAATACCTTTTAAATATCTTTCACTTTAAATTAGTTCTGTAGCAAATGGGCGTAGAACTGTACCATAAGTTACTTCGAAGCACCAGAAAACAAAATCTCCAAACAAGTGCTACTTCGAACGTCAGTGGTCAAACGATTCAAATGCTGCATCTCTAACTACATGCGTATTCTATAAATCCAACATTACGGCATACAATAAACCAACCAACCCCACCAAACGATTTATTTACCCATACACCAATCAAATTTCCACATCAAACAACGTGCGCGTTGCATTTTTGCCGATCCCACTGACGCTAGCATACGAAAGAAAATGTAGGTTGAATCGGTTGATTGGTTGAATCATGTTAAAATAATAATAATAAGAAATGGCAATTTATTTTTATTATAATCTTTTTTAAGTAATACAGAACAATTGAGTTTATAAACATCGCGAAATGGACGCCATAAAAAGGAAATGTGATTATTGTGTTTATATGCATATACAAATCGTGCTGAAATTTTAAATATTAATAGCTATAAACATCGGAATGAAATAAGTAGATAACATTTTTTTTTTACCTTCAAGATTTAATCATGGAATAAAGATATTGCATAACTCTTTTTAACTTACCTTAGCAGAAGCATCATCATTAACTTCATTTAATTTTAAATTTCAGAAAATCTTTCTTTTATCTATTAATAAATATGTAAAATCCGAAGGAAATTTATTAAAATATATCTTCCAAAAGGTTTTCAAACAGAAACTATGATTAAATAAACGTAAACTCAAAAATGAATCAAAACAAAATACTCTTCAAATTATTCAACCAATCAGAAGCCCGTATTTTCTTCCCTAGCTTCGGTGGGATCGGCAAAAATGCGTACGCGTTGTACTAGCTACCTCCGAACTCTAGGAATCCAACATTACCGCACACAATAAACCAACCAACCCGACCAAGGGATTTAATTTACTCGTAAACCAATCAAATTTCTACATCAAACAACGTAGGCGTGGAAAAAATGTAAGACACAAACAGGTAGCAACAAAATATCATTTATCACCTTGCCAAACCCAACATCGCCAACTTCCTCGCTTATTCGAGGATTCAACCAATAATTTATTTAACATAGTAAGAAATATTTTGTTTTGTATTTACTGCCTTTGATAAATATAACTGTAGTCTAATTATTGATGATTCTATTCAAGTAAGATTCATGAGATCATACTTGCCAACTTTTACACTTTAGGTGTAAAATTTACACTTTTGGAGCATTTTATACACTTGGGGCACATATTTTTACACTTTCTTCCAAGTTTCATTTTTCATCCCTTAATTTATGAATTACTTTCTAGTTGCTTATAGTAACGGTAAATGATGAATGTGAGGGGAATGTTTAGCATTGTCAAAGAATGAGTTCAGGTTTCATTGTTAAAAATCATCAGGAAGATTATTTAAATTTGTATTGCATGTAAGAAGTCGTGTTTAAATAAATTTGCACAGACGTAAAGCAAAAATTAGATTTGAAAAGCTGTGTATATGTCTTTAAAATCAGTTTCTTAATGAGTGTTGTAATGTTTTTCATATTTTTCTCATCAAACTATCTTTATAATGGTCAGCACTGTATTATTTAATACTACTCATCTATTATGTACTTAAAATTTTTTGAAAAAAGCTGTGTATGTGTTACTTAAAAATGGGTTACATGGGTTTTATGTTTAAAAAAAAATGGTGTGAAATACTCTTCACGCGTCATTTTACACTTAGCCATTTTCAAAAGTTGGCAGGTATGTGAGATGCAAATTGAATGGAAATCAGTTTATTTCTCCCGAAACTGTAGATGAATCTGCTGTTGATGTCAATGATTTCATAATGTTGCTCTCAGACCCAAAATTATTTCTTGAAAATTCCAAGCTCAATCTTACTCATAAGTACTTTGGAATTTCATTTGCAAATTTTAATGTGCGCTGATTTTTTTGTACTTAAGTAATAATTTCAACTAAATTGCAATTGTTCCTGTATTAATCTGTTATTATTTTCAAACTATAATTAATTTTTTGTTTTTGTTTCAAAATTTATATTACTATATTATTTTGCGGGTGAAGGGGCAATAAAAAAGAATTAGATTAATGAAAAATAGATTTATATTGTATTTTAGATAATACCTAATAGTGGTCCACTGTACCCCGGTGGGTGGACCAGTGTACCCCACTTCCGGGGTACACTTTACAAGTGTACATAATTTTTTTTTTTTGAAAAATGTATTGAAAACTATGTTGTGAGAAAATTATGATGGATGTAAGAAGGTTTAAGGAATATTCAAAAATATTTTCATACAGATCGGTCAGCCTGTTAAAGAGAAAAAAATGTTAACTGAAAAAGTGGTCCACTGTGTACCGGTCTCCCCTACTGTTTAAAAAGTCTATTGATGTGTACAGCATTACATCATTACATGTACTGTTTAAAAAGTCTATTACTGTATATAGTGTATACATCAATAATTAATAGTAGGTTCATTCCATGTCAAATCAACCAGTGACTCAACCTGACCATTTTAGATTTTGATGAAACTTTCAGGAATCATTTTCCTTGATGATATAAATGAGAATATACTTTTATTATTTTTTTTATCTCAGTAAATTTTCATACAATTAATTTTTTAAATTTCAAAAAATCATAATTTTTTGGCTTGTATAAATGTTTTAATTTTGAATTTCTCAAGTTCTATCAGGCATAAAAAGTTGTTCGACCCCTCATTTTAAAGGGAATTTCATAAAGTTTAATTTGATATGCAAGTTGACTATGCTTGGTTTAAAAAAAGTTAATTTGGTTGAATCCTCGAATAAGCGAGGAAGTTGGCGATGTTGGGTTTGGCAAGGTGATAAATGATATTTTCTTGCTACCTGTTTGTGTCTTACATTTTTTTCCACGTCTACGTTGTTTGACGTAGAAATTTGATTGGTTTACGAGTAAATTAAATCCCTTGGTCGGGTTGGTTGGTTTATTGTGTGCGGTAATGTTGGATTCCTAGAGTTCGGAGGTAGCTAGTACAACGCGTACGCATTTTTGCCGATCCCACCGAAGCTAAGGAAGAAAATACGGGCTTCTGATTGGTTGAATAATTTGAAGAGTATTTTGTTTTGATTCATTTTTGAGTTTACGTTTATTTAATCATAGTTTCTGTTTGAAAACCTTTTGGAAGATATATTTTAATAAATTTCCTTCGGATTTTACATATTTATTAATAGATAAAAGAAAGATTTTCTGAAATTTAAAATTAAAGAAGTTAATGATGATGCTTCTGCTAAGGTAAGTTAAAAAGAGTTATGCAATATCTTTATTCCGTGATTAAATCAAAATTTCAGCACGATTTGTATATGCATATAAACAGAATAATCACATTTCCTTTTTATGGCGTCCATTTCGCGATGTTTATAAACTCAATTGTTCTGTATTACTTAAAAAAAGTTATAATAAAAATAAATTGCCATTTCTTCTTCTTATTATTATTTTAACATGATATGCATTTGAGAACGATTTATTTACAAACAACAATTGCTCTTTAAATAATTCAACCAATCAGAAGCCTATATTTTCTTCTGTATGCTAGCGTTGGTGGGATCGGCAAAAATGCAACGCGCACGTTGTTTGATGTGGAAATTTGATTGGTGTATGGGTAAATAAATCGTTTGGTGGGGTTGGTTGGTTTATTGTATGCCGTAATGTTGGATTTATAGAATACGCATGTAGTTAGAGATGCAGCATTTGAATCGTTTGACCACTGACGTTCGAAGTAGCACTTGTTTGGAGATTTTGTTTTCTGCTGCTTCGAAGTAATTTATGGTACAGTACTACGCCCATTTGCTACAGAACTAATTTAAAGTGAAAGATATTCAAAAGGTATTTAGGGGTAAGTTTGAATTTTGTCCTCTTGAGTGAGTAGTTTGGTTTTTCAGGGTCAATTTTGTATATTTTTAAATATCGTTTCGTAAGCGTTCTATTTTAAGTGTCAGGATGCCTCGAAAATCTGTCTCAGGGAATGAATGGAATGATTTTCGTAGTGTTATAGAATTGAGTGGTAGGGGTAAAAAAGCTGTGATTGAATATTGTATTGGGAAAGGTTTGATTGCGAGCGAGTATGAATGTCCAAAATGTGGGAATGGTATGAAATTGTGTGAAAAGGATAATCTTGATGGATTTAAATGGCGGTGTGATAGAAGTGAGAAAGGCAAAAAGCATTGTGTAAGGCAGAGTGTAAGGCTTGGTAGTTGGTTTCAAGGGAGTAGAATGAGTATGATTGACGCTTTAATTGTTACGTATGCTTGGGTTAACGAATATGATCATAAACAGATTGTGGATTTGGCGCGAGTGAGTAAGCAAACGGCAACTGATTGGATGAGTTTTTGTAGAGAGGTGTGCAAGTCTGTGCGTGTGTTTGAAGATAGGGATTTGGGAGGTGTAGGTAAGGTTGTTGAGATAGATGAGAGTATGTTTCGGAAGAGAAAGTATAATAGAGGAAAGCATGTGGATAGTAAGTGGGTGTTTGGTGGTGTTGAGCGTGGAAGTAATGAGTGTTTTGTGGAAGTAGTGGAAGCTAGAACGAAAGAGATTTTGCTAGAGATTATTAAGAGGCGGATTTTACCGGGAACTGAGATTATTTCTGATTGTTGGCGGGCCTATAATTGTCTTTCTGATGAAGGTTATAAAAAGGCCTCCGTCAATCATAAATATTTTTTCAAAGACCCGGTTACTGGGGTGCACACGAACACGATAGAGGGTTTATGGAGCGAGATTAAACGTAACCTTTACGGAAAGCGGCAGGTAGCAGATTCAGAAGATGAAGTATCTCTTGATAGCTACCTTGCTGAATTCTTGTGGAGAAAGCGTCACAGAAGAGATCCTGGTCAACTGTTTGATTCATTCTTGAGGGCGATCATTCGAATTTACCCCCCAAGAGCGCGGGATGTGGTGGGGGAAGGCAATAATGCGAATTTAGATTCTGTTTCGCTGTTGGACGACAGCGGACATAATTCTCCTGTTGATTTGCTGTCGGACGACAGCGATGATGATATAAATAAACCTTCCACAAAGATGACAAAATGGGAGAAATAAAAGTAAGTTAATTTTATTGATTTTATAAGATAAGAATTGTGTGTCGTGTATTTTATAAGTTGCTGTAGAGTTAGTTTCATCCATCGAGTGATGTTTTTGTTTTTTTGTCAAAGTGTACAGGGTACATACACAGGTTACTGACCGCGGCTTGAATGAATTTCATGCATTCTAGAGATTGCTACACAGTGAGTTTCATGCATCCAGTGATGTTTTTTTTCGGTTAATGTACACGAAGCGTACATACACAGGATACTGACCGCGGTTTGAATGAATTCCATGCATTCTAGAGATTGCTACACAGCGAGTTTCATGCGTCCAGTGATGTTTTTTTTCGGTTAATGTACACGAAGCGTACATACACAGGATACTGACCGCGGTTTGAATGAATTCCATGCATTCTAGAGATTGCTACACAGCGAGTTTCATGCGTCCAGTGATGTTTTTTTTGGTTAATGTACGCGAAGCGTACATACACAGGTTACTGACCGCGGCTTGAATGAATTTCATGCATTCTAGAGATTGCTACACAGCGAGTTTCATGCGTGCAGTGATGTTTTTTTTTGGTTAATGTACGCGAAGCGTACAGACACAGGTTACTGACTGCGGCTTGAATGAATTTCATGTATTCTAGAGATTGCTACACAGCGAGTTTCATGCATCCAGTGATGTTTTTTTCGGTTAATGTACGCGAAGCGTACATACACAGGTCACTGACCGCGGCTTGAATGAATTTCATGCATTATAGAGATTGCTACACAGCGAGTTTCATGCGTCCAGTGATGTTTTTTTCGGTTAATGTATGCGAAGCGTACATACACAGGTTACTGACCGCGGCTTGATTGAATTTCATGCATTCTAGAGATTGCTACACAGCGAGTTTCATGCGTCCAGTGATGTTTTTTTTCGGTTAATGTACGCGAAGCGTACATACACAGGTTATTGACCGCGGCTTGAATGAATTTCATGCATTCTAGAGATTGCTACACAGCGAGTTTCATGCGTCCAGTGATGTTTTTTTTCGGTTAATGTACGCGAAGCGTACATACACAGGTTACTGACCGCGGCTTGAATGAATTTCATGCATTCTAGAGATTGCTACACAGCGAGTTTCATGCGTCCAGTGATGTTTTTTTCGGTTAATGTACGCGAAGCATACATACACAGGTTACTGACCGCGGCTTGATTGAATTTCATGCATTCTAGAGATTGCTACACAGCGAGTTTCATGCGTCCAGTGATGTTTTTTTTGGTTAATGTACGCGAAGCGTACATACACAGGTTACTGACCGCGGCTTGAATGAATTTCATGCATTCTAGAGATTGCTACACAGCGAGTTTCATGCGTGCAGTGATGTTTTTTTTTGGTTAATGTACGCGAAGCGTACAGACACAGGTTACTGACTGCGGCTTGAATGAATTTCATGTATTCTAGAGATTGCTACACAGCGAGTTTCATGCATCCAGTGATGTTTTTGTCGGTTAATGTACGCGAAGCGTACATACACAGGTCACTGACCGCGGCTTGAATGAATTTCATGCATTATAGAGATTGCTACACAGCGAGTTTCATGCGTCCAGTGATGTTTTTTTCGGTTAATGTATGCGAAGCGTACATACACAGGTTACTGACCGCGGCTTGATTGAATTTCATGCATTCTAGAGATTGCTACACAGCGAGTTTCATGCGTCCAGTGATGTTTTTTTTCGGTTAATGTACGCGAAGCGTACATACACAGGTTACTGACCGCGGCTTGAATGAATTTCATGCATTCTAGAGATTGCTACACAGCGAGTTTCATGCGTTCAGTCATGTTTTTTTTCGGTTAATGTATGCGAAGCGTACAGACACAGGTTACTGACCGCGGCTTGAGTGAATTTCATGTATTCTAGAGATTTTTACACAGCGAGTTTCATGCGTCCAGTGATGTTTTTTTTCGGTTAATGTACGCGAAGCGTACATACACAGGTTACTGACCGCGGCTTGATTGAATTTCATGCATTCTAGAGATTGCTACACAGCGAGTTTCATGCGTCCAGTGATGTTTTTTTTCGGTTAATGTACGCGAAGCGTACATACACAGGTTACTGACCGCAGCTTGAATGAATTTCATGCATTCTAGAGATTGCTACACAGCGAGTTTCATGCGTCCAGTGATGTTTTTTTTCGGTTAATGTACGCGAAGCGTACATACACAGGTTACTGACTGCAGCTTGAATGAATTTCATGTATTCTAGAGATTGCTACACAGCGAGTTTCATAGTGATGTTTTTTTTCGGTTAATGTACACGAAGCGTACATACACAGGTTACTGACCGCGGCTTGAATGAATTTCATGCATTCTAGAGATTGCTACACAGCGAGTTTCATGCGTTCAGTGATGTTTTTTTTCGGTTAATGTACGCGAAGCATACATACACAGGTTACTGACCGCGGCTTGATTGAATTTCATGCAATCTAGAGATTGCTACACATCGAGTTTCATGCGTCCAGTGATGTTTTTTCTCGGTTAATGTACGCGAAGCGTACATACACAGGTTACTGACCGCGGCTTGAATGAATTTCATGCATTCTAGAGATTGCTACACAGCGAGTTTCATGCGTTCAGTCATGTTTTTTTTCGGTTAATGTATGCGAAGCGTACAGACACAGGTTACTGACCGCGGCTTGAGTGAATTTCATGTATTCTAGAGATTTTTACACAGCGAGTTTCATGCGTCCAGTGATGTTTTTTTTCGGTTAATGTACGCGAAGCGTACATACACAGGTTACTGACCGCGGCTTGATTGAATTTCATGCATTCTAGAGATTGCTACACAGCGAGTTTCATGCGTCCAGTGATGTTTTTTTTCGGTTAATGTATGCGAAGCGTACATACACAGGTTACTGACCGTGGCTTGAATGAATTTCATGCATTCTAGAGATTGCTACACAGCGAGTTTCATGCGTCCAGTGATGTTTTTTTTCGGTTAATGTACGCGAAGCGTACATACACAGGTTACTGACTGCAGCTTGAATGAATTTCATGTATTCTAGAGATTGCTACACAGCGAGTTTCATGCGTCCAGTGATGTTTTTTTTTCGGTTAATGTACGCGAAGCGTACATACACAGGTTACTGACCGCGGCTTGAATGAATTTCATGCATTCTAGAGATTGCTACACAGCGAGTTTCATGCGTTCAGTGATGTTTTTTTTTCGGTTAATGTACGCGAAGCGTACATACACAGGTTACTGACCGCGGCTTGATTGAATTTCATACATTCTAGAGATTGCTAAACAGCAAGTTTCATGCGTCCAGTGATGTTTTTTTTCCGGTTAATGTACGCGAAGCGTACATACACAGGTTACTGACCGCGGCTTGATTGAATTTCGTACATTCTAGAGATTGCTACACAGCGAGTTTCATGCATCCAGTGATGTTTTTTTTCGGTTAATGTACGCGAAGCGTACATACACAGGTTATTGACCGTGGCTTGAATAAATTTCACGGATTCTAGAGATTGCTACACAGCGAGTTTCATGCATCCAGTGATGTTTTTTTTCGGTTAATGTACGCGAAGCGTACATACACAGGTTACTGACCACGGCTTGAATGAATTCCATGCATTCTAGAGATTGCTACACAGCGAGTTTCATGCGTCCAGTGATGTTTTTTTTCGGTTAATGTACGCGAAGCGTACATACACAGGTTACTGACCGCGGCTTGATTGAATTTCATACATTCTAGAGATTGCTACACAGCAAGTTTCATGCTTCCAGTGATGTTTTTTTTCGGTTAATGTACGCGAGGCGTACATACACAGGTTACTGACCGCGGCTTGAATGAATTCCATGCATTCTAGAGATTGCTACACAGCGAGTTTCATGCATCCAGTGATGTTTTTTTTTTTCGGTTAATGTACGCGAAGCGTACATACACAGGTTACTGACCGCGGCTTGAATGAATTTCATACATTCTAGAGATTGCTACACAGCGAGTTTCATATGTCCAGTGATGTTTTTTTTCGGTTAATGGACGCGAAGCATAGTCAACCGCGTCTTGCATGTATGTATGCATTAGAAAAATGAGAAATATCGAAATTTTCCCCAATTATAAAGTGTGTGCTCTGATGGAGAGAATTGACTATTTACAGAGTTTTTATGAGAATTTTTTTGATGAAGTAAACGTTGATTTTATTCTGTTCTGTGACAATTTTCAAAGTTTAAGCTATATTTTACTAGAAATTTTTTAATTGTTAAAGGTAATAAATTATGAAACTTGATAAATATTTCAAAAAAATTCACAGAAAAAAAATAGATACAATTTGTAAAAATGGATACATCTGGAAGAAAAATGTTATAAATATGTAAAAATGGAAATATCCGGAGGAAAAAATAGCCGAAATTGTGTAAAAATGAAGTATCCGGAGGAAAAAATAGCTAAAAATTTGTAAAAATTGAAAAATCTAGAGGGAAAAGATAACTAAAAATTTTTTTAATGGAGAAATCTGGAGGGAAAAAAAAAGTTTAAAATTCATAAAAAACGGAAAAATCCGGGGAAAAAATAGTTTAAAATGGGAATATTCGGACGAAAACATAGCAAAAAAATTGTAAAATGGGAAAATATGGTGGCAAATATAGCTAAAAATTTGTGAAAATTGTAAAATCTGGAGGAAAAGTAGCTAACAATTTGTAAAATTGGAAATATGATGAGGAAAGAATAGTTAAAAAATTATCAAAATGAAAAATACAGAAGAAAGAAAATTAAAAATATGGAAAAATCCGGAGGAAAAAAAAATAGTTAAAAATTCGTAAAAATGGTAAAATCCGGCGGAAAAAATAGCTAAAAATTTGTAAAAATGAAAAGCCCATATGAAAAAAATAGATAATTTATTTTTTAATTGAGAAATTTGGAGAAAAAATTGCTAAAAATTTTTATAAATTGAAAAATTTGGAGGAAAAAGTACCTAAAAAATTGTCTAAATTGAAAAATTCGGACGAAAAAGTAGCTAAAAATTGAAAAATTTTGAGGAAAAAGTAGCTAAAAATTTCTAAAAGCGGAAAAATCCAGAGAAAAAAGTAGCTAAAAATTTTTAAAAGCGGAAAATCAGGAAGAAATAATAGCTAAAAATGTTAAAAAATGAACAAGTAAGGAAAAACATAGCTAAAAATTTATAAAAATGAAAAAAAAAGTAAAAACATAGCTAAATATTTATAAAAATGAAAAAAAAAGTAAAAACATAGCTAAATATTTATAAAAAAGAAAAAAAAAAAGAAAAACATCATTAAATATTTATAAAAATGAAAAAAAAAAGTGGAAACATAGCTAAATATTTAGAAAAATAAAAACATAGCTAAAATTTGGAAAAAGTACCTAAAAATTTGTAAAAATGGAAAAATCCAGAGAAAAACTATCTAAAAATTTGTAAAAATGGATAATACTGATGAAAAATAGCTAAAAACTTGTAAAAACGAAAATTCCGGAAGAAAAAATAGGGTAGAACTTTTTTAATGGAAAAATCCGGAGGAAAAAATTTGTAAAAATACAAATATCCGGAGGAATAAAGTTAAAAATTTTTAAAAATAGAAAAATTGCTCAAAATTTGTAAAAATGGAAAAATACGGAGGGAAAAATACCTAAATAGTGTTTTAAACGGAAACATCCGGCGGAAAAAATAGGTAAAAATGGAAAAATTCGAACGAAAAAATTGATAAAAGTTTATAAAAATTGAAATATCTGAAAGAAAATATCGGTAAAAGTTTGTAAAAATTGAAATATCTGAAGGAAAATGTTGGTAAAAGTATGTGAAAATCAAAAAATGTGGCGGTAAAATTTACAATAACTTTGTAAATATTCTTAAAACAAAATAAAATCAATGGTACACACGGTTTACTTTGTAAAAGAATTTGCTTGACGAAGTGTGTAAATAATAAGTCGTCTGCCGAAAAGCACGTGTTCTGATTGGGTAGAATTCGGAGGTTGCCGATTTCTCGGTTGGCGAGATATTTTCCTGCAACTGATTGGTGAATTTTGGGATTTTATTTTTAAAACTTGCGTTTTTTTTTTTGTTTTTTTTTTCATGCGATCATAAACAAATTTTGCTTATTTTTTTTTTTTTTTTTTTTTCCCCTGTGATTGATTGTAGTTTCACAATTTTTTCGTGCAACTGATTGATGAATTTTGCGATATTTTTCTGCGCCAGATTGACAGACCTATTAGTGAAATTCACAGGTTGAAATATGTTGTCGGCAAATTTTTGCAAACCAAAAATGGGCGGGATGCATTTGTAGCTATAAAAAAAATGGATGGGGCCTGCTTTTTGTGAATTTTTTCACCCGCTTATTGCGTATTTTCTCTTTCAAACTTGCTGGCAAGATCCGCAGTATATCCTTTAATTTCTTTATGACTGCAACAGTGGGCTTAATCTGGCATCTTTGCAGATGTTTCGATTTGTGATGATGCTGCTGCTACAGATTGACAAAAAAAATTCTGCTTTCGGAACTTTACAAATAAGCGTATGATGGTTTCAGAATACATCATGTTCTGAATACGTTTGATAAATTGTTCTTGTTCAGTATAAAATTCGGGGGTGGCCTGGTGGGAGACAATCCCATCCGGGGCATTGAAATGTCCCCCCCCCCCTCGGAAGGTTTGAGATTTTATGCTTTTAATGATTAAAAGGTGCAACTTCTCCCCCCTTCCAGAGAAAAGTGTCTGAATTCAACACTGCTTGTTATTATGCATGCTTGAACAATTTCTGACTGTGTTTTAATCTATTACTTTTTCATCAATTACTTTAGGTGAACAGTGGAGACTTTCCCCATATGCTTCTGTATGGTCCACCTGGAGCTGGGAAGAAAACCAGAATAATTTGTTTGCTCCGTGAACTATATGGGCCTGGTGTGGAGAAGTTGAAGATAGAAAATCAGGTTTTTGAAACCCCTTCTAAAAGAAAAATTGAAATAATCACCATTGCTTCCAATTATCACATCGAAGTGAATCCAAGGTGAGGTATATTTTGTAATGATATTATCATTTTGGTATTGTTGCTGTGTTAATAATAATAATATTAATAATCTCCTTATATACTGGCGTTAGTGGGATAGAGAAAATAGTCGGTACTTTTCGGTTAGCCGGGCGCCAGTGATTTATATACATGTATATATACACACATATATATAGATACAAAAATATCTACATACACACATATATACATACATATATGTACACACATATATGTATGAATATACATATATATGCATATACATATATATTTATATATGTACATATATCACTGGCGCCCGGCTAACCGAAAAGTACCAAATAGTCTTGGCAGAGGAAAAAAAATAAAAAAATACACATATTTTCTAGCAATCCATTCTGTGTTTCATAGACACCAACATTATCTATATTAATAAAAGAAAAATGTCTCTCTCTGTGTTTTTGTTGGTGATTACTGGGGATAGACAAAAACATGTCTAAATAAATGCACCTAAGACTCATATTTTTAATTTTTTGATAATTTGCCGAGATATTAATTTAAAATGATAATAAACAAGCATCGATTGTCAACAGTTAGCCAGCATTAAGATCACTTCCAATGCATTGCTCGTCTGGGGAATCTTTATATATACTAGATGGAACCCGTCAAAACTTGACGAAAAAAAAAAAAAAACTATAACAGTATTAGTAAAATAAGCTTCTTTATTATTTATGCAGGGTTGCGTATAAAACAGTCTTTCAAATATTTTTTTTTTCCCCAGTCAAATACAGTACTATTTCCGATGCAAACTCCAAACAAAAAATCCGTAAATAACTATGTAATGCAAATCAGTTTGACATTACCACCATATTCCCCACGGCAAGAAAAAAAAATCATGGACGTATGAAGTATATACAAATAGTATATTCCTACATTCATATCATATTCAGTAAATAACAGAACATAGTAAATAAAGCACACATCTCCCCCCCCACCCTGTGATAATGCAACCGAATGAGCTCCTATGCGCATGTGCATTGCACCTGCCCAAAAGCACCGTCAAAATTCGACGTTAAAAAAGTTTTAAAATGATTAAATTAAAAGTTTTAAAATGTTCTCTTTAATCATTGTTCGTTTCAAATCCATATCTTCTAAAACACATCCATTGTTTTAAGCTAATCAATTTTTATGCAAAGATTAAGAAGTTTTTTACAGTAATAAATCTATCTGCAGATGGAGATTTTTAATGTTTTCAAGTGTAATTTATTTGCATGGTTTCTTCGGTTCCTTGACATAATCAGGATGATTATCCCTTTTCCATCACAGTCGGGGATATTTTTCCTCTTATACAGTTGGCAAATGTAAAAAAAAAATAAAAAAATACAATTCCTAGCATATCCTGATATCTGATGGAACATATTCATCAACGAATTCAACATATCAATTTTATGTTCAACATAAACTAAAAATAGTCTTTTTTTCTTTTTCCTTTTTTACTGACAGATTTTTGTTTAACGCCAAAATGTTCTATCTTATGGATAATCTGATCTTATGATTTATCACTTTTTAAAAAAAATTATTATTCACTTTTTATGATGGTTAGGGAAATCTATTTTCAATTGTGGCAACTTTCCCAGGGGCTATTTTACATTATTGAAGTAAACTGGTGGTCATTGATAAGATAGAATTGAAAAAATTTTCATGCTTGAAAAATATTTAAAAAGTCGTTAAATTAAGCGGCAGTTTTCAAATAAATTCTGGTTCCTATGAAATATTAGTCTTACATTGTTTATTCTAGCTAAAAATACAATCATTATTTCAAGATTTTTTTCTACCATAACACTATTTTTAATAACTTTAAATTTCCTGAAATCCTTTACTTTTGTGATTTTTTTTATTAAAAAAGGAAATCTTCTATCCTATAATTAAAAAAAAACCAATTGGTAACATGTCATGAAGGTATGCAATCAAGGTGAAGAAATCAATGACGGCTCCAATTCTAATCTTTATAATTATGAATGCAAAAATCAGTAAAATTATGTCATGTTAACACAATCATATACATTTTTCTCTTTAGTTTTATCAATGTTAAAATGCACTTCAAGCTAAGCATAACGTCATTTCCACCGGCGCAAACTTTTCACACGTACTTCATATACCTTACATTAATGCTTAAACACCATGCACACAAATAAATATATTTTGTATTTAATTTTAATGAAAAAATGGCATCAACAAAGTTATAATGCATAATGATAAAATAAACCCAATGGACAATATTCCCGTGACGTCACAATAAATATGAATTTTTATTCGCTTATAAAACACACGGATAAGTATTTTTACCGAAATTTAACTTGCAAATTAACAAATTCGGCTTTAAAACCGCGTGCTTTTAATATTTATTATTTCTCTTTTATTCAACCACAGAGTTTAGAGAATAAACTCTGTGCTTCGCAACAGTAGGCGTTATCCGATTATGACGTCATTAGCAGAAGTAAAAGTTTAATTGAAAATTACGGTTAATTAATTAAATTTTCGAACAAACGAATGCATGATAACAAATCTGTGTCCAAATATCTTTCATTTTAAAAAAGAATGATGTAATTTGATGCAGTAGTTTGTTCTCACGGATTGTCGAAAGAAATCGCTTAGCGTTTTAAATATATAGATAGTATTATTAAACTAAGGCAAAAATTAAAAATGCAATTCCATCTACGAAAAAATAAT
Organism: Maratus michaelseni; assembly: GCA_963931845.1. NCBI lineage: Eukaryota > Metazoa > Arthropoda > Arachnida > Araneae > Salticidae > Maratus > Maratus michaelseni. The sequence goes on along the minus strand of OZ007591.1, from coordinate 420,878,447 downwards.
TTTTTTATGACATTACAATTTTGAAATAAGTTGAATGGGGAAAAATCATCTGCTGTCAAATTTGTCTTTTAACTTGTAACCATTGAATTTTTAGGCGGTGGAAAATTTGTATCACCAAGCGTTGTGCTTCCAGACATTGCATTTTTTACAGGCACAAATACATACGACTGAAGACAACCTGGAATTCATCACTTGTTTTAAAAAAGTTTTAATTCACAACATTAAATAAATAATGAAACATTTCCCTTATCTGAATAAATCTGAAATTTCTACAGCTCTTGATCCAAGATTTAAGTTCTTCAATTGTACGCCCTCTGAACATAGAGATATCATTTGGTATAGGTGAAAATAATTTGTTTGCTCCGTGAACTATATGGGCCTGGTGTGGAGAAGTTGAGGATAGAAAATCGGGTTTTTGAAACCCCTTCGAAAAGAAAAGTTGAAATAATCACCATTGCTTCCAATTATCACATCGAAGTGAATCCAAGGTGAAATATATTTGTAATGATATTATCATTTTGGTATTGTTGCTCTGTTAATTATAATAATAAATAGTAAAAATAATATTAATAATTTCCTTATATACTGGCCTCACCATGTGGAAATTAAAGTTGTAAAAGTGGCGATTAAAAAATTGTCATTGATTGCCACCCCTGTGCAGTCACTTTCCAGTTACACATTCCATTGCAATCCTTGAGCAACTGGCAAATTTTGTGATTTTTTTTCTCCAAGAATGTGTGAAGAATTTCGGAAAATCGGAAGAGTTCTATTTCTTGTTTTTATCAATATTTTTAAAAATCAGTTATTAAATTGTTGTTATTTTTATAATTACAGTGATGTTGGTATATATGACCGTGTAGTCATCCAGGAACTATTAAAAACTATTGCCCAAACTCATCAGTTGGACAGCCATACACAAAAAGAATTTAAAGGTATACCATAACACTACTATTTTTTTTTAAATTTTGTTCAAAAAAAATCTTTTTTCTTATTTTAATAATATAATTTTCATGATTTCTATCTTTAAGCCTCTACATAATCATATTTCTTTAAAAAAAAAAAATTATAGATGAAAATTTTGTTTCTATATTTTGTCTATGTTTTATCTTTTCTTTGTCTATATTTTCTTTTGTAATTTACTTGTTATTTTGTCTTTTAACATTTTTATCTAATGTCAAGATTGCATCATTATTACATATTTACTAGCTGGCTTCGCCCGCTAGCGGGCCCCTAATTTACATCGGTGCCTCGAATCTTGTAAAACCTCGATTAAGATAATTCTCGAACTGAACGAACCTCCGACCCGGGTCCCCGCTGCCTTCGGCACCGTATACCGGTCGTGCTACGCACGCACCGGTTAATTCCTTAATTTGCACATTGAATAGTACAAACCTCTAACCGAACGAACCCCCGATTCTGGTCCCCGCTGCCTTCGGCACCGTATACCGGTCATGCTACGCACACACCGGATACCACTTATTTCATTAATTAAAATAACAATTGCATCCTTAAATGTCAGTGCCATGGTATTAAAAAAGAAAAGGCATTGAAAAATGTTGCGATGAACAGTTACATACGATAGGTCAGTTTCAAATGACGTCACAAACATTTATTCACCAGCTGAAAGGGATAATCAAGAAAAATAATGTAAATAAACATTCAGGATTGTTATTTTTTTTCTTTTTTCATTAATATATTGTAAATTTTATTATTTAAACTTACTGATAGTTGACACTTTGGTGAGTAGGGTTTTTCCGAATTTCTTGTATTTTATTTATTTGTTTATTTATTTATTCATTTATTTATTTATTGAGATTCCAATGACAAAATTCTCCTATTTGTTTATTTGACATTACAGTTTGGCGAGTTTTTTTTTTTTTTTTTTTTTTTTAAATTAAAATTGATCTATGGGATAATGGAGAAGTACCGACTTTTCTTTTTCTTTCTATAAGTTTTGAGACTATCATGCAGTTAATAATTTTATTCAGCGGAATGATTGTAGCAAGCAGCACTCTTATGCATCCACTTCAATTTCATTAGTTTGTTTGTGACTCTACTCTTCGTAAACTGTTTGGCCAATGACCATGTAATTCAGCACAGTGAGAGATGCCATAGTTCGCAATAAAATAAAATCTGGCAAAAATTGTGTCCTTAGGGAATAATTATAGAACATAAATGCTGTAGGAATAATGTTAAAAAGTTACTATCTAGTCCCTAGTTTTCACTTTATGTAATCTCTATATATGTAAATCAGTGTGTATGTTGTTCCTTTAAACCGGTCTACATTAAATGTAGCCATATTAACTGTTTAATATATGCCTACATAAAAAATTTCCCAGACCAATCTTTACCCCTTTTTCCAACTACCTGCCATAGTTTATCTTTCTACAAATCTGTCTTTAATTTTCTGATGCAATTATTTCTTTCTTATTCCCACATCTTAAAAAACAGTGCAAGAATAATAATTTAAAAAATGATAACATGTGTAGTTTGTTTTTATATGCTAATAAAAACTCAGACCCACTCTTTATATTTTTGCATCTGAAGTTTGATAAACATAATAAAGTCCTTCTTATCACTGCCTAACTATATCTTTATTTTACTTTCCACCTTTACTGTTTTCAATCATCTTTATTTACAGCAGCTACATTTATATATTACAGTTCCTTACCTTTCCAATATCCTTTATCCAGTTCCTACAGCATTATCATCCAGTATCTATAGTACTAGTTTCACCTAATTTTTGCAATTGGTTCAACAGTATCTGCAATAGCCCAGTGCAATGTCCTCAGGGATCGCATTCGCCCTGTAATTCCTACAATTCCTAAAATTTTCTTACAGCCCTAAAATAATTTTTTTTTGTTTCCCTAAAATTTGTTTTGATAACTATTTTTGTTTACAAATGACTGATAAAGTTAGTTTTGTTTTGTATTGTGATCGTCAAAGCTGATTCTTGTTAGGCATTTTCATTGGTTGTTCAAAAGTAAGTGGTAACAACAACAAAGATATAAAGTATCGTAACTTTTAAGTGTAATTTAAAACTGCACTTCTTTTACATCATGGTAATGCTGATCTTGAGAAGGGATTTTCTATGAACAACTGTATGCTAAAAGATGGTTTCAATGAACTTATGATAAAAAGTTTGAGATTTGTAAAAGATGCTGCTAAAAATTATAGAGGTGTGAGTAAAGTACATATTAAAAGAAGAAAAATAAATGTGAAACTAAATAAAAGCGAAATTTATTTTCTATGATACAATAAAGCATTTTATTTATTTATTTTTAAACAATTGAATATTCTTTGTGTTTCATTTAACTATGCCTTTCAGATGTTAAAAATTTAGCATGGAATATATTTACCCTCTTAGTAATTGAAATTGAGAAAGCCCAACTTTTGATGAAGATAATTAAATGTGAAACAAAATAAAATTTCGAAATTTATTTTCTATTGTAAAATACAGCATATTATGGATATTTCATTGTCATGACAAAAAATTTAATCAAGAATTTTCTAAGAATTTATGCTGTGTTTCTTAAATTAAATTACTTTTATTATAACACAAGTACATTGAAAAATCACTGGGGATGGTTGACATAAATTAGCCCTAAAATTTCATTGTCTAATCCCTAAAATTCCTCCCTAAAATTTAAAAAATGTTTGCTGCACCCCCTGTGTCCTAATCCTTATGCATATTGTTTAAAGCTTATTATATTCAGTTTCTTTTATTTTTACAAGCATATCTTTAAGTCATCTGGCTTTGTTTACATTCAGTCGCACTTCCACTCAAGTGCTGACTCGTCCATTCACCGTAAGGTGGTGTCGCTCGATCGTGATCGTTACGCTCTACGTGACGTATGCGTTTGACGTCACGATCTCACTCCTTTTTCTACTTGCTACTTGCATTGCATAATGAGTGGTTATTGAAACAGGTGTTTAGTATAAAACTCATGCTCATTCAGTCTCAGTTCCCTTATAATCTTATAGCTTGTACATAGCTCTTGGCTTGTTTTTCACTGAGTTTGCTTACAGCTATTTTTACTTTTATTTTGTTGCTTTCCGTGAACAAGTTGTTTTCACGATAACGTTATTTTAACACATTTTATTAAAGCAGTAAATCGCCATAGCCGTTGTAATGGCTTTTAATTAAAAGTTCTTTCATTCAGTTTCTTAAAGTCTTACAGATGTTTTTCTAAAATGCTTTCAACGATCCATTTTTAAAACTTGCTTTTACTTTGGTCTTTTATGATGTAACCTGGAGCACTGCCACTTGCATCTTTACCATTAATACCACGTCTAATTTACGTCAAATGTTTGAGTAGTTCTTATCATAAGGAAAAAAGTAATTTAAGTGCCAATTATAATGAACTCTGTTCTGCAATGTCAGCTGCATGTTTAAAGTTATTCTGATGCCCAGGTCCCACATGAATAGAAACAAGAAGCTTTTTCGTTTTAAAAGGAACGTTGCTTATCTGTTGAGAATATTGATTAATGCTGCCTCTGGATATCAACCTAATCTATTCATTTGACATGGTCATGAAATCTCAAGGGGGGGGGGTGGGGGTTTGTTAAAGCATAGTTAAGTTCCTTTTATTACTTTGTTTAAATATATCTAAAAAAAATTTCTGTTAAATATCATATGCATTTAATCGCTATTTAATATATTCTGTTTCGTTAATAAATATAATTCGTTTTTAAACTTGTTCTCATTTCCTCACCAAAGGTTTACTTCATTTATTTAATCGTTTAAGTTTGTTTCAGGTTTTTGCTATTAGTTTAATTGATACTGAACTCTGGTAAATTTAATAGTACTTTACTTTTCAACATGTCTGGAACTACAGCCACATTTTTGCTGCATTTAATTTTTACTCTGCTTACATTTAAACTAAACTTAACTTATATTTCCTCACACCGCGGTCATCAAAGTCGACATCGTTCTGAACAGATAATGCACATTTTTCGTATATAGAATTGCAAAATTTTGCTATAAATGGGTTAAAATAACGTACTACCTTCATTTAAATCTATTTGGAGTTAAGACATTTGAATTTCAAGAAAAGTATTCAAGGAAATTATGACGTCACTTTCCATGAGGCTTTTTCTGTGTGATATTGTTATCCATCCCATGGTTTTTATACTTGCCACTTATAGTTTTCAATTAATTTAAACATTATAAATAACCTCCTCTGCGAATTAAACAGTCTCTCCGGCTACCCACTACAGACCGCCTCTCGAGACAAACATTAAGAGCATACGCTAGTCACGCAAAGTAACGCTCAAGCTAATGTTAAGTCTATGGGAAGGTTCTTGTGCAATTTCTCGCTCGCATTTTAATATTTTAAAATGATTTTTTTTTTGCATAGGATAGCTGAGGTCAATCTCTAACGTTGTTAGTTATTATTTTTTTGATTTTGGTTACAGTTTTTTTATAAGCGGACATTTTCAATTTTGGAACCAGTTCTGAAAGTGAAAGTACCCTTATATAAAAAAACTGGAACCAAAATTGAAAAAGTAAAAACTAACAACATTAAAGATCGACCTCAGCTATCCTATGCAAAAAAAAATCATTTAAAAATATTAAAATGCGAGCGAGAAATCGCGCAATAGCCTTTCCATAGACTTAACATTAGCTTGAGCGTTTTTTCGCATGACTGATGTAGGCTCTTAAGCTCAAAGCCGCTGCGGTCTCGTCCCATGATATTCGAGCTCAACTTTTCCTCTTTTCTGCTGCATTAAATTTGTGAAATTTACAATTTAAGTTTTTTCCAGTATTGAATTCAGCTATTAATGAGTCCGGTCAATTGTCTGGAAAGGACTTTGAATGGTCATGTGCTGCCTACTCTGCCAATTTAATTAATCAATTAATAAAATAATTAGCTTAATGTTCATTAAACTTTTATTTAATAGTTTTCTTTGCTGTAACTTTGATATTTTAAAGTCTATTTTGTTTCAGCAGAAGTAATTTTTTTTTATTTAAACAAAGAATTGCTTGTATTCCTGGAATTTAAGTTGAAATTAATGAGTTAGTTATTTCAATATAGACATGTTTCGTTAGCTTGCATAAGCTTTGTTTGATGAGCCTCCTTTCTATACTCATAGATGGTTTTGGTTGTTTCGATTGGAGGTACACAGGTGACTTATCTAGAAGACATCCTCTTACGTAAATAGAATTTTCTGTTTTTCTTATGTATAAAAGACTTGTGATAGTATGAGGTAATGCTTGCTCTATGTCTCCAGCTTTTGTGTTTGCTTTTCTTTTCTTGCTCGCTTAAGTTTTTAAATTTAAGTATGGTTTATGTTTCGTTCAATTAATTAGTTTTCTTACCTTTTTAATTTAATTTTATTTGAATGGACAGATTTAGTAAAAATAGTTTTATCAAGTTATGATTTTAAAAAAAATTTTAATTTATCTAAGAAACGGTAATTTTATGTAAGATTCAACAAACTTTTAACTTTAAATTTCAGTTTTTAAACTGAATCCAACTTGAATATTATATGAACATGAATTAAATATCCTGGTTATCGTTTCCTAATACAGTTTGAAATGAAGGTAAATGAAACCTTTCAGTAATAGATGAAATAGAGAGATGCTTTTTTAAACTAATGAATATTAAGTATCTTGAAATATATATTTTAACTGGTTTTGTTTTATCTAATTATTTTCTGCCTGCATATTGATAAATTAAATAAAGATTGTTGTTTTAAATTCATTTTTAAGTAATATAACAAAATAATAATCCGGCATGAAAGAGTTCCTCCTAAAGGAGGAATTCCACCTTTTTGAAAGCAATTTCAGACATTATCAGGATTGATGCAAAAATGCAAAGAAAGTGACATTGCAAGCATGTGGGGAGGGGGTTGATGTTTAATTTAATCCTCCGACATCTTGCCTATATAAATCCTTGGAGTTGCTTCAAAGTTTAAATTATTTTATGAACATCTGAAAATCATGTTAATGGAGTTATTTAAAGTGTCGATCCAGAGTAAAGTTTTTTAAGTCTTCTTAAAAAAAAAAGAAATTTTGAAATAGTTTATTTTGTCCATTTATACACTTTTGGGTAGTTTCAGTGATGTATTCCTGAACCAAAGATCATTTTAATGTGCCTATATTTAGCATGGAGAATTTTTTCCCTTAGAAAAGAAGGGGGGGAATCTTAAGCAGTCAAAAACTACCCAAGGTAATATTTGTTTGTACTTCACATAAATTCATCAGATATATTTGGATTTGCATTTTTAGCAAACTGCCTACCATTCTTTTTTTTTTTTTTTTTTTTGTTTGTTGAATATATTTTTAATATTTTCTAAATTATTAAAATAAAATAACAATCATATGTAAATTATATTTCAGTTCATTGTGTAAATATGTCTTAAAATGTATCTAAATTACAACAATTTACTGCAGTTATATAGATTTAAAAAAATGTCCACCTTTTTTTCCACTTTTTCGCTTTTATGCCTGAATAATAATATAACATTCATTAGTGTTTATTTGTATTTATTTATTTATTGCAGTGGTTGTGTTGAATGAAGTTGATAAGCTTACTAAAGATGCTCAGCATGCTCTGAGACGTACAATGGAAAAATATATGGCCACCTGTCGTCTCATTCTTTGTTGTAACTCCAGCAGTAAAGTCATTCCAGCTATCCGGAGCCGTTGTTTAGGGGTGCGCGTTCCAGCACCATCTGTTGAAGATGTAAGTACTACAGATTAATTAAAATTTGGGTGCTTTCGTATTAATTGCATCCTGTCACCGAAATTTGGAGCTCTTAATTATCAGCAAAATAACATGATAAATCGACACCTAGATAACTCTGTTAGTTCGGTTGCTACACATTCATTATTATTAAAAGTTTGGGTGGTTAACACATCAAGCTCAAATGATAAAGAAAAATTAAATTGACTCTGAATAATAGGATGGCTTAGGTGAAAACAAAAACATTTATTTAGCACGCTTCAAACTTTATAAACACTAGGGGGTCTTTCCCGGGTTACAAAATACAGATGAAAACCATTCCTTTAATTGAAAACTCTAACAGATTTTTTACATTTAATATATTTTTTTAGATTGCCCACTAACAATACCAGGGCTGCCATTTGCTACTAAAATGCTACTTTTTGCTACTGTTTGCAGCTTCAGGAGACTAGGACAACTTTTTTAAGCAAAAAAGACTTTAAAAGCAACTATTTCTGACAAATAGGCAACTATTTTATGAAAAAGGAGACTTTTTGAAAATTTTATTCTATTTATTATAAGAAAAAAGTCTGTCATATTCATTGCTTTCTAGTAACAATAAATAATTAATCAATCATCTAAAATACCTCCCCTTTATGCCCAATTTCTGTTTTCTTCCACTTCTGCAATTTTAAACTTTTTAAAATATTTAAAAATTGAATTTTATATAAAAAAAAAATTGCTGTATTTAATACTTCGTAGTAATGATAAATATCAATGACCTAAATTCCCTCCCGTCTGAAAATTTTCATTTGTAAATAATTTTTCAAATAGATTTTCGTAATGTGTAGTGCATCACCCTAAATCGGGACGTCAACTATCTTGTAGTAGTCTACAAAAAATGTCATTTCATAGTAAGCAAATATACACTTAACATAAAAACTTCCCTTATGCTGCAGTTTCAAACTCTTTAAAATCCCTTAAGAGCCTACATCAGTCATGCGAAAAAACGCGCAAGCTAATGTTAAGTCTATGGGAAGGTCCTTGCGTGATTTTTCGCTCACACTTTAATATTTTTAAATGATTTTTTTGCTTAGGATAGCTGAGGTCGATCTCTAACGTTGTTAGTTTTTACTTTTTCGATTTTGGTTCCAGCTTTTTTATATAAGGCTACTTTCACTTTCAGAACCGGTTCAAACCAGTTCTGAAATTATAAATGTCTGCTTATAAAAAAACTGTAACTAAAATAAAAAAAGTAAAAACTAACAACGTTAGGGATCGGTCTCAGCTATCCTACGCAAAAAAAAAACATTTAAAAATATTAAAATGCGAGCGAGAAATCGCACAAGAACCTTCCCATAGACTTAACATTAGCTTGAGCGTTTCTTCGTGTGACTAGCGTAGGCTCTTAAATCTGCAGCTTAGGAAAAGTTCCAAGATAGATTTGTTGGAGTTCGTTATGAAAGCAAAAATGAAATGCTGGAAATATCACTATTACATCTGCAACTAACAAGAGCTATATCAAGTGTTGATCCAAAGTTTCAGCAAACTAAACTCAAATGTCATAAAAACTAGAATGAATTTACTTTTAACAATTTTGTTACATAATAATTAGATAATATGTAAAAACAGTACTGAATTTGTGCAGATTGTATATAAAATGTTGTATTGTTGTAATCAGAAAAGGGAAATCATTATCTACCCTGATCTCAACACTGACAATTTTGGATAATACTTTATATGCAACTATTTTGCTACTAAATCAGCCATGATATGCGACTATTTTTGCTACTTTTTTTGGCTTCAAAGGCTACTAAAGCAACTATTTTGAATAATTTTTGGAATGGCAGCCCTGCAATATCAAAAATCATTTTTATAAGAAATTATGTATTCAAATAAAGTTTTGAAATGTATTAAAAGTGATATTGGCCTTGTGCCAGGAGTTAATAGACTTAATTCATGCTTGAAAATTATTTTAAAAAGCAATAATAAATCAGTCAATTAAGATATAGTTTTCAAATAAATTGCATTAACGGTGTAAAAATTAAAAATGTGCGATGTTTAGAAATTAAAAAAATTGCAGTAGCAAAAGTCGCAAAACTGAAATTTCACCTTGAAGTGTTGCCATTCACAAAATGACGTCAGCGTTACGCACGGACACGTTTGTCCTTTATAATATAGATATCTACAAACTGCCATGCTAGTAGCAAAGGCGTAAAAACTAATAAACTAAACCCTCGTACAACACACGAGTCACAGAATCAAGAAAAGAGAGAGCAGATAAACTTTGCAGTAGTATTTACGGCAGTTTAAAACGTACGCAATCCCGGTATCCAATCAGGATACCAGCACATGGCAATGACACAATACATACATACTGAGATGTGCAGAAGCAAGAAACATGTGCTTTTGTTTACATTAAGACATCACGTAGCGATGAATGTACAATCGCGATAGATGCACTTAAACTAGAAAGTAATGTTACATCTCAGTGGCGCGAGACCCAAGATAAAGAGCAATTAATATGAGGAGGATAAGCTTTCACATTAAGTTTTTCACAACAATTATTCACATGGTTTGTACAATGTTATTACTTCAACTATAAAGAAACTCAATGACTCAACACATTTTATCAGAAACCCGCTAAAATTAACTACAAACTGAACTATTCTTATAACATAATGAACAGAGGAAAGGATATTCAACTAGGTAAATTTCCTCCAATGGTTGGAATGTCATAGTTGAGATTTTTTCCAACAGAGAGAAAATATGCCGGAGCCAGGACTCGAACCTGGGTACTTTTTTTGCCATACCAACGCTCTCCCTACTGAGCTATCCCGATGATATCCTGGCTGGCATATATGAACAGATATTGTTCATTATGACCTAATTACATGGTATACAGGAGTGTATTTCCATGTTAATTCAGATTCATCATCTAAAATGCTATAGTTATAGCTCGGATAAATGAAATTAACACTGCAGTTCGCAGCCTTGTCCAACAAATAAGAGTGAAATATGTCGGGAGAGTGTTGGTACGGCAAACCAAAGTACCCAGGTTCGAGTCCTGGTCCCGGTATATTTTCTCTCTGTTGGAAAAAATCTCAACTATGATACTCCAACCATTGGATATTCTTATAACATAGAAAAGTTTGATTGCTGGAGAGTTTTGCTACTTTTTGTGAAAGCAAACTTTTAACCTATTTAAACTGGTTAAAATCATCTTCGAATTTTGTTCTTTTCTGGGTTTTTTTTTTAATGAAAATTATATAGTCTCATTAGTGTGTAATAAAATAGTTATCTAATATTCATATATGAAGCCCATTTCAAATTTATCTTGTATGCATTTCTTCATACAGAGTTGATTGTTTGTAAAATTGTTTTCTAATTTCAGGAATTTTTGCATAACGTATATCCTAATTTCAGGTAACGATGCAGCATCATTTAATATACCAAAATGGTGGCTCGAGTGACTCTATGGTTACAAATATGGAAATAAACATCCAAGTAAAAAATAAAAAAATAACGTGCGTAAAAAGTTAAATGATTGCATTTCAAATAATTTCATAGACCGTGCATTTATAGAATATTTTTGTTTGTTTTGATAATGGTTCAGATTGAGCTGAAACATATGTCAACAGTCTAATAAAACCTATTTTACTTTTTATAATCTCTTTATTTTATACCTTTTAGCATTTTAAAAGAAGTATATGATTTGTACTTTTCGGTTAGCCGGGCGCCAGTGAAATATATATGTATGTATGTGTGTGTGTATATATATATATTTAAATGTTATTAACAATTTTGTACTGTGTTCTTTCAGTCTCAGGCTCTGATGACAAAGAATTTTTTAGGCTCAGGTTTCAAATTGGCAAGCTAGAGCTTTGAAAAAGAGCCTGAACACATCTCTTAATAGTCTTCATAGATACATTTCTTATGATTTAATCCATCTTGTTTGTACTTATTTCTATTTATTTAGATTTTTGATTTTGTAGATTGTTTCTGTTCTCCAAAATATCTGCCGTAAAGAGTGTTTGTCTCTTCCCGAAGAACTGGCTCTTCGAATTGCTGAGAAAAGTAATCACAACTTGAGACGAGCCATTTTGATGTGCGAAGCTTGTCGTGTTAGGCAGTAAGTTTCTGCTATTCACTAAAATCCTTTATTGTTTATTGTTGCTCTTTTCAGTCATGTTGAAATCTCATGTTTTATCTAGAAATAAAATTTGAATTTGTAAAAAAAATATATATATACAGGGCATCCGAAAAGTCTGGAAACGGTCGAATAACTCAAAAAATATACATCGGATTGAAAAACAGAAAAATGCATGTTCAATATTTTAGAAAAATCTATTTAGGAATATAAAAGTTGCCATTTTTCTAAAATATTGAACATGTATTTTTTCGTTTTTCAATCCAATGTATATTTCTGGAGTTATTCGACCGTTCCCAGACATTTCAGTGGTAACGATTCTCACTGCATTTTACTCGATTATACTGCCATCTACGATGTTTCGAAGAAAATGTTCAATACAAAACTTACGTATTTTTTCCCGTAGAATCCAAACCTGCAATAAAAATGGAGGGCTATCATTTAAGATTTCAAAGTTACCCCCCCTTTCCACCCAGGGGGCAGGGTAGGGGGGAACTTTGATATCCCTAAACAGATTTTTTCAAAAATATTGAACATGCATTTTTCTGTTTTTCAATCCGATGTATATTTCTCGAGTTATTCGGCCGTTTCCAGACTTTTCGGACACCCTGTATATAGGCACTATATACAGGTGTTTAATCCAGGTAACTTATCCATTTAATACGGGTGTTTAATATACAGTTTGCATTTTAATATTTTCAAGTTGGTGTTATACTTTTTACACCATTTCTTTAGTATATTATTTACAATCTTATAACAATTTGAGAACAATTTTAGTGGAACAATGTTAGAAAGTTTGTAAATTAATGAATCAAAATTAAACTAATGAAGATGAGTATGGAACTATTTAGACATTATAAATCCATTAATATCATGTTTACTCAACATATGTATTTGATCCCTATTCAAATAGTATGTTTGCTATGTGATAAAACTGTAGTTATGAAAATTTGCATGCATTTCCTTTGTGGCAGTAAAAATATTGAATTATTGTGATCGTTGCAGATGTAAAGAGTGAAACTTACCATTAAGTTGAAAGAACAAAATTCAAGATGTCGCTGAAATCAGTGACAATTGTAATTTTTTTTCTAAATCATGTTCTTTTGGCTATTACAGAGCTGCCAACTGCTACGAAAAAATCGTAGTTACTACGATTTTGAGCCAAAAACTACGATGCTACAAAAATCTGTCTAAAATTACGATTTTCTGCAAAAAAAAAGAAACGCGAATTTCGTCACAGGATCGCTCGAAAAAACGCAAATTTTGTCACATGATCACGCAAATTTCGTCACAGGATCGCGCAAAGAAACGCGGATTTCGTGAAAGGATCGCGAAAAAACCGCATATTTCGTCAAAAAATCGCGAAAAACTATAAATTTCATCAAAAGATCGTGAAAAAACGGCAAATTTCGTCAAAGGATCGCGAAAAAACCACATATTTCGTCAAAGGATCGTGAAAAAACCACATATTTCGTCAAAGTATCGCGAAAAAACGGCAAATTTCGTCAAATGATCGCGAAAAAACGGCAAATTTCGTCAAAGGATCGCGAAAAAACGGCAAATTTCGTCAAAGGATCGCAAAAAACGGCAAATTTCGTCAAACGATCGCGAAAAAACGGCAAATTTCGTCAAAGGATCGAGAAAAAACGGCAAATTTCGTCGAAGGATCGCGAAAAACGGCAAATTTCGTCGAAGGAACGCGTAAAAACGGCAAATTTCGTCGAAGGATCGTGAAAAAACGGCAAATTTCGTCAAAGGATCGCGAAAAAACGGCAAATTTCGCCAGGATCGCGAAAAAACGGCAAATTTCGTCAAAGGATCGCGAAAAAACGGCAAATTTCGTCGAAGGATCGCGAAAAAACGGCAAATTTCGTCGAAGGATCGCGAAAAAACGGCAAATTTCGTCGAAGGATCGCGAAAAAACGGCAAATTTCGTCAAAAGGATCGCAAAAAAACAGCAAATTTCGTCAAAAGGATCGCGAAAAAACGGCACATTTCGTCAAAAGGATCGCGAAAAAACGGCAAATTTCGTCAAAAGGATCGCTAAAAAACGGCAAATTTCGTCAAAAGGATCGCAGAAAAACCGGCAAATTTCGTCAAAAGGATCGCAGAAAAATGACATTTCGTCAAAAGATCGCAGAAAAATAACAGTTAGTGCCGGGAGTGGATTCCCCCTCCCCCCCTTGTTGTAACCTTTCAGAAAATTTGTTGTGAATTTCAGAATTTTTTTTTTTTTTTTTTTTACTCAGAATCACCCCTGATGCATATACACATGCGTTTTAATTGATTAGTATTTGTTCGCTTAAAATTTGCAGCATAAAAAAAAGCCACAAACCAACCAACCAACCTGCAGATAAATTTGAATTTGGTGTGCTACTATTTCTCATTTTTAAAGGTTGGCAGGTCTGCTATTACAACTGGTTTATTACTAAATAAAATTTATTTACTTATGATTTTGATGTAAATTAGTGTATCTAAAGCAAAAATTGTATCCTCCACAATATTCACAAGTGTAAACTGTTAACTGTATCCGAATTATTTGTTTATTTTTCTTGCATTCATTTCCTGTTTTTCAATATCTGTTTTTAGTTTTTCATTATTATGTATGCATTTTAATATATAATTTAGGTTAATGTGGCTGACCTCGAGCTTTCGTACAAAGAAAATATGAATTTTCTTACGAAAAAATTCAAAAACGGTTGTGATATTTTTTTCCCAGACAATGTTTAATTAATCAAGCTTTTTTGTTTACTAAATCTGCATAAACATGAAACAAAATTTCATTGTTTTAAGATTCTGATGCAAATTGATTTCGTATCTATGGCAAAAAACAGTGTAACAGTAGGCACTTTGCATCGGTATTTAATTTCGGTTTAATCTTTGATTATTTTTATTTTTTCGTGATTTCGTACATAATTTTGACTAATTTACTTCAATTATTTAAATATTTTACTTAATTATTTTAATATTTTACTTATAGTAATGATTCATTATAATTTCCAATGCTTTACTACTGTCAAATTACTGTTTTAAAAACAAAAAAAACAGTGACCAGAAATCCATTTATCTACTAGTCTCAAGCTGTGCGGATTTGAGGGAGCAGGGATCTGTTTAAGAAAAATTTGGGTCCATTCACAATTTTTATTACGTTCACAATTTTTATTACATTAAAAACTGACCTTTCACAATTTTTATTATGTTAAAAATGGATCTTTCACAAAATTCTTTACTTTAAAAATAGATTCTTCACAAAATATTTTATCTTCAAAATGGATCCTGCATAAAATTACTCCATTAAAAATTAAACCTTTCACAAATCGCAGGTTAAAACGTCAGGTCTAAAACAAAACTACCAAAATCAGATCTTTCTCTTTCACAAAGCAGCCAACTCGCAGCTGTGTTGAAAAGACGGTAACATGTTGAGCAAGCGCCAATGGAAGATAGCTGTGTCGTGATGAGCGAGCGTCAGTCACAGCCAATGAGAGATACAATCTGAAATTGAGCAATACAGTGCCTAGACAAAGAATGATTCAGCATTTCTCCGGAGTAAAAATTCTTCTTCTTGTTTGGCAACACATCTTGCTATTTATTTTGTAAAGCCTAATCATGTGCTCGTGGTGATTGAAAATGATCATGTTTGTTACGTTTGTGTGTATTGATATTGAATCATGAAACGTCCTTATCCGAATTCGGGTGGTACGAGAAATGCACTTTATTATGTAAAAAAAATTAAGAAGTCTGATGCTAGGGGATGCCCCAAAATTCATTCATCATTATTTTTTTAAATGATTCAAATGAAGCAGAAGAAAATTTTGTTGATAATGCGTCACGTGCTGAGGAAAATTCCGAAGACACAAGTATCGGCTCTGGCTCTACTCAGGAGGTTCCAAAAAATTACTCCAGTAAGAATTCTGAAGTGAGCCATCTTGTTAATGAAGGCGCACATTGCTCTCAGCAATCAAATCCACAGATTATTCCAGTTGAAGTGTCACGTGGGAATCAAAGTACAAGTGCTAGATCAATTGAAGAGGATTCTGAATCTTTCTCGAGTGAAATTCATACTGTTACGGAAAAAATACCCCTTAATATAGATCGCTATGATAAAATACTATAGTTGGATGTATTATAGTATATCAGCCAAGGGATTCTTATGTAAAATATGTTCAGTTATTTATCAAAGTGGACCTTGGGTTAACTAAGCAGCCAAACTTGGTGACCATCCCACAAGATCTATTAGTAAGCACCAGAACAGCACCAGGCACAATCAAGCTGTTGCATCTAATAAGCATACATCAAAAAAGTCTCTGCAGGAGAACTTCGCTGAAGGATTGGAAATTATTTCCGAAAAACATAAAGAAGCTAACAGGAAAAAATATATCATGATAAAAAATCAGTGGGCAGTGTCAGAAAAGTTTTCTTCGTTAGTATCTTGCATATATTAATGCTGAATCTATCACAAATGCCATTAAGAAATTCATGATGGTGCAAGGCATTGATATAATACATTGTCTTTTTCTGGCTTTAGATGGAGCAAATGTTATGAGTGGAGATATATCAGGTGTTCAATGGAGAATCAGACACCTTTCGCCACATTCAATCTATGTAAATTGCAGAAATCATAGGTTAGCACTAATTTTTGTACATTTGCTGAAAAAGTATGACCTTTTGCAAGATGTTGATTCTCTGCTTGTCAGTTTATTGAAACTTTTTCATTGTAATCTTACAAAACAGCAAGTTTTCAAAGACATACAAGCCAATGTTTAATTGTGTGAATATTTTGAAAACTCTAAAACTTTCTGTAACAAGATGGCTCTCTCATGGGCTTGCATGTGAGAGAGTTGTTAGTCATTTTCAACAACTCGTTGAGACTTTAGATGCTTTCTTTCTTAGTAGAAAAGAACCTGAGTTAAAAGGGATCAGAGAAGAACTGTTAAGGCAGATGTACTATTGTGCTTATTATTTTTATCAGATTTTCTAAAGATCATAAATAAATTAAGCCTTTGGCTACAAAATTCCTCAATTTTGTTTAACTCGGTTAAAGAAAAGGTTTCAAATACATGTAAGGAAGTCGATGATCTCTCAGAAAATTTGTTAGAAAATGGTGAGAATTTTAGAAAAGCGGAAGAACTTTTGACATTTGCTGAACAGTGTACCGAATCCAGTATGAAAAGGAGGTCAAACAAAAACTTAAGTTGTTTTGATGCAATCGAATATTTTACTAAACACTTTGTAAAAAATTTTATAGCTGATTTTAAGAAAGAAATTTTATTTGCATTTGTTATTAAGAATGAAACCTAAAATGCATTTGATATGTTTACCACATTAGATATAGGTCTTAAGATGCCTAGCAATACAGATCAATCTTGTTTTTCTGTGTTATGTTCCTTTTATAAGCAGGAACAGACAAACAAGTTTCAAGGAGCTATCAAAGTGTCTCCTTCTATTATTGATGCTGCAGCAGCTGAAAGTTAAAGAGACAATTTTGAAAAAGAGATATCGATTGCAAAAGTGACGTATGACATAAATAATGGTTCAAAAGCGAGATCTCTTTTAATAAAAGATAAAAAAGAAAGAGCAAAGAAGTGTCTAAAAAAAAAAAATAGCTTCTCCACTTGATATTTGTGATTTAATTGAAAGAGATTCACACAACTGTGATCCTTTTCTGAATCTTTTGAAACTCTTAAGACTGTCTGTTATAATCCCATCATCCATAGCTCCTCCTGTAGAGAGACTTTTTTCCAGAATGAATAGGATTTGTACTGAATTGAGAACAAGAATGAAACAGGAGACATTGGATAGACATTTGCGAATTATGTTAAATGGACCAGAGAAATTGACTTATGCAGAA
The DNA here is from genome assembly GCA_963931845.1 of Maratus michaelseni. Classification (NCBI taxonomy): domain Eukaryota; kingdom Metazoa; phylum Arthropoda; class Arachnida; order Araneae; family Salticidae; genus Maratus; species Maratus michaelseni. The sequence goes on along the minus strand of OZ007591.1, from coordinate 420,860,779 downwards.
TGTGAAAAATAATTCATTATTTCAAATCTACTGGCAATAGACGTATATTGTTATAAATATTCAACAATAAATTAATCTTTAATTATTTTTATAAATATTTCAAGTATAAATATACGTATAATTTTATAAATATTCCTTTTCCTTACAATATTTTAAACTTTTATTTTATCTGCTTAACATTTTGCTGTTTTAGGTAAGTAATTATTCTGTACTTTGTATATTTTTGCTACCCTTAAATATATGCCTGGAGACGGCTGCTATTTATTTATTTTATAATTCTGCCAATTTTATTTTATTATTATTATTTTTTTTATGTTTAATCATTTTTTTTGGCTGTAATTGAGGAATATATACTTTTAATGAATATCTGCTTTTACTATGTTTTAAGATTATAGTATTTACCATTTGCTAATTAAAAATGCCTCTCCTTTTTTTTTTTAAACAATGTTTGTAGTACTGATTTCTGTTTAAAATTTCTTCACAGGGATTTTTTTTTTTTTTTTTTTAATCCTCTAATCCATGTATACTGACTTATATCTCAAAATTTTTTATTGATTTTATTTTCAATGCTAGAAATATTTAATATAGTCTTCTTAATGCAATGCATAGTCACATTAAATTTTAAATATTAATGTATGCTGGAATTTCCTTCTGTTTGCTCTGTGAAAGTATATGTCACTCAGTTTTGAAAATGCTCCATATATTTATTTTTTCATTCTGCTATTTTCACTTTTGCTGATTTTAACTATCACATGTATTCAATTTCAAAGCTACATTTTTATAAAATGTAAACTTGTTTTTTCTAATTGAACAATGCATAATTGTGAATTTTATTTTGATATAATATTTTCAAATTTGCCGTATATTTCAATATAATTATAGATGAAGTATGGTGTACATAATTCTTATTCTATGCTTTTTTATTTCAATTTTACTGTGTTAAGCCTCATATGTATATTTATTTACAAATTAAAAACTATAATTCCTTAAAATGCAAACTAAATATTTCCAATTTAATAGTGCACAATTTTATTATGATATATTTTTTAAATTGGAGTAGGTGTAAGTGTTAATACAGAAATGGAATGGTGCATATATTTTTTTCATTCTGTGATTTTCTATTTTCACTTTTGCTACATTAAGTATCAGTTCATTTTCAGTTTGAAACAATTTTTATAAAATGTAAACTGGAATTTTCTAATTAAGCAATGCATAATTTTCAATTTTTTTTTATATAATATTTTTTTTGTCCAGTAGGTACAAATTTTATTACAGATATGGAATGATGCAGAGTTTCCCCCAGACAACTTCAGGAGGGTGCTGCACCCTGCCAGCCCTTATATATTACAAAATAGCACTCTTCTTGCCCCCACATAGGGGCGAAAAATGCATGGCAAAAATTGACTTATTGCTGTCTTTAAATGAGTTTCCTGATTATTAAATATTAAAAGTAGCTTTGAAAATCAAAAGAATGCTTTTATTTTATATATATAAGAGACTCTTAAGGATTTTTTTTTTAAATGTCCTTTTCTCGCAAGCAGCACCCTGTCCTTTTTTAAAAACCTGGGGAAAATTCTGAATGATACTTGTATTTTTAATTCTGTGCTTTTCTAAAATCTATTTAACTGTTTTAAGTCTCATATGTATGTATTCATTTACATATTGAAAGTTACAACTTCTTAAAATGTAAATGTAAATTTTCTATTTTAACAATACGTAATTCTCCAGAATTTTATTGTAATATATTGTTGAATCTGGAGCCCCATAGCAAAAACTGTGCAGCATGGCAACAATGCTGAGGATTATTTTAGACTTTGCAAATTAATCTACCAGCTTAAAAATAGATACTGGGCTTAAAAAATTCATTAAAAATTTACTTTCTTTTAACAGTTATTGTGTTTCTTATTAATTTTTCTTTGTAAAATGTAATTTTCACTTTTTTATGGGTTACTTTAAGTACTTATGATTGTAGTTTAGCTCAGTTTTGTTGGGTCACAGATAAATTTTTGTTTTCTGCAGATGGACAATAAAAATTCTACTATTGGGATCTGGGGTAGATGTAAATAGCCCTCATAGATATGAAATGTTGCTATAACTATTGAATGGCACATTAATTTTCAATCTGAGCTCTGCTATTTCAATTTTACTGCATTAAGTATAGTTTTTACATAATTTAGAAACTAAAATTCCTTGAAATAGAAATAGAAATTTTCTTTTCACAGTTTTAAAATCTGCTGGCAGTAAGTGTAAATTTTACTGTATATATACTTTTTATTTTGCATTCTAATTCCATTTTACTTATGATAAAAATGTTTCATTTTATTTTCATTTTAATTGCTGCATTTTCTTCAAAAGTAAACACTAATTTTCTTATTAACTGGTGCAAAATATGCAGCATAGCTACTGTATTGATAATTATAAATCTACCTGACTTAAAAGCACCTTTTATTGATTTTTCTGTTTAAAAATGAATTGTCATGGTATATGTGTATCTCTAGTAAATTTATGTACTTGAATAAATTGAATGAATTATTTCATAAATCTCTCTCTATATATGTATTAGTCATCATTTTTTATTCCCTTTCTGGGAATAAAATTTATTCCCAAAAAATTTATTAATAATTAATTTCAAATAATATAAAATATATATAATTAAAATAATTAAATATAATAATAATATAATAATAAATATATAATTAAAATATATATAATATAATTTCAAATAATAAAATTTATTCCCAAGAAATTTTTCTAAAATTTATTCCCATTTTTTATTGTTTTTCTGGGTGTAAATCTCTCCCAGATTTCTTTATTTCACCATCCGCTGTATAGCAGCTAATACTGATTTTTTTTCTCCATACTTTTTTAATCAATTTAATAGCTTTAACAAAATTCTGGGCTAACAAAAAAAAAAAAAAAAAAAAAAAAAAAAAAAGCTAAAATTTAACTTTTGTATCTAGATTCATTATATTTTTTTTTGTAAATGCAAATTTTGCTTATTATATGACTTGCTGTAATTTCTTATGATAGTAAGACTTCTTCCAGCATTTTTATGTTGCAGATTAATACAAAAAATTCTGCTTGTTTCTTGTTATCTAATTAAAAATTGCAAAAACCCGAAATTAGCCTTAAAGTAAGAATCTTTATGTATATTTTAAAGAACTTAAAGGAATTAAATGTTGAAATCAACTATATGTTATATATATATATATATATATATATATATATATATATATATAATATGTGTGGTTCATCCAAACGAGATCTTTATAAAATTTTTATTGAAAGAACATTAATACTAGTTTTTCACAATTTTACAAAGATAGGACCCTGTCTCTTGAAGTTCGAAGGTACCTGATTTTAGTGTTAGTTTTAAATTCACAAAATAATTAATACATTTTTCTCAATTTCACAAAAACAGGGTCCTGTCTGAAAAGTCTGGACAGACCCCTGGGGAGTCTGCCATATATTGTTTTAAATTTAATTTGTGTAATCACTTTTGGTTGTATCTGTAAAAATGGAAGTCTATAGAGCTTTAAAAATTCTCTTATATTGGAGACTTCTGACTATAATTTGAGAGTGAAGTATTTTTTTACTTTATTTCTTGATTCTCTGGAAACTGCTTTTCTTTTCCATTACCAAATAAATACCCCCCCCCCCCCCTCTTGCATACAAAAAAAATTTTATGCACAAAAAATTGATTTTAAAAATCCAAGGGAGGCAATTTTCATTCTTTTGGTATTTTTAACAGATTTCTACTTATGTTTTTATATGATGTTAATGAAATCCTTCCTCTCACATGAAATGTCTGTTTCCCTTCTATGCCCTCTCTAACATAAAAAGTTTGAAAACTTGAGAATCTTAAATCCTTCTGTACTTCTTTCTGCTCACTAGTAAAGTAACAATTAGTAAAAAAAATCAATCCTCTACACTACAATCTCCCTTTCCATCCAAAATTTATGCCTCTTCTCTCTCTCAGCATATAATGTTTAAAATCTTTAGAACTCTTTATTAAAAAAATTATGCTCTATTTGGTGCTCTCTACAAACAATAAATAAATAATCAGCCATTTAAATTTTCTCTCTACCACCAAGATGTCTTCTTACGCTCTTTTGCCTCCCCCCATCAAAAAAATCTTTAAAACTCTATTTAAAAAACATATTCTGTCTTACTCTAGTAAAAATAAGTAAATAATCAGTCATATAAATTACCCTCCACTCTACTCTCAAACTTACACTTCTCCTTCCTTCCCTCCCTCTCCTCTCAGGATGCAAAGTTTAAAATCTTTATTAAAAAATTTGCTGTCTAGTAACAGTAGAGCTAGAAAGAGCTAGAGCAGTTTGAAATTCTAGGGTGGCTGATATTTTGAAACAAGACAGCACATTGCAAAAAAACCAACGATTAATTTATGAATTTTAGTGAGCACGATTTCTCGCAAATTATTATCTTTCACTGTTGTAATCATTTTCCCAATCATACGCATAAAACTATATCTGTTAGCGCCAGATCTGTTGGTGAAATATCACCAAATTTGGCGATCGAAATAAAAGTCTTCATAAATGATGCCAACTTGGCTATAGTTGACTAATTTGGCAAATTTCTTATTCAAATTCAGTTTTAACGAATCTTCTGTAATCAGGTTCTTTGCATTTTTAGCTTGCAGCTTTCAAGTAACATTAGCTAAAATTTTAAAACGAAGATATAGGAAAGCTATCTGTTCCTCCTGGTACAAGCTGGAAAGACTTTTTTAATTTACAATTTCCAAATAGTAATATTCAGCTTATTTAATGACAGATTAATTAAGGCGAATACTATTAATTGGAAATAGTGATGTATAGATATTTGAATAAAAGAATCTCACTAAATTGGCATCACTGGAGGAGAGAGAAACAGATTCTTGGATCCCATGTCCTAATATTCTTTGGCTCTCGCTTCATGCATGTTTTTACTGAAGTAGATGAATTTTTGTCGTTTTTGTTACTTATTTTTCCTGTTTTGTGCGGTGTATGTTGTCGAATCTTATTTTTACCTCTAGTACACTGTAGTAAATAATGTGACTGTATGTCTTTTTAATCTGTTAGATTAATCTGAAGATTCTAAAGTAATTTGCTGCTCCATCAATTTCAAATTGCAAATAAGAGACATATTAGAAATTTTAGAAAAGAAAAAAATGTTAATTTAACTAATGAAAACTTCACAAGCAATGTATCAGATTGTCATTGATTTCCCTCTTAATTTTGTGGCTGCTTTTAATATTTGAAAAACAAATCACATTAAGTATGAATTATGTCAAGGTTGTTATAAAAAGGTACCAATTATTGTTATTATTTTTGTATTTAGGTATCCATTTTCTGCTGATCAAGAGATTGTGGAACCTGACTGGGAAGTATTTTTAAGAGCAACTGCTAATTTCATTGTTCAGGAGCAAAGTCCTAAAAAGTAATAACCTGTTTAATATGTCTCTTATCGTAGGAAGTCGTGCAGACTTTTTAATTTTTATTTTTTTCTCTCTCTCAAAATGAAATAATTAGATTCTTGATTATCTGACACTCGGTTACCCAAGATTGGTTACCCATCTGCTCAGTTAACTGACACTTGTATTAATTACTTTCCCCACTAAATCTGATTTATTAGTACCAAAAATGTAATTGTAGCTCTTTTTTTTTTCCTAACCTAAAATCATGTGGTTTTTCAATCTTTTCCTATCTCCACTCCTTGAGATAAATAATTCAATTTTGTTTTAAATATTAAATTAGAATATTTTCAATTAACAATAGTAAATGTTTGGCAAAAGTATCAATGTCAAGTTGTCAATGTTTATCAATGCCTTGCATACCAACCACTTGCATCACAAGATACATTTGATGAAGTTTTCTTTTTTTTTTTCTCTCTCATTCACACAGACTCAGATTACTCTTGTTTTTATTTGCTATGAGCCATTCATGAGATCAAGGAAAAAGGATTAACACGTGGTTTCTCTATTATGCTTCATTTTATTAGGGAAAAAGATTAGACTGTTAATTTCCGCTTCAATTTTTCTGAAATCAAATTCATCTACTTTTTTTTAATTATTATTATTAAAGTACATGTTGCTACTTTTTTTTATGCAATCGTAACTCCCAATATTTTTTAGGATTTTGTTCATCTCACGAAACCCTATTACTCCCGCTCCATTGTCTGTCTGTCACAGAGCTATTCTCAGAAACTATGTAACTTACAGAGTTGAAACTTTATGTATATAGCTGAATACCAGCTATGAAGAGCTCAAAATATTAAAATTTGAAAAATTCGTATTATTTTAATAAATAGAGATAAAAAACCAAAATTCTAACAGATTTTTCCTATTAAATTTAAACGTTTTTCGTTATAGCAGATGCCAAAAATTAAAAATCAACGATGAAATTCTTTCTACAATAATTAATTTTCTATCAGACGATTTCCACGTGAAAAATGAAAATGAAATAAAAAGTTGCACCCATTGAAAAAAAGATTAATATGAAATAAAATTGATTGACGTCATAGTGGTAATAAAACGGAAAGATATCTCAATAATACAAGGAGTATGAGTATGTGTATGTATACAAAGCAGATTAACCCCCTGACCGCCGAGCAAAAGGACAAATTTGTAATGTTGTTTTCTCTGTAATTTTTTTAAAATGCTTAAAAAATCTGAATTTCCAAACTTGAGATAAAAAACTTAATTACGTATATAAGTATAATCCTTGAGAGTATCAATCATTGCTTGATGTTTTAAAAATGCATTATATTTGTAGAATTATATTAATTTAAACAAACCTTGTATTGCTGTGAAACCTGCAGCATAGTAAACGGATATATCGGGTCGCGGCGGTGAGAAGGTTAATATCACGTCATTAGAGAATTAAAAAGAAAATCTGACGTCCTATTGGAAGTTTAACGAATTTTTCAGATGTTTGAGAATAATACAAAGCGAATATCAATATGAGTAATAGAGAATAGTAAATATGAGTTTGAGAAACATATTGAATCATGATAAAAATCCGATTATGGAAATATTCCCATAGTTTAACATTTTGAAGGTGTACAACATGTTTAATTTTGAAATTATTTTTTTATATCGCATTTAGTCTGCGTGACAGAATATAATAGCCGGCTTATATTCTGTTATATATATATTTCTGTTCCAACTTAGCCCGTTATCGGGCTGGTTTGGAAACTTGAAAGAACGAAAAAATAGACCGGTAAATTTTTACTTTATAAAAAAACAAAAAACATGAGTTTTTTTGGTTGCTAAATGAAATTTATTTTGATTTATGAAAGAAAAAATAAAGTGTTTTGAAAGGAATATTAAACGAAACCCTTTGAGCGATCTTCGATCACACTTACCCACTTGTTTAATTGTCTTGTTAGCACTAGAACGCCCACGAGTGGTCATTTTGACCATTACCAAACTAATATAGTCTGATTTGAACCAGAAATTTCTTTTTAAAATAAGTTAAATATATAGCTCGTGGAAATATGTTAAATGATTAACTTAAAAATATTTTTAAATAAAAATTGTGGTGTGAAATAGTTTTATAAAACTTGAGTAAAATTTTCAGGCGTTCTAGTGTTAATGCAGAGCTTGTATAGTCTTATTTTTCTATTATGTTTTAATCAGGGATGAAAATCTGCATTTTACTAGATTTCCGTTTTTTTTTTTTTAATCAAAGTTTCTGTAACAATAAATAATCAATCCTCTAATTCTACTCCCACCCAAAATCGTAATTTCTTACCAAGCATACAAATATTAAGTCCTAAGAGTTTTAATAAATAAAAAATTCCCAAATTGTAAATCTGTCATTAGGTTCATACTCTTCAGGGGAAAAAAAAATGTTGATTGTGAAATCTCAAAAGCAGTCCGGAAGCCTCTGAAGCTGGGTTTGTCACTAAACAAATGTTTATTGACATATTTTGGTGAATTTTTACCTTTTCGATGGTGCACTGTGTTAACACATCTGTTTCTTTTTCTGCAAATAACAATTATTTTTCATTCTATTTTCATAATTATATTTTTTTATTATTATTCTCCATCAGAGTTCATGCTAATCAAGGAAATCTCAGGAAAAAATATTTTGGTTGTAACATCTATGGGAAAGCTTGGGGAATAATTTCAAAATGTACTTCAAAACCTGGGATAACGATCGTTACTCTGGGAAATTAAAGCAATCGCTGGTATTCATATGTGTCATGATCATGATGTCATAAGAAATCAAATTAAGTCATTAGTGGACAGTGGCCAGTAGTAGCAGTTTTATATGTGACCACTTTCTTTAAACTAGTGCTAGCTCCCAACCTAGTTAAAAAGTGTTTATGACTTCGGTTTGTCTGTCCGTCTGCCGTCTGTCTGTGCTCTAACTCCCGTAAATATGCTCGGATTGCTCTGCAATTTTTATATGTTATTGTCGTTATCTATAGCATGTTCCCTATTTCAACTGAAGTGTGTAGCACTTATAGTTTTTTTACAGGGACACTCAAAAGAGTTCCGTTACATTACGGTCTATGGGGAAAAATCATTTGTGGTTCATTTTAATTATGTTACACAATTTCAAACACATCGTAATTGATATATATCACTAAGGTGCATTACAAGAAGCTTAATATGGAATAGGGTGTGCATAGCACTTATAGTTACTTTACAGGGACAGTCAAAAGAATTCTGTTACATTATGTCTATGGCGAAAAATCGTCTGCGGTCTATTTAAATAATGTTTCACTATTTTAAACGCATTGAAATTTATATATATCACTAAGGTGCATTACTAGAGGCTTACTACAGAATATTGTGTATACAGCAGTCATCGTTCATTTACAGGTACACACGAAAGAATTCTCTACTGTCTGTCAACAATAATTCCTGGAAGTGCGTTTTAAGTTACTGAACGCGATTTTAAATTTAACTCACTTTTTGTTTATTACGTGGTGTGTATAAATTCTGTAGATCATATACAGGGAAGCGCAAAAGTTCGCGAACACATTTCCGTTTATTGACAGAAACTCCAGAAGGAGAATTTTAAACTGTGCTACGCGTTTCTTAACTGCATAACTTTTAAACATTAATTTAATGGGTAATTTATTTAACTTGAATATTACTTGAAACTTAATTATTATTTAAAATGGTACTTCCTTGTTATAAATGCCTTCACAATTATGATTATGCCAATGTTGCAGTCAATTTCACCAAGGTCGTTGTTCACATGTAGCATATGTATAGTAGATATATAAAAATAAATTCCATAAATTATTATAATATTAAATAATATAGAAATAATAGATTAGTAAAAATGCATTATATAATACAATGTTTCATATCAATTTCTTACAATGTTTCATAACAAATTCATACCAATGTTTCATATCAGTTTCTTACAATGCTTCACAAGACTTTTTTTATATTACGCCTTACATTATAGGCCATATTTCTGAAATTGCTTTTAATAATTCATCAAAAACATTTTTCCCTACATATTTTTCTGCACATAAATTCTGTAAAATATGATTCGAGGTGAGTGCAAGCTGTGCTTTGCAGACCTGCCAACCTTTGAAAATGAGAAATAGTAGCACACCAAATTCAAATTTATCTGAAGGTTGGTTGGTTGGTGGCTGTTTTGTACGCTGCACTCCCGCCACTTTTTTTTTTAGTCCCTTTGACAAAATTTGCGTTTTTTCACGATCTTCTGACGAAATTTGCCGTTTTTTCACGATTTTTTGACGAAATTTGCCGTTTTTTCGCGATTTTCTGACGAAAGTCACGTTTTTCCCGCGATCTTTTGGCGAAATTGGCGACTTTTCTTCGAACGAATGACGAGATTGATTTGAGAACGATCCTGTGACGAATTTCGCATTTTTTCGAGTGATCCTGTAACGAAATTTGAGTTTTTTTTTTTTTTTTTTTTTTTCAGAAAATCGTAGTTTTAGACAGATTTTAATAGCATCGTAGTTTGTGGCTCAAAATCGTAGCAACTACGATTTTTTCGTAGCAGTTGGCAGCTCTGGCTTTGTTGTTTTCAGTTGCGCCACTGCTATTTTGTGTGTGAAGAGCCATTGTTGGATCAACAAAATTGTACTTATGTTTCACAGTAAAGTGCTTGTAATCTATTTTTATTCTGTATTAATCTGTAAGCTCCTCTGAATTGTAAATTTATTGATCCGTCTTCTGCTTGTTTACAATTTTCCCTGTGAGTGTATTAGCATCACTATTTGAGATTTTGAACGAGAAAGCACCCAAAATATGCTTCAAAAAAATTATTATTGTTTGAGTACCCTGCTGCTATTGTTTTTCAATGTAGGAATGAACTTTCGCCTTTCCCAGCAGTTTTATTGGCATCACCCATTCGTCCATTAAATCTTTGTGTTTTTATAGTGAAGTTTTCTTTATTCCATTTAAGTATAGTGAATTTCTATTCCAATCCTCTATCACATTTTCACCCATACATAGTTGTTTCCTGCATCACTTTATGGATGATAATTTCTCTGCCAAACAGTGCATAAACCTTAAAGCAATTACAAACAGTATTCTTGAAGCACTAAACCAATTTCCAACATTGAGAAATATTTTTTGTTGCTTACATTGCATTTCCATATCGTTTCATCATTAGTAACACACAATTTCATATGGCCATTTTTTGCATAGTTGTTTGTTGGGTAAAAGCTATCGCTTTTGAAAAAAATTATATTGCATCCATTTCACTACTATGTAAATCAATCTTAAATGCAGGCGATTTAAGAAAAACAACACAACATCCAATTATAAAAAACATAACATATGAAATATGTTCTGGAACATCAATGAAAAACAATACTACGATAGCATAAACAAGAGATGTTTCATTAGGACTTGCAAACCACTTGACGAAATTTTACAACCTAACTAGGTGATATATCTCTGTCACTTGGCAATCCCTCCTTGGGGGATGGGGGGGGGCGGCACTATAACAAAGAAGTACCTTTAAAATTTAAGTTTCACATTAGTGTTGTATTTTTTTTTTTTTTCACATATGGCTTATATTATTGTGTTTTCCTTTTTAGACTAGCCGAGGTTCGTGGACGATTGTATGAACTTATGTCTCATCTAATACCCACTGATGTCATATTTAAGGTGAATTTCCATTGATTCTTTCATGTTTGGATGTTATATAGTTTCTATGGTAATTGAAGAGCTTAGTGGAAGGTGTTACGTCACATTTTGTTAAAACACTATTTTATTATATGGATGAAGATGTTAGAGGTCTGCACGAGCCTGGCCTGGTCTTCACTCTTTCTGGGCTGGGCCTACCATCACTCTTTCAAGACTGGGCCTAACTTTTTTATGCAGACTCTGGCCAAACTTCTGTTTATGGGCAAAGCCACGCCTGGACTTCATTCTTCCTAGAGGTCTACAGGTGCCGAAATTTTCAGGCCTGGTCCTGACAACGTGTATGAAAATCTTGGGCCTAGTCCAACCTGCCCTGTGCAAAAATCAGTGAAATTAAACCCAGCACAACAATATCTGCCTAAAATGTATCAGATTTTTATGACAATTAAAATTATTTTTAAAGAATAGTATATACATTTCTTGGCAAAATAAAAAAAAATTAAATACAATAAAACCTGTGAAATAGAACCTGTCTTAAATGAAAAAGTGTCTTGATCCATGTAAAAGGAATATAAAAATTCGTGCGAGAAGTATATAATACATATACAACAGATGATATACCTGTTAAGAATGGAACCTGTCTATAATAGTTTTTTCTTCTCACTGAATCTTCCTTTGAATGTAATTGTCTAAGACTATTTTTTAATCAGTATTTATGTACATAGTTGCCTAAGTGGTCATTAATATTGTTGATATTCCATGTATTTCGAACCAAAATAAAGTCTATGCATTTGTAAGTGTGCTTTTTGAATAATTGTAATTGTAGGATAATGTTGCTTCAGAAATATTGGCATGTTTTGTAAAAATTCAGTGGAGTCGGGCTGGGGTTTTAATTTTTATGCTGGTCTCGGGCTGAACTTTTTAATTTTATATCGGACTGGGCCAATAAAATGTTTGTACAGGCTGGGCTCAGGCTGAGCTTTTGTATCAGTTGGGCAAAGCCTGGGCATGGGAATTTCGGCCCGTGCGGACCTCAAGAAGATGTTATGGGTAATCTATCCTATTATAAAGCTAAAATACTGAAATTCTAAGCAGTCTTGAAGATATCGGACATTACTTTTTAACATTTTTTTAAATTTATTTAATGATTTAAATATTTATTTTTTATTATTTAAAAATTAAGTGTTAATAAGTTTCTCTGAGAGAGTGTATTACCACCTGATAACATTTCAAATGTGTGTTATCAAGAAAAAAAATAATAGTATAAAATTTACTGCAAAAAACTTCAATTTTCTCAAAATTTAACATTTTTTTTTACATAATTAAAAAACACATACGTAATTATGTCTGGATAAAATTAAATATTAATTAAAGGTACTTCTCTATTATCCCGTTGACCACTTTTCATAATAAAAAACTATCGCCAAACTGTAACGCCAAATAAACAGGATTTAAGAACTTAAGGACACAATTGTTATTTTAATTAATGAAATAACTAATAAATCAGTAAAACATAATGAAAAATACAGGCAAATGTTGAATTAAAAACTACTTGATGACATAGCAAACACATATAATGCTTCTGACATCCAGTAAATGGGACTGCATTTTTAGCGTTTAATCTTACAGTTTGGCAGTAGTTTTTTGTTATCAAAAGTGGTCGACAGGATAATAGAGAAGTACCTAATTAAAATATAAAACTACAGCGATAGGAGAAACTGAATACTTGCTAAATGTGAGATTGAAGCTGCATAGAGATTCGTTTAAGAAAGGCATTCTAACCTCAAGATTGGTCGCACGTGCCTTTGAATTTGACCATGTCCCTGATTTTGAACATGTGCAAATTGCAGTATCTAACTGTTATATGTATAGCAGCCAGATTTTTCTGGAGGGCTAGATGACGGTTTTGTCTGAGTGTCTGATTAATGAAGCTGCCCAGGTACAGTCAGAATATGTTTTAATTAAACTGCAATTTTAACTATTATCTTATATTGGTTCTCATTGTTTTGTAATTGTGAACGTAGTACTGGTGAGGTGTATGAAAAGTACATGCAACATCTATGAATTTGTATTTTAATTGTTTTTTATGAATTTTTTTTTAAATTAAATGTATGTAGTTTTATATTTTAATTTTTTTACATAACATCATCTTCCACTAAACTATTGAATCGTGAAGAGTATTTATTTGTTTATACATCTTTAGAAGAAAAATTAACGTATTAATTTGTACTTAAGTTCTAAATATATTAAAATGTTGTGTTGTCATCAGAAACACACTTGTGAACGTGACTTTTAGGTGCGTTCCTAATTATATAAATACGTAGCACCTACAGTTGTCGTCTGGTCCGTCTGTATGGATATAACAGCACAAAAACTACCCAACCGAATGGTTTGAAATTTAATATATGGAATCGTTGCAGAATTTTGTTGAGTCAAATGAAAACTGAATCAAAACATAAAAAGATATTAACAAAAGTTTTCTTTATTCTATTAAATCCTATCGTACGTAATCTACATAATAAAAGTGCAAGTCATGTGACTGAGGAAAACTAATACAGCAAACCACTTCTTTTTTCATATGCCAGCCACGCAGTCATTTTTATAAAAAATTATTTTTTCGAATAAAATGGCATAAAAGTTACATTTTTAGAAAGATCGTATAAAAGAATTGTTTGCTTGAGAGATGAGTTAAATACCGTCCTGGCAAAAATAGATATGTTTTATTTACACTGATGTAATTAATATATTTTAATTTTTAATAATTTCAACTCTAATGATATGCTTTTTTATTTACCTTAGAATATTCAATGCATCATTAAAACAGTAATCTAAGTAGTTTGTATTTTTTAGTAACTGGCTTTGGTTTAATCTGTCATAATTATTAGTAAACAATCAATCCTTATGCTTCAGTTAATTTTGTAGCAAAGTCTGAGAGAGAAATAGCACTTACCAATTTTGCTATGCTATGAGAACAGCAGTAATTTGAAGTTAACAAAGTAAAAACAATAGAAACAAAACATTTTGCAAGATAATTCATTCTCATTTCCTATGATCAAATCAAGATTGAAGTTTATAATAGCCTGTATAATGACAATGGGGAAAATGGTAAGAAAAATTACCTAAAAGATTAATTTGCCTATATGTGCAACATTAAGAGACACTAGAGCAACATCTACTTCCATTTGGTATCATCTTAAGGTTGTGGGGCTCCTAAGTAAAGATTTCAGCACAATGATGCTTCAATATCAATTCACAACTCACATGGTACGAAACAGTGATTTTTCACCTGAAGTATTATCTTTTTAGATTGGCCAGCTTTAAGACTGGACTTGAAACCCGGTTGTGAACATTTTGGGCACCTTAACCTGTGAAGCATACAAGAATGGAAAGCATAATTGTACTAAAGAACTAAAAGTGGTCATTGAAAAAGCTTGTATTCTCTTCCTGAAGTTATCCAAAAAACCAGGGAAATACCATTAATAAATAGCATCACGTAAAAGTGTTAAATGATGTGTTTTTTTTTTTTTTTTTTTTTTTTTTGGGGGGGGGGGGGGGGGGGGGGGTTGGCTTTGATGGCCAAACTTGTCTGACATTTCTCCGAGTATCAAGAGACACTAGAGCCCCATGTACTTCCATTTGGTGACATCTTACTGGGTCCGAAGTAGAGATTTTAGCACGATAATGCTTCAATCCACAACTTACATAGTATGAAACAGTGACTTTCTGTCCAAAATGTTAACTTTTTTAGATGGGCCAGCTCTAAGGCTGGACTTGAAACCCAATTGTGAACATTTGGGGTATCTTAACACGTGAAGGATACAAGAATGGAAAGCAGTATAACTCTACTAAAGAACTGGGTAGCATCCAATTCCAAAACTTTGTTTAATTTGTTGAATAGAAGCATAGACCCATTATCAGCCACTTGTTTCTCTGGGGTATATGAAATTCCATTTGAATTGACCGATGGTACAAATTCTGCATATATTGGTATGACAAAACGTCTCATTGTAGAGAGACTTAAAGAGCACAAGAGTGATTTGAAATACAATAAACTTTCCACTGCCTTATCAAGGACTTTTGCTAATGGACAGATTAGGTTTATTGATTTTGACAACGTTATAGTTATTTCTCGACAAAACAATCCTTTTAAAGCTTACATCCGTGAATCTATAGAAATTTCATTAAGAAAACACGAAATTTGTAACGATATCTCATCATTTTCTGTTCTGCCTATATGGAAATGCATTTTGAATGAACTTTAATTTCGTTGAACATGAGTTCCAGTTACATTGCTGAGTCATAGAGGGTGCCACCTGGCTTATTTTGAATTTGTTGTTCTAAATTCCGTTATTTTAGCGTCTTGTCAGATAGAACATTGGACTCAATCATGTAACATATATTTAATTTTTTGCTGTTCATATTTATGAAAGTTTTCTCCTGAAGATGGTTATAAAGAATAACCGAAACGTCGAGGATTGTTTATATATGTAATTTTAAACTCGTATTTAATTAAATGAAATTTACGTTGGAAGCAAATGTTTGATTGGTATTTATATATGCAACGTAAAGTCCTTATTAATTACTAAAAGTGACCATTGAAAAAGCATGGTATTCGCTGCCTGGAAACACAATTATTTGAAGCTATTCAAAACCAGGAAAATACCATTAATAACTAACATCATGTAAAAATGTTAAATGACATATTTTTTTCTATTGTGCTTAATCTTTTATGACACTGTAGTTACAGACTTTTATGGGTTTTTATCAAAGTTAGGATAATGTATCCATTTATTCATTTTGAAATGATTTAGTTTAGTAGTTTTACAGAATTCAATATATATATATATCTATATATTTTTTTTTCGTATCGTTATTTAATAAATGACATTTTCTTGTTGTGCCTAAACTTTTGAGTAAAATCCATTTTATTCTATGTGCAATTTTTTAGTCGTTTATTTATTTATTTATTTATTCATTCATTCATTCATTCATTCATTCATATGTTTGCTTGCTTAGGGTTTACTTAAAGAACTTGTAAATAATTGTGACGGCCAGTTAAAAGTTGAAGTGACTCAGTTTGCTGCATTTTTCGAACATCGGTTGCAACTCGGAAGCAAAGCCATTTATCACCTTGAAGCTTTTGTGGCTAAATTCATGGCTGTGTACAAGAAGTTCCTTGAAGATAATATGGCAGATGTGTTTTAAATATTTTGAATGTTTTTAAAGAATGAAAGCAAGTAGCTGTATATTTTATTTTTTATATCTGGGTTTCAAATTAATGAATTTTTTGAAAATGTGAATAAGCATTCTTGTTTAAAGTAATTATAAATGTAAAAATGTATAAATATAAAAAAGACTTTGCTGTGCTTGGATTTCTTTTAAATAAAAAAAATAATTAAATAGGAAAAATGTTATCTCTTTTTTTTTTCTTTTCTTGTTTGACTGAAGAAAAATTTCTCCTTGTTTTTAAATTTCAATATGAACAAAAAGAAAAAAAAGGGGGGAGAGGGGAGTATATGAGGCATTTAAAAGCAGAGTAGTTATAGTGCCACTTTTGCCACTAACAAGGAAGGTCTCCAAAAAGCGTATACTCAAAATATTTTGAATAAAATGCTAATGAACTACTTATGTATGTAATAAAAGATCAGTCAAATTTAGCTGCAGAATCTTGTTAGAAAATCTGGAAAAAAAAAAAAAAAACTTTTGAGATGAAAGCACCAGACAAATTGGCGAGCAGCACCTTTTTCTCGCAAAATGCAAGCAATTTTTATGTATTTGGAAATTGCTTGTAAAATGCGTGTTTTAATGTGCAGTTCTTAATGAATTTAAACTTAAACGATTAAATTGTTTATTATTTTTTTATGTAAAGTTATATAATATATACTTAGTTGTATTATTTACTTTTATTGTTGAACACATTTTGTGTTTTGCAAGTTGCAAATATTTATTTTAAAATCTGGAAAATTAAATCTCTTTCTGTTTCAGTGTATTTTAAAATTGAAGGCCCAATTAAGAATGCTGTTTTTATACATTTCGATATCAAACCTAATAATATATGCATAATTAAATAAAATACACAATTGCATATTCAGAAACCATACTTTGATTTATACCAGTAGATGTGCTCTGTAATAGCAGACATCAGACAAGTCCCTTCAGATTCAGGGTTGCACACACTCTAATTAATACTTTGTCATCGGATGTATAACACATGACTTAAGATTGATGACTTCATGTCGTAATGTAATTAGAGTATTAATAATTCTCATAAGAAAATTTATTCTTGCAATAGTTCCATAATTTTATTATACTAAACTCCCAACATTGGCAATAGAGAGACTGGCTTATACCTTCCACAGACAAATGTTTATTTCATTCTGCGCGAACCGAGTGCTTTTTAAACAATACACATTAATTACGTGATTAATTATTTGTGATTAAGTTCATGAATATATTTATTGTCTTCGTCAGTGATGCTGGAGTATGACGATGTAAATTATATTTTTATACTGTCCATAGGATAATTTGCATAAAATGTTCTATAATTTCTCTCGCGGGAAAAGACGCTAAATTGTTCCTTTTTTTCCGTAAGAAATGATGGAATGTGCAAACTATCCAGGAATTAATACTGAAGCATTTTTAAGATATTAATTATTAACAATTTTCTATTGCATACTTTCGGGCTCTGGTAACAATTTTCCAGCTCTAAAAAAAAGAAAAAAATATCTCTAATGTCTACATACTCACCATACATTTGACTTAATTTTTTTAACCATATGTCATTAATTCAGTAATATCCCATGATAGGTAATGATTCTAGGTTGCCATGGTCCTATTTAAGATAGAGTCCTATTATTTCCATATTACTGAACTTGTATACTAAAATTGTTTAATTATAGCAATCCTATAATCTAACGGCAGTTTTTCATTAGATGTTTCTAGAGAAATAAATATTAAATGGAAAAAGAGTCTAATTAGGGATTTCAAGTTCTGAAATTTTCAAAGCTAGGCTTAACTTTCCCACTGGAATTTTCAGTCAATGTCAACAAAAAATAAAATGTTGCCAACTTAAAAAGTACTTATTTTATTATGGAAATTAATCGTATCATAATAGTAGACGATATAATTCATTTCACTGAAATAATAACAGTATGAATGCACCTCATTTGTCACGAAAATGGTGTCTTTTACCGGGGCCTCCGAAATCACGCTGTGTGTTTTCTCAACCGAGCCTGCTACAAGTATTAGTGACGTCACAAGAGTGATCCATAGTTCTTAAAATTTTCCTTGTACTTTGTTGATAGGGAAAAGCGGGCTTCGCCGTTATCGATTTTTTTTTTTTTTTTTTCTTTTAAGTATTTCTACAGCTCCAACCAGATATTATGATAGGGAAAAGTGGGCTTCGCCCGTTATCGATTTTTTTTTTTTTTTTTTTTTTTTTTTTTTTTTTAAGTTTTAAGTTTTTCTATAGCTCACTGTCTTTGAACTAGAACTCAGGTAGTCTACATAAGTTGTTTGAGGAAAAGCAGTGTCATCGCCCGTTATCGATTTTTTTTTTTTTTTTTAGTTTTAAGTTTTTCTACAGCTCACTGTCTTTGAACTAGAACTCAGGTAGTCTACATAAGTTGTTTGAGGAAAAGCAGTGTCATCGCCAACCCTCGGAATCTCCAGTGTCTGAAACGTGTAAATCCGTCAAAAAAAAAATTTTGATTTTCAAAACGATTACAAGATTTACCCTATACTACGTATGATGGGTAAGTAATAATAATGAACAACAGTAATTACTAGCATATGTGAAAATGTATAAAATAAATGGCATTTTGCTGATTTTTAAAAATAACTAAATAGAATATGTTAACATTGATTATAGATATGAAAAAAACTGATGAACAAGATGAAACGTTTAAATCCGTCAAAAAAAAATTTCTATTTTCAAAACGATTACAAGACTTACCCTATACTACGTATGATGGGTAATTAACTAGTTAAAAGTCCTTAAAAACGTTCCAATCCATTTCCATATTTAACTTAACACCAAACCACTTTTACACTTGTATTACTCCTTAAACCAGAAAAACTGCCAAATACATTATTCCAGGACTAAACTAAAACATCGTCGAAAGTAGGTGAGAGAGACATAACGAAACATCTGGAAACTGGAACCTGGAACAGATATCTGACCACCGGTACACGTAACTATATATACTGCATCACTCTCCTAGACTTACTCATTACGCATGCTCACAACGATCTTCCATTAACTTCTAGAACAACTGCAACCTTTCTGTATGTTAATCCATTGTTCCATTGTCCTGACGCACTCTGTGACCACGTCACACGACAACGCCATCTCTCGGCATCCAAGCTAACTATGCTGATGGAGACCGAAATCGATTGAGCATATCGTATGATCTAATTGAAAAAGACTACCGCTAGTTACAAAGACACGTATGGTAAATAGACGAGCAGAAAACAATGTATTGCTTTAAAGTAAAAACTAAATACTGTAAAATCCTGATTGTAAGCCCCCCCTTTTTCAAATTCAGAAAGAGGTAAATGGTAAATTTGGGAGGGGGTATAATCGAGATTTTTAAAAAAACTTCTAAAAACCTGTTTTTAAGTCTTTATCATTCATTTAGAAGCAAAAAAGGGTCGTAAATCTTGCTATTTCGTCCGAATAAAATAAATAAACAAAAATAAATTACCCCTCCCTTAAAATCCCACCTACTTTGTATTCTGGGGAAGAGGGTGAAATATGAATTTTGAAGGAAGGGGTTTCTAATTTAGATGATTTGTTATTTATTATTAATAGAGAGCAACAAATAGGGCAGGAAATTTTTTTGTCTAAACAGTAAGATTTATTTTATACGAGTTGGCTAAGTGGAGGAATCCGATGTTTTGGAGATATAGAGATAATTGAAATGGTTGATTATTTATTTATTGTTAGTTACTAGACAGCAACAAATAGAGCATATATATTTTAATAAAGAGTTTTAAAGATTTTAAACTTTGCATCCTGAGAGGAGAGGGATGGAAGGAAGGAGAAGCATAAGTTTCAGAGAGAGAGGTGTGGAGTGGGGGATAATTTATATGATTGATTATTTACTTATTGTTACTAGAGAGCAACATATAGGACAGAACATTTTTTAAATAGTTTTAAAGATTTTTTTGTTGCGGGGAGCTAAGCAGACATTTTGGTAGTTGGTGGTAGAGAGATAATTTAAATGGCTGATTATTTATTTATTGTTAGTAGAGAGCAGCAAATAAAGCATAATTTTTTTATAAAGCATTTTAAAGATTTTAAACTTTATATGCTGAGTGGGGGAAGGCATAAACTTTGAATGGAGGGGGAGTTTGTAGTTTAGAGGATTGAAATTTTACTAATTGTTACATTACTAGCGAGCAGGAAGAAGGACTTGAGATTCTCAAGTTTTTAAACTTTTTGTCTTGGGCAGGGCAGAGAATGAAAACAGACATTTCATGTGTGTGGGAGGGGGAGGGGGTCATTAACATCATATAAAAACATAAGTGAAAATCTGCCAAAAATGTCAAAAGATTGAAAATTCCCTCCCTCGAATTTTTAAAATCAATTTTTTGTGAAAAAAAAATTGTGTGTGTGAGGAGAGGGGGAGGGGGCTTATATTTGGGAATGGAAGAGAAAATCAAAATTGCTTAAAAATGGGAGGGGGGCTTACTTTTGGGATTTTACGGTATATATTTCCATTTAAGACAAGAAAAATACAACCGGATTCACCATTATCTAGCAACAAATGACCCTGATCTAGCAACAATTCTGAGCACACTCAATAAATGATCCATCTGTTTGTTGTTCATACCACTGACAAGTTAACATTGGTTGGTATTATTATTAAGGCTGTGAGGACGTGTTGTACCAGCTGCTGGCTGGCACTACCACCACAGTTCACTAACATTCAAAATAGAACCTAAAAGACCCCAGTGCGCATGATTTGATGACTATTTGATGAGCTATTTGAAATTTAAAACTGCAAGACAGATGAATATCTATTTACAATTTACGAATATTTTTATTTATCTCTACTGAACCTGCTCCGCGTTCGTCTCTGACTCAAATCAGTTGCTAACACAAACTCTGAAATTCAAAGATGATCAAATCTTATACTAGGCATGCTTAGGATTAAGGCTTTGGTGACTAAATAATATTGCAGAAGATTTGGTATAGAAATCTTTACCTACACATAACTAAAAGTTTTAAATGGCCATAAAATTGTTTTATGTAATGCTATAATTGTAAATTTTGTAACACAAAGGGAGAACGAAGAAGGGGAGAGCATTGTATGTATTCTCTGAGGCTCATATGAACTTTGAAGGGGGTTGCTTTGAGACTTAAAGCGACTAGGCTGTTGTTTCGAATGGTCCGATAATAGAGAAGCAACTCAAGTTTGGTTGAACAGGAGGATTATAATCGTCCAATTATATATACTCGGTAGACAAATTGAAGACCCTGATCTAGCAACAATTCTGAGCACACTCAATAAATGATCCATCTGTTTGTTGTTCATACCACTGACAAGTTAACATTGGTTGGTATTATTATTAAGGCTGTGAGGACGTGTTGTACCAGCTGCTGGCTGGCACTACCACCACAGTTCACTAACATTCAAAATAGAACCTAAAAGACCCCAGTGCGCATGATTTGATGACTTAAATATCTCTCACAGTTTCTTTCATACTGCACAAATAGACAACAGCTTCCTAAGCACAGTAGCGTAGCTTAGGGGGGGGGGGGGCGACTGCCCCCGGGTGCCAGATTGAGAAAAAAATTTAACAAATGATATCACATATTTCGACAATAAATAAAAATTGCTTTTGTGCGTGTGAATATTTTCTTTAGTAAAATATTTTATTATGTACAAATAATGAAAGAAAAAGCTTCTGCGAACAAGGTTTCTAGGAATATCTCAACAGATTTTGTACCTTACATGATTACATACCTGAAAGGAAGCACAAAATGATTAAACGTTGGGGGCTTCCAATTAAGAAACGCTTTTAACCGAAATTATCCCACATATTTTGACAATAAATATTTGTGCGTGTGTGAATGTTTTCTTTAGTAAAATATTTTATTATATACGTCCAAATAATGAAAGAATAAGCTTCTTTGAATGTTTCTAAGGATTTCTCAACTGAATTTGTACCTTACTTGATTACGTACCTGAAAGGAGGCACAAAATGATTATATGTTGAGGGCCACAGTTTTTCTCTGAACTCTGTGGTTGGGGGCGTCCAATTGAGAGGCACTTTAAATAGAAATTATCTCACATAGTTTGACAGTAAATAAGAATTGGTGACCTTTTGTCTTTGTGTGTGTGAATGCTTTCAATAAATTCGGTAAAGGGGGGGGGGGGATGCTCCTAGAAAAACAGGCGGGCCATATACCAAACTTTTGGAGGTTTACTATACTGGAAATCAAATTCCTCGCTCGCTGTATCCGAGATTTATTATATGTATGATATGCTATTGCAGAGATCACCTGCATACATTTTATGACTAAGTCACAATATTATAATTTTCGGAGACAGCAGAAGTTATGCCGCTACTTTTAAACAACAAACCCATAAAGTTTGTAAGTAGTTTTTAGATTGTTTTTCAAACCAGGATTAACCATCATGATTAAAAGAAAGCAAAATAGGCAGAAAATAACAAAATTTCATCTGAATGGGCAAATATATGTATTTTTGTAAAGAGTGTTCAAATCAATGTAAAGAGTTTACGGTATTTAAAATTTGCAAACAAGGTGCACCATTGTAAATTTTTAAGAAGCAGTTTTTATTGATATTATTAAATTGTTTTATGAAAATTTTATGATTCGAAAGAAAGCAAAATCGTAATTCTTCAGATAAAATTAATTTTGTTTTAAAAGTATTAGAAAATTTTAAAACCACACTTTTTCTACAATTTTTAACTTTACGCAACATTTTTTTTCATACTTTCTTTACAAATCTCCTCTATAACTGCAAGGACCACATTTTCAAAAAGTTAATTAGTTAAAATGTCATAACAAATTTTAAAATACAATAAAAATACTTTTTACTTAACATTTTTGCTTTTAGAAAATAAACCATTTAAATTGCTGAGAATCCTGTTTTAAATTTTATGAAATGCACCTTATGTATTGTTCAAAAGATAAAAAAAAAGGAAAGAAAGAACATAAAACAATGAGTCAATTGAAAAACATTTTCTATTTTTTTTACGTAGGATATATAAAACTCTTTGGAAATCCCAAAGAGTGTACGCACCTTGTAAATGAAACAAGGCAGTAGATTTTTTTTCCTTAATTGGGTTTAATTCATTAGTTTAGCAAACATGGTTTCTTGTAAATTGATTTTCCTTGTTGTAATCATTTGTGTTGCAACTCTCATACGCTTAAAACTACATAGTTATATCTGCTAACATCAAATTATCGCCAAGCTTGATGGTATTTGGCTAAAGATCTTGGCAATAAATGTAGGTCGCCATAAATGAAGTCAACGTGGCGACAGCCAAATAATTTTTTGAAATTCCCATACAAATTCAGTATTGACGAAAACTATGAATCTTCTATAATCGGGTTGCACGCATTTTAGTTTCGTGTGTTTGAGTAAAATTAGCCGAAAACTTAAAAACAAGGAAGAGGGAAGCTACATTTTCCTCATGGTACAAGCCAGAAGGACATTTTTTCGTCTTGTCCAAAAAGATAGTGTCTAAAGAAAAAAGAATGTCATTTATTTTTTTATTTAGAGGAGGGGGGGTGCAGAATTTCTTTTTGCCCCGGACGCCACAAAAAACGTAGCTACGCCACTACCTAAGCATCCCTGTTGAGAAATGGCCAGAAACACAATCTTTTAAAGAAGCTGAAGAAATTGTTAAACATTTGCCATGCTGAGCGAGGCATAGCTTTAATCGAAAGTTTTAATAATGCAACAAAAGATGAAGAACAAAAACAATATTTATTACAGGGTCCTTTGCACGGTCCCGCATGTTGGGTCTGCACGTGGCAGATAGTTGCACGGAGTGACATCTAAGAGTGGTATGATTGAACATAATAGGTCGAACATTGGCAATGACCAGTCATATTTGTTGGATTGAGAACCAAAGCTTCTCTTCTGTAGGGAGGGAGATACCTAGAACTGTGATCAGGACCAGGGAGACCTCATTAAATTCCTACTATTAGCTCACACTCTCTCTATATATATCTTGTTCAAATTTTCAATCGTTCATAAAATATTTTCTATTCATCCACTCAAGTTCAAATACATTTTTTTTAACTTGTAGTGGATGACACTTTATACAGTTTTTTCAAATATTAATTCATTCATTAAATTTAATTCGTTAATTTAAGTTTTAAATGAGAGAAAAAAATTCCTCCCATTGTTTTCATAAATGAAATGAAAGATTTATCTCAAATGAGTGATGCCACAGAAATAAAATACCGCAACGATGATTATAAAATAATGTTCAATAAAGATAACGTGGGACATGAATGCTGCACGGGTTTATTTTATATATCTCCAGTATTTGAGTATTATTCATTTCTGAGATTTACTGTCGAACCTCTGTGAAATTGTTTTATGTAATGCTATAGTTGTAAATTTTGTAACACGAAGGGACACCAAAGAAGTGGGATGTTAAATATTAGGAATCTATTTGTGATATTTTCCCAAACAACTCTTGAAATAACTTGAACTCCAAGGAATGTAGATATTTTATGTACATCATTAGTACACGAAACATCGCTTGTACTAATTATGATGTTGCCCATCTGGGTGAACCAAACACTTTCAATGTTCTTAAAATGGTCAATTTTTGTTTTAATCTCAGCTTGAACAGCACGGGGGGTCCCTTTTGGGTATAGCCCTTATCTCAGTGCTTGTTAAAAAAATATTAAATGCATTGCTTCTGTTTTCTGCTGCACCTTTTAACAAGAAATCCACATATGCTGATGTACGAGCCACATTTGGCTTTTTAACCAGCTAAAATTCACCATCTTCAGAAGTCAACATTAACTGGAGGCATTTTCGAAATGTTGCTGGAAACTACTTCACTCAGGCGAAAACACCCGCTCGCTAATGTTAATCCTATGGGGTAAATAATTTACGATATCTCGTTCGCAATTCAATATTTTTAAATGTTTTTTTTTTTTTTGCATTGGATAGCTGAGGTCGATCTCTATGCACGATCCTTTCTACTTTTTTGATTTTTGTTTTGTTTTTTTTGGAGGATACTTTCACTTTCGAAACTTCTACTTTTTCGATTTTTATTTCGTTTTTTTGGTGGATACTTTCACTTTCGAAACTGTTTTGAAAGTGAAAGTATCCTCCAAAAAAACAAAACAAAAATCGAAAAAGTAGAAGTTTCTAAAGTGAAAGTATCCTCCAAAAAACAAAACAAAAATCGAAAAAGTAGAAAGGAGCGTGCATAGAGATCGACCTCAGCTATCAGTTCTGTCTGTCTCTATGTGTGTCTGGAAAATTTCTATTTCCCGAACAAATTGAGATAGAGACTTGAAATTGGGTATGTACTTAGTATGTCATAATGAGAAGAAGCCTGTTGAATTTCAGTCACCTTGATTATCCGGAACTATAATTTTCGGACTCTCGAAATATTCGTTCTGATAAAAGACATATAAAAATTTTCAAAATTGTTTTTTTAAGGAGTGAATATAAAATACAATTAAAAAAAAAACATACATTTTGCATAAAGAATGAAGTCGATCGGGTCATGAGTTGCCGAGATATTTTATATCACATTTTCTACACTCTTCGATTTCTCATACATTCATTCGTATTTCATTCCAATTTCAAATCGAATATATATTTTTCTGGAAATGAGACGCTTCATCCGACGCAGTAAATAAACTGTTCGTTCATAGGATTATCATTGTTGGAGTTATAACGCATTAGTTTACGCAATTCAGTAATCGAGCCTTTAAAGTTTATGACGTCATCAAGCCGCGATTTTATTTGAATTGCAATGAATTTTATAAGTAGTTTACACATTTTTTTATTTTAATATTTTACATTATGCATATCCATGATAGATAAGTATTGCGTTGGCCCCCAACGACTAGTTTTGTTTTAAAATGATTAAATGTGTCAAATCATTTGTTACTTTTGTGGTTTTGATATTTCATTAGTGTCATTTTCAGATAAAAAGATCACATTTTTGCAAGGTTTAATGAGTTTTTAATTAATATCTCGGCTAATTATGAAAATGTTAAAAATTTGAGCCTCAGGTGCATCAGGACATGGCTTGGACTATCTAAATCCAAATTTTCACATGATTGATAGGGGGGGGGGGGGGGGAGAATGCCAGTGAAAGCCACACTCATTTTTGCAATTCCGTGATTAATTTTCCAGAATTAATATTTTTTCGATATCAACGTCAAAGTTTGCCGTATAGCAGCAATTCCTGGCTAACGTGAACTTTATACATAGATTTGACATTTTTCTATGTTAGCTGAAGAGTCTGCCAGGTTTAGTTAGCAATTACTAACTTTTCCTTGAAATTTTATGGCCAAATCATTTTTTTTTTACTGATTTCAAGATTTACCTGAGCAGTGTGAACTCTATGAGAGTATTGAAATATCTATCTGTATATAATATCTAATCAACACTTGCTGTTATAACCCGATACTTTTTATAATTTTCCAAACTTCCTCATGCCCTGTTGACTCACGACATTTCGAGGTTCCTAAAATTTCATGTTTACCATAACTTGTAAAAGGTATGTACTTTTCTTTTTGGTTGTTGTTGTTTTCACAATATAACGACAACGACAGTAGAATAGTTTTACAAATCATGTACATGAAAATTGTGAGTGAAATATTGCTCCAGTATCCAATACTCCCTGTATTTTTTTGGCGCTATAAACTAGTCGTTGGGGGACACCGTAATACTTATCCATTATGGGTATGCATAATATAAAATATGAAAATAAAAAACGTATAAACTATTTATAAAATGCATTGCAATTCGAATAAAATCGTGGCTTGATGATGTCATAAACTTTAAATGCCCTATTACTGAATTGCGTTAAAGAAACATCCTAACGGTTTACTGCGTCGAATGAAGCGTCTCATTTCCAATTAAAATAGATCTTTGTATTGAAATTGGAATGAAATACAGGGTCATGAAAAATCGAAGAGTGCGGAAAATAGGATTAAAAAATATCTCGGTAACCCATTATCGATAGACTTCATTCTTTATGCAAAATTTGTTTTTTTATTGTATTTTATACTCACCATAAATAAACAATTTCGAAAATTTTTATATACCTTTTATCAGAACGAATATTTCGAGAGTCCGGAAAAAATAGTTCCGCATAATCGAGGTGACTGAAATTCAATAAGCTTCTTCCCATTATTACATACTAAGTACATACCCAATTTCAAGTCTCTGTCTCAATGTGTTCGAGAGATAGAGCGTTTACAGACCCACAGACAGACGGACGGCAAATTTTTTTTCTGAAAATATATTTTTCGGAATCTCCAATGTCTAAAACGTGTGAATCCGTCAATTTTTTTTTTTCGACTTTCAAAACGATTACAAGACTTACCCTATACTACGTATGATGGGTAAAATTGTATTATTTATATGAATATGTATGGCGAATATGTAAATATATAGTGTTAAGCATATTACAGTTGGAACAATGGTTACAACAATGAAAGAAAATTTGCAAAAAAACATGTTCACTAAAACTCATAAATTAAACCCGTTTATGGAGGAATCCTGTTGTCTAGTTTCAAACTGTCAGCCGCCCTAAAATTTCAAACTGCTATATCTCAGCCACAAAAATTGCTCTGGAATCCTTCGATCAAGGCCGACATTTAACGGAAAAAACTTTTAGGATTTCTAATATTTTTGTAAATATTTTTAAATTTGAAATCTTTAAGGGGGTTAACATAGCGCCCTCTTCGGCGAAATATCCCCACATTCAACTGGGACCGGAGGCCTTAGTCAAAAACAGAAGAAAATTCGGTTCAATTCTATGCATAACTTCATACACTTTTCGATGATGGAAAGAGGACACACACACGAACAGACAGACATTTTGTAAAAACATGTTTTTAGGAATCTCTGACCCGTAAAACGTGTAAATCCGTCGAAAAAAATTTCGATTACTATTATAGATAGAAGAAAATAAAAAAGAAAAGTAATATAATACCAGATTATTTTAGTTTTCTTTTTAAATTTAGACAATACTAATAAATGAAAATAAAATTTAAACTAACAATGAATGTAGGTCATTCAATCAAAAGACAATAAGACAGTTTGTTAAAGGTCAAGTCCAAATTGATTTGGTGAATTTATGTAAAATAGGGTAATAAATCTTTCATGTCAAATCTTCTTCTGAGTTTATTCTTTTTAGACTTTCTCTTGCTGTTTAGGAAAAATAAAAAGGTTATTTATTTTAAAGACAGACATTTTAACCCCTTGGGTCCTAGATGAAAAAGTTTTAGTGAACCCTCCCATATGAACACCATAAAAAATATATAAGAAATGGAATATTTTTTTTCCAATGGAAATTTATTTTCATTATTACTTTCATTAATGTATAGATCAGTTTCAACCACGTGATCACAGCCCAACAAATTTTATCCAACCAATCATATACATCGATTTGTAGCCTGAAAATTGAGCCAACCCATCACAATCTACCATCTTTGAGGCGCAAATATAAACACCCATCTAGTTGCTAAGGTGGTTGCTAGGTTGTGACGTCAGTTGAAACTGATCTCAGCAGATTTTGTGGAAAAAATTAGACATAACAAAGGCGCTACTCTGAAATATTATCTATAACAAAAACACATTGAACATTACAATGAAAATATGGATGCAGTCGATGCAGTAGATCAAGCAGTGAAACGATATAACTGTGCGATAGAAAGTTATTTGTGGCTCAAAAAAGTTGGATTCCATATTGTGCAAAGAATGGTGCTCAACCCCACCGTTCTTTTATCTTTACGAAACTCAGAAAGCAAGATATGTTTTAGATTTAAAGGAGCATTTATAAACAAGTGGGTAAGTGTGATCGGAGATCGCACAAAAAGTTTCGTTTAATGTTCCTTTCAAAACACTTTATCCTTCCTTTAATAAATCCAAATAAATTTCCTTTTCCAAAAAAGAAAAAAAATGAAAGTCATGTTTTTTATAAAGTAAAAATCTACCGGTATATTTTTCTCGTTTGTTCGAAAATCTGAACCGGCGAAGCCTGCTATTATACTCTGCCATAATAATATCTGTCATGTGGATTAAATGCGATATTAAAAAAAGAAAATCAATTTCAAAATTAAGCATGTTGTTTAGAGAGACCTACAAAATGTTAAAATAGGCCAATATTTCCATAATCAGGTTTTTATCATGATTCAATCGATTCAATGCGATCCTCAAACTCATAGGACGTTATAATCACTTGCTGACGTCCTATCTGCTTGCTTTCTCTATTACTCATATGGATACTCTCTTTGTATGATTCTCGAACATTTAAAAAGTCCATTAAACTTCCAATAGGGCGTCACACAGGGGACAAAAATCGAAAAAAGCTGGCCGAAAATCAAAAAAGGTTGTAGATCCTTCTAAAAATTTTTACATATAGGTTTTTGAGGTCGCTGATTACGAATTTGATATCGAAATTCAAATGGCGGATCCAATATGGTGGACTTTTTTAAAAAAAATTGTTTTTTTTTCTGTAAAAGTTTCTTTAAGGGGGTTTTTGAGGTCGCTGATTACGTATTTGATATTAAAATTAAAAAATTCAAAATAGCAAATCCAATATGGCGGACATTTTTATATATATTAAAAAAAATCTGTAAAAGTTTGTTTAAGGGGATTCTGGAGGTTACTTTGTAATTGTACTAATTTGATATTATAATGAAAACAAAATACATTAGCGCTTTCAATATGGTAAGCAAATAAATGAAAAGAGCTTATATTTTGTGAAATATAAATGTTTTGTATTATTAATAATAAAAATACAGTGCATTATTTCATATAAGCAGTTTGAAATTGTTAAACTTAAAAACAACTATACTTCCAAGAATGCAAACCAATGTAGCTGTTTTTTTATATTTCATAAAAAACATCATCAGGAATTACGTAAATATAGTGAGAACTCTGGATAACGCAAGATAAAAGGTATTTCGTTAATTAACTTTTACTTTGTGCATCAATACGTGATTTTTTCGTGTGTCTTTTCTTTTCACTTTTAAGACATAATTTATAATGAATTACATAAAATAAATATGTGCAAATATTCTTCTTACCTTTCGGAAGATCACACATTTTGCAGAATGTAATTTGAAACAAAAGTTATTCACTGTAGAACGCGCACACCATTTACCGCGTAAGAGCACGTGCGAGCGAGCGTTACAGAGCAGCTGACTTAGACCTTCGATACATAAGCAGGTATAAAAGATACCTCTTACTCTATGCGGGATAAGGCGCAGATGCTCCCTCTGAACGTAAAAAGTAGGTACTGAAATGAATTAAGAAACATTCATTTTTCGAATTTCGGCCAGCTTTTTTCGATTTTTGACCAGTGTGCGTCAGATTAATTTTCTTTTTAATTCTCTAATGACTTCATAACCTGCTTTCTGTACTTACACATACTCATACTCCTTGTATTATAGAGAAATGTTTGAAAATTTCATTTTTATTACCAATATGACATCATATTAATCTTTGTTTCAATTGGTGAAACTTCTATTTTTATTTTTCACGTGGAAATTTTCCAATAGAAAATTAATTACTGTAGAAAGAATTTTATTGTGGAGTTTTAATTGTTGGCAACTGCTATAACGAAATATGTTTAAATTTAATAGGAAAAGGCTCTTAGATTTTTTTGTTTTTATCTCTCTATATTAAAATAATACGATTTTTTCATAATTTTATGATTTTCAGCGTGACAGTAGGTATTCAGCTGTAAGTAAACACAATTTCAAGTCTGTAAGTTATACAGTTTCTGAGAATCGGCATGTGACGGTCAGACAGAGAAGCGGGACGAATAGGGTTTCGTGAGATGAACGAAACCCTAAAAATGACCCTCTAAAAGACCATCACAAACTAGTTTACAATGTTTTAGAATGTTCTAGAAGAAAGCAGAAGAGATGTTGGGTGTGCTACAATGTAGACAAAAAAAGCAAAATGACTACTCATTCATGCATGCCATGTTCAAAAGCTTTTTGTTCAAGCGAACATTTCTAGCAATATCACAAAGATCTGTAATGCAATTTTGATTTTTTTTTTTACATTCAATAATTACATAATAAATGGGATTTATAATTTAAATGGTATTTATAATTTAAATTATATTTATAACTTCATAATAAACGATATTTTGCCTTATGCGCGCCATAGCATCACTACTGATGCCATGAGATTGAAGGAGTTAAACAACTTCATTCATATTATTTTCAAATGTTCATAACACAAGCTGACCTTTCAAGAAAGAATAAGAAACAAACTTTCAAAGATTTGAGGTTTGAATGGATAAAATGTTTGAGACTTAAATTCCTGAGACAAATTACTCCCCTCCTAATATGCCCTAAATATTTTCTTTACTATTTTTGCATATCCAGAATTGTTTTCAAAAAGGTGTATTTCTTCCTTTAGGAGGAACTCTTTCATGCTTGGGACATATTGGGTGATCCAAAAGAAATTAAACTTCCACAATTCGAAAAGTATAGGTAGTGTGAGAAATTCACTGTATCTCACTCGAAACCCCTGTTGTGCAGCCTACATCCAGGTACTGGAAAATCCCATATATTGTAGATTTTCCACAAATTTTAAACTAACTCCACTAATCGGCCGGTGCATATCAAAACTTTCGTTTCATCATAATCAATCTTCCATCTTGAAGGTTTTGAGACAGCAGGAATAATAAAAGCACTCAAAAGGAAATTCTCCATAAGCGCATACTTAGAATATTGTGAAAAAAATACAGAATGTTCTTCTCATGGTGATATATACGTCTATAAAAAAATTTCTGCGGAACCTCGACATAACGTCTGTAAAAAAGTTATGAAAATTTCGTTTATTTTGCGATTTATCACCGGTTGGCAATGGAATAAAATTTGAAAAAATACGGTTTTATGACAAATACTCTTTAAGCTGAACTTTTTGTAAGTTTAACTTACGTAATAAATAAATTATTATAACTACAATTTTGTGTACACATTTATATGTATATATAATGAAATTTAAAGATCGTAATTTACGATTTAAAACAAAATTTAAATTTATTAAAATTGTTTCAAGCTCAAAAATAAGCCCGATTCTGAACATTGTCAATTCAAGGAAAAATTATTGTTGCTATGGAAACAACGACTTCTTCGATATGGAAATGTATAACGAATGCGTTTGTCATCGGGCTTTTCTTTTTAAAATACATTAAAAAATTACTCATATAACCGGTAAAGCCGTTTAAATAAGAAAAAACCTTAGAAAGGGGGATAAAACATTAGCAAAATTTCATTCAATCGGTAATAAATAGAGAAAAAAAACGTGAATGATTTATTTAATCTGATTTAAAGAATATTTTTAATTAATACTAGATGAAACGCGTCAAAACTTGACGGAAGAAATACTATAACAATATCAGTAAAATAAGCTTCTTTATTATTTAAGAAGGGATGCGTATGAAACAGTCTTTCAAATATTATATTTTAAAACTTTTTTCCCCCAGTCAAATACAGTACTATTTCCGATACAAACTCCAAATAAACAATCCGTAAACAACTGTGTAATGCAAATCAGTTTAACATTTCGCTATATTCCCCACGGCAAGAAAAAAATTTCATGGACCTATGAAGTATCATACAAATAGTATATTCCAACGTTCATCTCATTTTCAGTAAATAAAGCCCACATCTCCCCCCCCCCCCCTGTGATAATGCAACCGAATGAGCTCCTATGCGCATGTGCATTGCATCTGCCCAAAAGCAAAGTTTAAAAATGTTTAAATTAAAAGTTTTAAAATGTCATCTTTAATCGTTGTTCGTTACAAATCCATATCTTCTAAAACGCATCCATTATTTTAAGCTAATCAATTTTTATGTAAAGTTGAAGAACTTTTTTATAGTAATAAATCAATCTGTAGATATGGGAGATTTTTATGTTTTCTAGTGTAATTTATTTGTATGGTTTCTTCGGTTCCTTTACATAATCAGGATGATTATCACTTTTCCATCACAGTCGGGGATATTTTCGCTCTTATACAGTTTGCAAATGGATCTTTAAAAAAAAAAAATGCAATTCTTAGCATATTCTGATATCTGCTGGAACATATACATCAACGAATTCAACATATCAATTTTATGTTCAACATACTGAAAATAGTTTTTTTTTTGTTTCTTTTTGACAGATTTTCGTTTAGCGCCAAAACGCTCTATTTTATGGATAATCTGATCTTATGATTTATCACTGTTTTTATTAGCTCACAGGCTATCAAAGCCTGAGAGCTTATGTGCCCGCCCGTTCTGTATGTATGTATGTATGTATGTATGTACGTATGTACGTACGTAACGCGATAACTCTTGACAGAAATAACCGTTTTGCTTCCAATTTTGTTTATAGGTTCCTTGTGATAAGGCGCTTCCCTGATTAGTTTTGGGGATTGATTGTTTAACTATAAAGGGGGGATTAAGATAAATGGTTTTTTCATGCAGAATTGTCCAATTTTCTTCAAATTTTGTATATAGGTTCATTGTGATAAGGTTCTTTCCTGATTAGTTTTGGGGGTTCATAGGTTAAGTATAAAGGGGCTAACGGGGGGGGGGAATCCTCCCCCTTAATTTAGATAAATGATTTTTTCATGCAGAGTTATCCGATTTTCTTCCAATTTTGTTTATAGGTTC
Source organism: Maratus michaelseni (assembly GCA_963931845.1). Lineage (NCBI taxonomy): Eukaryota > Metazoa > Arthropoda > Arachnida > Araneae > Salticidae > Maratus > Maratus michaelseni. Next base: position 420,826,811 of record OZ007591.1, on the reverse strand, counting down.
CTTGTGATAAGGCTCTTCCCTGATTAGTTTTGGGGATTGATTGGTTAACTATAAAGGGGGGGGGGACAGGGGGCTAACCCCCCTTAATTTGGATAAATGGTTTTTTCATGCAGAATTATCCAATTTTCTTCAAATTTTGTATATAGGTTCATTGTGATAAGGTTCTTTCCTGATTAGTTTTGGGGTTCATAGGTTAAGTATAAAGGGGGTAACGGGGGGGTTAATCCTCCCCCTTATTTTAGATAAATGATTTTTTTCATGCAGAGTTATCCGATTTTCTTCAAACTTTCTATATGGGCTCATTGTGGTAAGGGGCTTCCCTGATTAGTTTTGGGGGTTCATTGGTGAAGTGTAAAGGAGGGAAACGGGGGCTACCCCCCCTTAATTTTGATAAATGGGTTTTTCATGCAGAATTATCCAATTTACTCCAAATTTTGTATATAGGCTCATTGTGGTAAGGCACTTCACTGATTAGTTTTGGGGGTTCACTGGTAAAGTATAAAGGGGGGAACGGGGGGGACTAACCCCCCTTGATATAGATAAATGGGTTTTTTAAGCAGAATTATCCGATTTTCTTCAAATTTTATATATATGTTCATTGTGATAAGGCGCTTCTCTGATTAGTTTTGGGGTTCTTTGGTTAAGTATAAAGGGGGGACAGGGGGCTAACCCCCCTTAATTTAGGTAAATGGATTTTTCATGCAGAATTATCCGATTTTTTCAAATTTTGTATATAGGTTCATTGTGGTAAGGCGCTTCTCTGATTAGTTTTATGGGTTCATTGGTTAATTATAAGATGGAGAAACGGGGGATAGTTCCCCCCTCTTAATATATTGTTGATTTCTTCATTTTTCGAGGGCTTATTTCAAATTATTTGAAATAAGAATATAATTTACAGTTAGTGTGAATAGCCTGTGAGCTCAATGCCGTCAGTTTAACTGGGCAGTTTTCTTTTATTATTACTATTATTATTATTATTCACTTTTTATGATGGTTAGGGAAATCGGGAAATCTATTTTCAATTGTGGCAACTTTCCCAGTGGCTATTTTACATTATTGAAGCAAACTGGTGGTCATCGATAAGATAGAATTGAAAAACTTTTCATGCTTGAAAATTATTTAAAAAGTCGTTAAATTAAGCGGCAGTTTTCAAATAAATTTCATTCGAAAGCTAATTTTTATTAGCTCACAGGCTATCAAAGCCTGAGAGCTTATGTGCCCGCCGCGCCGGTTCTGTATGTATGTATGTATGTACGTATGTACGTACGTAACGCGATAACTCTTCATAGAAATATCCGATTTCCTTCAAATTTTGTTTATAGGTTGACTGTATTAAGTCGCTTCCCTGATTAGTTTTCGGGATTGATTGGTTAAATATAAAGGGGGGAACAGAATGGGCTAATCCCCCCCTAATTTATATAAATAGGGTTTTAATACAGAATTATTCCGTTTTCCTTCAAATTTTGTTTATAGGTTGACTGTGTTAAGGCGCTTCCCTGATTAGTTTTCGGGATTGATTGGTTAAATATAAAGGGGGGAACAGGGGGGGGGCTAATCCCCCCCTAATTTATATAAATGGGGTTTTAATACAGAATTATTCCGTTTTCCTTCAAATTTTGTTTATAGGTTCACTGTGTTAAGACGCTTCCCTGATTAGTTTTCGGGATTGATTGGTTAAGTATAAAGGGGGGAATGGGGGAGCTAATCCCCCCTTAATTTATATAAATGGGGTTTTAATACAGAATTATTCAGTTTTCCTTCAAATTTTGTTTATAGGTTCACTGTGTTAAGGCGCTTCCCTGATTAGTTTTCGGGATTGATTGGTTAAGTATAAATGGGGGAGCTAATCCCCCCTTAATTTATATAAATGGGTTTTTCATGCAGAATTATTCCGTTTTCCTTCAAATTTTCTTTATAGGTTCACTGCGTTAAGGCGCTTCCCTGATTAGTTTTTGGGATTGATTGGTTAAGTATAAAGGGAGGGGGAACGGGGGGGGGCTAGTCCCCCCCTTAATTTATATAAATGGGTTTTCCCTGCAGAATTATTCCTTTTTCCTTCAAATTTTGTTTATAGGTTCACTGTGTTAAGGCGCTTCCTTGATTAGTTTTCGGGATTGATTGGTTGAGTATAAAGGGGGGGAACGGGGGGCTAATCCCCCCCTTAATTTAAATAAATGGGTTTTTCATGCAGAATTATCTCATTTGCTTCAAAATTTGTTTATAAGTTCATTGGGTTAAGACGCTTCCCTGATTAGTTTTCGGGATTGACTGATTAAGTATAAAAGGGGGGAACGGGGGGCTAATCCCCCTTAATTTATATAAATGGGTTTTTCATGCAGAATTATCCCATTTGCTTCAAAATTTGTTTATATGTTCATTGGGTTAAGACGCTTCCCTGATTAGTTTTCGGGATTGATTGGTTAAGTATAAAGGGGGGGGACGGGGGGTGCTAAACCCCCCCTTAATTTATATAAATGGGTTTTTCATGCAGAATTATCCCATTTGCTTCAAAATTTGTTTATAGGTTCATTGGGTTACGACGCTTCCCTGATTCGTTTTCGGGATTGATTGGTTAAGTATAAAGGGGGGGACGGGGGCCAATCCCCCCTTAATTTATATAAATGGGTTTTTCCAGCAGAATTATCCGATTTTCTTCAAATTTTGTATATAGGTTCATTGTGATAATGCGCTTCTCTGAATAGTTTTGGGGGTTCATTGGTTAAGTATAAAGGGGGAAGGGGGGTGGGCTAATCCCCCTTAATTTAGATAAATGGGTTTTTCATGCAGCATTATCCGATTTTCTTCAAATTTTGTATATATATATTCATTGTAATAAGAGGCTTCCCTGATTAGTTTTTGTTGGGATTGATTGGTTAAGTATAAAGGGGGGGGGACGGGGGGCTAATACCCCCTTAATTTATATAAATGGGTTTTTCCTGCACAATTATTCCGTTTTTCTTCAAAATTTGTTTACAGGTTCACTGTGTTAAGGCGCTTCCCTGATTAGTTTTCGGGATTGATTGGTTAAGTATAAAGGGAGGGAACGGGGGGGGGTAATCCCCCCTTAATTTATATAAATGGGTTTTTCATGCAGAATTATCTCATTTGCTTCAAAATTTGTTTATAAGTTCATTGGGTTAAGACGCTTCCCTGATTAGTTTTCGGGATTGATTGGTTAAGTATAAAGGGGGGGCGGGGGGCCAATCCCCCCTTAATTTATATAAATGGGTTTTTCAAGCAGCATTATCCGATTTTCTTCGAATTTTGTATATATATATTCATTGTAATAAGAAGCTTCCCTGAGTAGTTTAAGGGGTTCATTAGTTAACTATGAGGGGGTAACGGGGGGATACCCCCCCTTAATATATTGTCTATTTCTTTATTTTTCAAGGGGCTTATTTCAAATTCTTTGAAATACGAGTATAATATACAATTAGTGTGAATAGCCTGTGAGCTCAATGCCCTCAGTTTAACTGGGCAGTTTTCTTTTTATTTTTCTAATTGATGATGTAAGAATTGAAATTGTAAAATGTAGTAAAAAATAGAAATTTGTAGTATTTAGAAGGGATGTAAGCGCGATGAAAGCTAAAGCGATAGCGCCGTTTGTTGTCACAACCGTTGTACATTTCTAAAAATTGCCACTGTATTTTGGCTGGCGTCCAAAAGTAGAAAACCATTTTTTGACATCGAAAGAGAAATTCACAGCGAAAGAAATAGGACTTGCGCTAATAAGAAACTGTTAAATGAACTTATAATAACCCTACCAAAATAATTCTTATGAAATATTAGTCTTACATTGTTTATTCTAGCTAAAAATACAATCATTATTTCAAGTTTTTTTTTTTTTTACCATAACACTATTTTTAATAATTTTAAATTTCCTGAAATCTTTTACTTTTTTTTTTAATTAAAAAAGGAAATTTTTAACTTATAATTAAATAAAAAGTAATTGGTAACATTTAATCAAGGTATGCAATCAAGATGAAGCAATCAATAAAAAGTAATTGGTAACATTTAATCAAGGTATGCAATCAAGATGAAGCAATCAATGACGGCTCCAATTCTAATCTTTTTAATTAAGAATGGAAAAGTCAGTTAAAATTACGTCATGTTGACACAATTATATACATTTTTCTCTTTAGTTTTATCAATGTTAAAATGCATTTCAAGCTAAGCATAACGTCATTTTCACCGGCGCAAACTTTTCACACGTACTTTATATATACGTTACTTTAAAGCTTAAACACCATGTATACAAATAATTTTGTATTTAATTGTAATGAAAAAAGGGCATCAACAAAGTTATAATGCATAATGATAAAATAAACCCAATGGACAATATTCCCGTGACGTCACAATAAATATGAATTTTTATTCGCTTATAAAACACGCGGATAAATATTTTTACCGAAATGTAACTTGCAAATTAAAATATTCAGCCTAAAAGCCACGTGCTTTTAATATTTATTATTCCTCTTTTATCCTTGCAACCACAGAGTTTAGAGAATAAACTCTGTGCCTCGCAACAGTGGGCGTTATCCGATTATGACGTCATTACCAGAAGTAAAAGTTTTATTGAAAATTACGGCTAATTAGTTAAATTTTCGAACAAACGAATGCATGATAACACATTTGTGTCCAAATATCTTTCATTAAAAAAAGAATGATGTAATTTGATGCACGAGATGCATATAGATGCATTTGATGCATAGAATTAGTTTGTTCTCACGGATTGTCGAAATAAAACGCTTAGCGTTTTAAATATATAGATTACTGCAAACGTACAGAGAGTTGAAAATGTTGAACGCAAAATTCAAACGATTCTGAACAAGCGGATATGGTATCATGAGCCCTAGAATTAACCGATTAGTATAATTTTCTTTAAGCTAATGACAATTTTGCGCTTTTAAATTTTATAAAAATCTTACAGACATAATTAGAAATTTAAAAAAACACTTGAAAATACAAAAATTATACACAAAATAATAAACTTTCATTTTTAAGTTTAAATTCATTAAGTATTGCGCATTTGAATAATCATTTAACAAGCAATTTCAAAATGCATTAAAATCGTTTGCGTTTGGCGAGGGAAAAATGTTGCTAGCCAAATTGCGTCTTTTTGCGCCAAATACTGGAAAGTATTTTATTTTTTTTTGCAGATTTTCTACTGGGATTCCGCAGCTAAATTTCACTGTTCCTTTATTACATACATCAGTAGCTTCATTAGAATTTTTTTTTTCAAAATTTTCTGAGTATGCGCTTTAAGGAGACCTTCCTCGTCAGGGAAAAACGTGCGAGGAGAGAGGGGTCCAAAGCGAAAGTGATATCAGTGTGACACACAGGGATGTAGCTAGAAGTAAACAACAGGGGGGGGGGGGGGCTCATATTATTTCTCTCTCTCTGACAAGTACTATATAGAAAGATAAATTATTGCATATTCATATTGTAGGCACTACGTTTCTTATTAAACTGTTTATAAACTCTTTATTTGATGATAAGAAAAGTAAAAGCTGCAGATGGGAATGTAATGGAGGCTATATGGTGGATACGACCTGTAGGATTTACCTTCTGGATTATTTTAAGGAATACTGGATACCCCTACTCAAAAACACTATAGCATATACTCTTTAGGGTGAACCCTCTGCCTACAGCGTATGCCCTCTGGATTTTTAACGACTACTTCACTGGCTGCAGAATGAAAATTTTCAGTGAATAATTATACTAGTGAAATAATAAGTGATGATGTCAATAAGTAAATAAAAAGCAGAGAGTTCACCTGTTTCAAAAGAGTTGCAACCTTTTATTTTTTTCTTCTAAATATTCCCTGCCCTTTAGAATTCTAAAGTTATGTTTTTATAGGATAACAAACATTAGAAAAACCAAGGATGTATTTTGCATTTTAAAATTATTTTTGTATTTAATCAAATGCTTGTATTTAAATTGGCTATTAGTTTTTTTTCATTAGTATGATTTATAAATCAAGGATCTTATATATATAATATATTTTAAACTAGGATGACTCAAATACGAAACATAATGTTTATCATAAGCATTATATTTACTATCAAACTCATTAGAATAACTTTGTTTTGTGTTAATAATGGAAAACGCTGCAAAATGAAAAATTTCAATATATAATTTATGTAAAAGTCAATGTTTGCATCAGCAAAAGGTTGCTAATTCTGAGTATGTGCAGATAGGATGTGCGAATATTGAAGCACTTATTTGCAGTTTTTAAACAATTACTATAATTTAGTATTTATGCAAAACTATGTGTATTTATGTAAAAAGCCCCCAAAACTAAGTTCAATTTTTTAACACACGATTTTTGAAACAGAATTTCATTTGGCGTGCTTGGCAACTTTCCCAGGGGGGGGGCTCAAAAATTTTCAGGGGGTCCTGAGCCCCCCCCCCCCCCGGCATCCCCCCTAGCTACGGCCCTGGTGACACAAGGAGAAACCTCCCTTCTCCAATAACAACGGACTGTGTCAGTGATCTCACCTTCGAAGGCTTCTATTTGCTAGAAGATTATGATCAAGAGTTACATAAGAAAAGGGCAACTGACGTCACAGTTGGTTCAATTACTGTTGGTTTGGGAGAAAAACCTGTTCGTTCTTTACGACTCCTACAGTACACATGAGATGGAGCGATTTGATTGGTCTACGTTAAATTGGTATGTGATATGATTGGCCTACGTCGCCATGACGATTCCTGCAATGATAGCTGACAAAAATGCAGTGGTAGATTGGTTGATGGAACTGTTTGTTTGTAAACATGCCTTTTCCTTATTAGAAAGGAAAAGGGCAGAGCCGGTCAGTTAGTTCAGTTAGAGAACTGAGTTAGGATTCAGCCAATCTGGTCCTGAAAAAACAGAGCCGTATAGCTCTAAGTGAATATATTCGAGCGGTTGTCTTTGACCCCCGATGGAAGAGCCTATCCTGGCTAATGTTTGAAGGTTGAGATATATCAGCCTGATCTATTGAGTGAGAAACATCTGTGTTCATTAAGCCTGTAAATTGTACCACTAATACATCAAATTCTTCCAAATAAATTACTGAGAAAATATCTTCCAAAAATATATGAATATAAAAGTTTTTGCTATTAGAATAGTTCATACAGGATTCATATGCATGAATACATTTTTATATAGAATGTAACTAAGAAGTAATAAATTTTCAACATTCGCCAGCAAACGCCTTGGCAAAGGCTTGCAAAAGCTGCAGACGAAATAAAGTACTTATCCTGCCTTGTCTTCTAAATTTAATTCTGAAGCACCTATTTTTTTAACCTACGCATCAGGCGTACACTTTACTATTAACACGAGCGAGGAAAATTCATTGTAAGAAATAGCTTGTACGATTGTTGTCGAATTTTTGAATTAAAGGAGATATATTTTACAGTGTTAGACCAAACAAACATTCATTGTTACATCACCGTTTTTGTACTGATAGTTTAGTAAAATCGTAAAAACGGAACCTGTGTATAACGGAATCCGCACATGCCGGTAATGAATGCATCGCCAATTTTAAGGCTTATTATGCACATTCAAGAAAATATATACATATATACACTGCACATGATTTTTTAAATGTTATAGTGCACACCCATAGACGGATAACTTAACCACCGGGGTCCACGCCGAAATAGACCACCAATAATTAACTCATATGTTTTATTCTTATTGCTATAATTACTACATAAAATACTTGGTATTTTACTTACCCATCATACGTAGTACGGGGCAAGTCTTGTAAGAGTTTTAAAATCGAAAAAAAAAATGACGGATTTACACGTTTCAGACACTGCAGATTCCGAAAAACGTATTTTTAGAAAAAAAAATTGCCGTTCGTATGTCTGTGTGTCTGTATACGCCTTATCTCCCGAACAAATTGAGATAGAGACTTGAATTTTGGTGTGTACTTAGTATGTATTAATGGGAAGAAGCTTATTGAATTTAAGTAACTTCGATTATCTGGAACTCTTTTTTTCGGACTCTCGAATTAGTCGTTCTGATAAAAGGTATACAAAATTTTTCGAACTGGTTTATTTTAAGGAATGAACATAAAATACAATAAAAAAACAAATTTTGCATAAAAAATGAAGTCGATCGGATCATGAATTGTCGAGATATTTGTGATCACATTTTCCACACGCTTCGATTTTTCATGACCCTGTATTTCATCCAAATTTTTATTCAAAGAAATATTTTAATTGGAAATGAGACCCTTCATCCGAAGCAATAAATCATTAGTGAATAGGGTTATCATTTTTGGAGTTATAAGGATGTTTCTTTTACGCCATTCAGTAGTTTAGGGCGTCATCAAGCCACGAATTTATTCGAATTGCATAATGCATTTTGTAAGTAGTTTACACATGTTTTATTTTTATATTTTATATTATGCATATCCATGATGGGTCAGTATTACGGTGGCCCCCAACGACTAGTTTTTATTACAGAAAATTCTAATGTTTGTATATACATTTTCATTTAATTTTTGCAAAGATGCATTGAATGCACAAATGTTATGTAAGTACAAACGTATAAAAGTAAACCCTGCATGATCCATTTCTCAAAAAACCCAACAATTGGAATACACAAAACTAAATCCACCAATCAAGCTACCGTAATCTTTTACGTAGGCGTGGTCGTTGAATTCGTAATAAAATTCTGCAGCAAGAAAGAGATGTTTATCACCCATCCGATTTCGCCAAATGCTCGTGTGACCCCATACTTACAATTTAACCAAAATCATTTAGAGTTTTCAATTAAAGAAATGGTTTTCATCTGTATCATATTATCCGGGAAGTCCGGGTCGGATTCCCTAGTATACCTTAATGAATTAACAACCTATTTTAAGATGAACGTTAAAATATAAAATAGTATGTATGACTTTTACTATAGTTCAAATAACACACATATGTGGTAAAATAACCTCAATGACAAAAAACATTGTTTGAAATCAGAGTAAATAGTGTATTAAAAGCGTGTTTATAATTTCTAAGTTATATTTCTTGTTAGTTTTTAAGCCCATATGCAGTCCGACACTTTCACGGTGACACCGAGAAATGCCGTATGCATCCCTCCTTTCTGCATTTCCAACTTCACAGTTTCCATTTTCTGGAGAGTATCCAGAGATGGAAACGGAAAGCAGAAATACAGAAAGGTTTTCCCACCCATTCTATTACTCAATTCGAGGATGTTACACAGCAAAAGAAGCAGGATTTGAATTTTCGCCATTTTTCACGCATCCAACCTCGGACTCCAGTCGTTTGGTTTTCGCGCTGTTGCTCCTCTCCGGAATTTTCGGCTTCATCTGGCTGCTCTGTCTGTACCACACGATCTTGTGTGCTGTCATCATCACAAGCTGCAAGATCTTGTGCGCTTGCCTCATCTCCACCATGTTCAACCTGATAAGTAGTCCAGGTTGAATCTGCGAAACGGCACCACCAACAACCCGATATCAAAGCGTGATTTAAAACTCTTGACATTCCGGGTCTCTGCAAAGGTTGTCGTCGCAGAAGGCCTCGGATAAAGTTGAGGGCATCCAGGATATCCGTTAGATCTGCATTAGGAAAAGCTCGGATCAGTCTCCTCTCGAAGTTTTCCACTCTTAAAGCTTCAAACAAGTGAGGATAAAGATCAATATCCCAATCCCTGAGTCGCCAGAGCCTGTTTTCTAACGTGTGATCTGTCCACATGTTGAAAGCAGTCATGCCCAACGACCACAGATCATAGTGAATCCCTGAAACGCTAGGGGAGCTTCCATCCGACGTATCAACCCAGCATTCCGGAGGCGAATACTCCTTCGGAAGACCATACCGATTAACAGGTCCGGTCGCCGGGCTGATGCAGCCAAAATCTCCAATGGCCGCTCTTTCCATTTTGATCAAGATGCTGGAAGGCTGGATGTTAAGATGGCACACTTCCAGTTTATGGAGGTGTGAAAGCCCTCGGGCAATATCTTCCATCCAAACTTTCGTCATCTGAAAACTGCCATGGAAGGATCGGAAATCGTCTCGCTGGAGCATGTCCTTCAACGATGCCATATAAACAGGCATGAAGAACACGTTCGATTTGGCAAGTTTGGTGACAGCGATGAGTGGTACGAGACTCTCGTGGCTGAAATCTTGCCACATTTCCAGTTCTCCAGGCCATGTGTCCTCAGCAGCTACAACTTTTGCAGCAATGAGGAACCTGTCTACTGGTGTTCCGACAGCCAGAATTGTGCCGAACCGCCCTTCAGCGATTCGGGAAACATACCGGTATTCGTTTTCCCGGAGATAAAGCTTGGCTTCATCCACTGCTTCACGACGAACTTCAGAAAAGCTCATCTTTAAACTCCCTTCAAATAAAAATGCGAAGAAGAGTATCAATAAACTCGTCAATGCACTTTACAACACAGAAGAGAACACTAAGCAACCAGGCAACACACTCAAAGTCACTGAGTAGAATAATAGCAAGAAACTCGATTCGAGGGTATTTATAGGTTTTGCAACAATGAAACGACAATAATCAGTATAATGTTGCAACAATGGATGTTACAAATAAATGTCCATTGTTACGTCAGCATTGTTTCATTGTTGTTTGTCGAATTGAATTTGCTTCAAATCAGTATAATGTTGCAACTTATGGAATGAAACGAACGTTCATTGTTACGTCAGCATTCTTTCATTATTTTTTGTCTTGTTGAATTTGTTTGCTTTACTACATTTTTGTTACAAACAAATGTTCGTTGTTACGTCAGCATTATTTCACTGTTTCACTGAAACATAACAATATTATAGTATTAATGTTATTATTGTATAATTATTATAATACTACAATATGCCACCGTCAAAAATCAACGGAAACGTGTTATTTTAAGTTTAGAACGTTAAGTCAGATTATTGACAAATGATTTCATTTAAACAGGTGATATAAATTGAAATAGTGTGCGTGTTTTAATTGCAGATTCAATATGAGGATTTCTGTAATGTTGTCTTACTGTCATCCAGAGGCGCACCCAAGGAGGGGGGGCAGGGGGCCCTGGCCCCCTCCAAAGGAAGAGGGAGGAAGCACTGTACAAATATTTAAAATATTCACGGAACCAAAGTTCTTTTTTTTTCTTTTCGTGTGTGTGTGTAAAAAGTTCCCATAAAAGGCTCCTAAAATACACGGGTCTACACGTGTTAGCATGCAGTTAAACAAAAAGACTTTTAAGAGGTTTTTTCCTCCATCAGTGCATGCTGCTTTAGAAAACATATTTTATCGCGAGAATGAAAACAGAAATTTTCCAAGAAAGAAATCAACGCCAAAAAATGACACACTTCTTGTTCAGAAATTATGTAATCGAAAGACTTTTCCATTTTTTCGTAAAGGCAGAAGATGTTTCAGAAAATAATGTCAAAGTTGGCGTTTTGAACAGATTTTCTGGAGCGTGAACGCGAGAAAAGAGAAAAACGTATCGTTAATTCTGCAAAATGTTTCTCAATTCTTGTTGATGATACATCTGACATTTCTACTATTGAACATCTTTCCTTCTGTGTCAGGTATATAGATGAAGAGAATGACAATAAAGTTTGTGAACAATTCTTATAATTTATTCCTGTAGCAAGCACTACAGGAAAAAAATTCGACAAAATATTAGAAGGATTAAAGACATACGGTATCGATTTGTCCTATTTACATGGGTTTTTATGATGGTGCCACATGAATGAGCGGAAAGTTTAACGGTGTTCAGTCTCACATATCAGCTACATATCCGCAAGATTTTATGTGCATTGTGCCTCGCATAGTTTTAATTTAGCAATTGGAAATGCTGTATCTGTGACAAAAATAAGAAAATGCATTGACATAATTAAAATGACACAGAATTTATTCAGTACTCCTAAGAACAAGACGTCCTCCTCAACAATATTACGCAAACATACATCAGAAAATTAATAAACAAAAACTACGAAAGTTTATCCAACTAGGTGTGTGGAACACTATGAAGCCATCATGACCATGGTAGAATTATATGATGCAGTGATTCATAGCCTTGAAACAATCGCAACTTGGGAAGACAGAGACTAGTCTTCTAAGGCAAAACTTTTGAAAAATTCGTTATGCAAATTTAGTTTCCTAATTTCTTTATTCTGCTTACAGAATATATTTGCATACACTTTACTATTGCCTATATTATTGCAAAAATGTGACAGTGACCTTTTAGTTGCATTAAATTTCGTTGACGGTGTTGTGGCTCAATTAAATACTATTTGTAACGCCTCGGATATTTCTTTCAAGGATATTTATAATGAAGCTTGTGTGAAAGCTAATAAGTTTCATGCTGGCATTAAAATGCCAAGGTCTGCATAAAAACAAACACAAAGATCCAATGTTCCAGCCAATTCTATAGAAGAGTATTTCAGGCTAAATATTTTTATTCCATTTGTTCATCAAATGTTGATTGAACATAATGAACGTTTCGTTCGGCACCGAAGCATTTTAATTTTTTTTTATTCTTCTATCTAATGAAAAAGATGCTCCAACAGCAAGTAAAATGAAAGATTTTCCTCAATTCTGTGAATTTGATGCGCATGATTTTCTTTCTACAAATTCAGAAATTTTGAACGCCGAATTCAAGTTGTGGTACAGAAAATTTATAAAATCGCATTCAATAACTCGATGCAAGAATGCTATTGAAGCACTTTCGAAATGTGACAAAATGTTGTAGCCCAACATCTATAAATTACTAAAAATTTCTGCAACGCTTCCTGTTACAACCTGCGTCAGCGAATTTAAGTTTAGAACCTTGCTCGACCTTGCGCATTTTAAAAACTTAAGATTCACTATGACAGAATCCAGATTAAATGGTATGGCTTTGTTATATAATACACAAAAAGATTAATGTAACTGCGACTGAAATAATTCAAAAACATTGTAAAAAAAATAGATTTTATTGTGTAACAATATTTATAATTGAATTTTTTAAGTATTTTTTTTATCCGTTCAACTGGGCCCCATAGTCGGCTGAGCCACGGAAGCAGTAGGGGCATCTGCCCTTTCCAAGGCTAGAGGCAATACCTTTACAAGAATTAACCATGATGTCCCAAAATAGATTAAATTCTTTATTAATTTATTAATTCCCATAACATTCTAACTGAAGAATTAAATTTAAATGAATCAGTCCAAAAATTTGCTCCACTAATTCATCTCGTTAAGAATATTTTGGATATTTTCCTTAAACTACAATATTATATGTCTGACAGTCAAATAGATATAAATAGGAAATTCTATAAATGTTTGTTTAGGAGCTCTTTAAATATTTAACTTCTGCACTTTGAAAAATTAGCAATTTTTTTTAATTATTAATTAAATTAAATTTTAAGTATAAAATGTTCATTAGAATGAATAATTAATTATTAAATACTGAATTAATTACGGTAATTTGGTGATTAATTACTGTATTCTTGCAATTTTATACTGCAATCACAACTAGAGAAATTTTGCCCCACTACTTTTATTTTGTTTCGCCGCCAATGCTCGGCCCCCTCCATGATAAAATCCTGGGTGCGCCACTGCTGTCATCTTGTGTTATGCACAATCATTCCAACAGTGGGAAGTCATCAAAATCACCACAAAAACGGTGTTTGGAACAATCAACCTATATGGTACATACTTTTAACTGTAATTTAAGCGTGAATTTTTGCTTAAAGTGAAGACTGCGTATAAAGTTTAGATAAAAGAATGTTTAAATTTAGAGTTAATTTTAGGAAGAAAAAATCTTTAATGATATTTTTCATTTCTAAAATGTGAAAAAAGTGTTACTTTGAATCAAGGCTTTTTTTATTAAAGCAACTTAATCAACTGATTTTTTTAAATTAAAAAAATTTTTTTTTTTAATTATTTTTAGAAATTTAATGAATTTTTTTTGCGTATGTCAGCAGCTATGTGTGTTGGTAAAATAACCATAAAAACCATATGCATAAGTTATGCATAACCATATGCATAAGTTAAAAATAAAGCAAGTTAAAATATGCATTGGTTAAATAAGAAAATTAAAAATAAAACAAGCAAAAAATATTGTTGCAAATTTCATTATAACTATTGCACCTCCCTGTGGTAGTGGCACTAACATAAAATATAGCCTATGTTACAGCAGGGACTGTTACCATCAGTTTGCCACCATCACTATTGAAAATGGTTAGGTAGTTCCAGAGATTCCATAGAAATCGTTATTTAGAATGTTTTTAGATCGCTTTTCGCTAATATAACCCTTTTAAATTTTGAATTTTTTTAGAATTTCTTCTTACAGAGCATTTACAATTTATTTTATTAATAACTAGCAAAACCCACGGCTTTGCTCGCGTAATTCTTCAAAATTGTCAAGTGGTATTCGTTGCCCTATTTTCATTAGAGGAAATTTTACTGCTACAGATAATTCAGAAATTACTAACTAAGCCACACTAAAGTCGAAAAAAAAATCGAAATTTTAGAACATTTTTCGTTTTTCCACCCCCCGCCCCTGTGATAGTGTTACCAATATAAAATATAGCCTATGTTACAGCAAAGACTGTTACCATCAATTTGCCACCATCACTTTTGAAAATGGTTCAGTAGTTCCAGAGATACCATAGAAATTGTAATTTAGAATGTTTTTAGACCGCTTTTCGCTCATCTCACCCTTTTAAATTTCGATTTTTTTTTAGAATTTCTTCTTACAGAGCATTTACATTTTATAATTAACTACCATGCCAAATTTTAAGTTTCTAGTTTCTTCAGTATAAAAAAAATCGAAATTTTAGAACGTTTTCCGCTCTTGCACCTCCCTGTGGTAGTGGCACTGACATAAAATATAGCCTATGTTACAGCAGTGACTGTTACCATCAGTTTGCCACCATCACTTTTGAAAATGGTTCGGTAGTTCCAGAGATTCCATAGAAATTGTTATTTAGAATGTTTTTAGATCGCTTTTCGCTAATCAAACCCTTTTAAATTTCGAATTTTTTTAGAATTTCTTCTTACAGAGCATTTACAATTTATTTTATTAATAACTAGCAAAACCCACGGCTTTGCTCGCGTAATTCTTGAAAATTGTCAAGTGGTATTCGTTGCCCTATTTTCATTAGAGGAAATTTTACTGCTACAGATAATTCAGAAATTACTAACTAAGCCACACTAATGTCGAAAAAAAATCGAAATTTTAGAACATTTTTCGTTTTTTCACCCCCCCCCCCCTGTGGTAGTGTCACCAATATAAAATATAGCCTATGTTACAGCAAAGACTGTTACCATCAATTTGCCACCATCACTTTTGAAAATGGTTCGGTAGTTCCAGAGATTCCATAGAAATTGTTATTTAGAATGTTTTTAGATCGCTTTTCGCTAATCTAACCCTTTTAAATTTCGAATTTTTTTAGAATTTCTTCTTACAGAGCATTTACATCTTATAAATAACTACCATGCCAAATTTCATGTTTCTAGCTCCTTCAGTATAAAAGAATCGAAATTTTTGAACGGTTTTCGCTCTTGCACCCCTCCCCTCAGTGGTAGTGGCACCGATATAAAACATAGCTTATGTAGCAGCGGGGACTGTTACCATCAATTTGCCACCATCACTTTTGAAAATGGTTCGGTAGTTTCAGAGATTCCATAGAAATTGTAATTTAGAATGTTTTTAGACCGCTTTTCGTTCATCTCACCCTTTTAAATTTCGATTTTTTTTTAGAATTTGTTCTTAGAGAGCATTTACATCTTATAAATAACTACCATGCCAAATATCAAGTTTCTAGCTCCTTCAGTATAAAAAAAATCGAAATTTTAGAACGTTTTTCGCTTTTTCACACCCCTTATGGTAGTGGCACCGACATAAAATATAGCCTATGTTGGAGCAGGGACTGTCACCATCAATTTGCCACCATCACTTTTGAAAATGGCTCGGTAGTTCCAGAGATTCCATAGAAATTGTAATTTGGAATGTTTTTAGACCGCTTTTCGTTCATCTCACCCTTTTAAATTTGGAATTTTTTTAGAATTTGTTCTTAGAGAGCATTTACATCTTATAAGTAACTACCATGCCAAATTTCATGTTTCTAGCTCCTTCAGTATAAAAGAATCGAAATTTTTGAACGGTTTTCGCTCTTGCACCCCTGACCCCAGTGGTAGTGGCACCGATATAAAACATAGCTTATGTTGCAGCGGGGACTGTTACCATCAATTTGCCACCATCACTTTTGAAAATGGTTCGGTAGTTCCAGAGATTCCATAGAAATTGTAATTTAGAATGTTTTTAGACCGCTTTCTCGCTATCTCACCCTTTTAAATTTAGAATTTTTTTAGCATTTGTTCTTAGAGAGCATTTACATCTTATAAATAACTACCATCCCAAATTTCATGTTTCTAACACCTTCAGTATAAAAAAATCGAAATTTTAGAACGTTTTTCGCTCCTGCCCCCCCGGGGGGTAGTGGCACCGACATGAAATATAGCCTATGTTGGAGCAGGGACTGTCACCATCAATTTTCCACCATCACTTTTGAAAACAGTTCTGTAGTTCCAGAGATTCTATAAAAATTGTAATTTAGAATGTTTTTAGAACGATTTTCGCGCAACTCACCCTTTTAAATTTCAAATTTTTTAAGAATTTCTTCTTAGAGAGCATTTACATCTTATAAAGTAACTACCATGCCAAATTTCATGTTTCTAGCTCCTTAGTATTAAAAAAATCCAAATTTTAAAACGTTTTTCGCTTTTGCACCTCCTTGTGATAGTGTCACCGACATAAAATATAGCCTATGTTACAGCAGGGACCGTCAACACTAATTTGCTATCATAACTTTTGAAAAGGGTATGGTAGTTCCAGAGAATCTATAGAAATTGCAATTTAGAATGTTTTAGAACACTTTTCGCTCATTTCACCCTTTTAAATATCGATTTTTTTAGAATTTGTTCTTACAGAGCATTTACATCTTATAACTAACTTTCATGCTAAATTTCATGTTTCTAACACCTTCAGTATAAAAAAAATCGAAATTTTAGAACGTTTTTTGCTCCTGCACCCCCTGGGAGTAGTGGCAGCGACATAAAATATAGCCAATGTTGGAGCAGGGACTGTCACCATCAATTTGCCCCCATCACTTTTGAGAACGGTTCTGTAGTTCCAGAGATTCCACAGAAATTGATTTTTAGAATGTTTTTAGAACGCTTTTCGCTCATCTCACCCTTTTAAACTTCGAACTTTTTTAGAATTTGTTCTTAGAGAGCATTTACATCTTATAAGTAACTTCCATATGCTAAATTTCATATTTCTAACACCTTCAGTATAAAAAAATCGAAATTTTGGAATGTTTTTCTCTCCTGCACCCCCTCCCGGAGGTACTGGCACCGACATAAAATATAGCCTATGTTGGAGCAGGGACTGTCACCATCAATTTGCCACCATAACTTTTGAAAAGGGTTCAGTAGTTCCAGAGATTCCATAGAAATTGTAATTTAGAATGTTTTTAGAACGCTTTTCGCTCATCTCACCCTTTTAAGTTTCGATTTTTTTTATAAACTGTTCTTAGACCGCATTTACATCTTATAAGTAACTACTATGCCAAATTTCATGTTTCTAGCTGTTTCAGTATAAAAAAAAAATCGAAATTTTAGAACATTTTTCGCTTCTGCCCCCCCTGGGATTAGTGGCAACGACATAAAATATAGCCTATGTTGTATATGTGTGTACATACATATATATTTATATATGTACATATATCACTGGCGTACAGCTAACCAAAAAGTACCAAAGGTAGCTTTCCTAGATCTTCGTATTACAATTTTAGCTAATGTTATTCGAAACAACAAACTAAAATGCAAAGAACCCGATTACAGAAGATTCATTAATACTGAATTTGAATAAGAAATTTGCCAAATTAGTTAACTATAGCCAAGTTGGCTTCATTTATGAACATTTATTTTGGTCGCCAAGTTTGGCGATATTTTGCCAAGTTTGGCGAGAATTTGGCGTTAACGGATATGAATATATAGTTTTATGCGTATGATTGGAGAAAATGGTTACAACAATGAAAGTTAATAATTTGCGAGAAATCGCGTTCGCTAAAACTCATAAATTAATCCGTTGGTTTTTAGGGTTTCATTCATCTCACAAAACCCTATTATTCCCGCTCCGTTGTCTGTCCGTCACAGAGCCATTCTCAGAAACTATATAACTTACAGGCATAAAAATTTGTGTACCTATAGCTAAATACCTACTATGAAGCTCAAAATATTAAAATTTGAAAAAATCGTATTATTTTAATATAGAGAGATAAAAAACCAAAATTCTAACAGTCTTTTCCTATTAAATTTAAACGTTTTTCGTTATAGCAGTTGCCAACCATTAAAAATCCACAATAAAATTCTTTCTACAATCATTAATGTTCTATTGAAAGATTTCCACGTGAAAAATGAAAATGAAATAAAAAGTTTCACCATTTGAAAAAAAGATTAATATGACATCATATTGGTAATAAAACGGAAAATTTCAAACATTTCTCAATAATACAAGGAGTATGAGTATGTGTATGTGCAGAAAGCAGATTAATATCACGTCATTAGAGAATTAAAAAGAAAATTAATCTGACGTCGTATCGGAAGTTTAACGGATTTCTCAAATGTTTGAGAATAATACAAAACGAGTATCCGTATGAGTAATAGATAATAGTAAATATATTAGTTTGAGGAACGTATTGAATCACGATAAAAACCCGATTATGGAAATATTCGTATACTTTAACATTTTGAGGTGTACAACATGTTTAATTTTGAAATTAATTATTTTTAAATATCGCTTTTAGTCCACATGACAGATATTATTATGACAGAGTATAACAGCGGGCTTCGCACGCTATTGGGCCTGTTCAGATATTCGAAAAAACGAAAAAATACACCGGTAAATTTTTACTTTATAAAAAACGTTACTTTTTTTTTTGGTTCCTAAATGAAATTTATTTGGATTTATTAAAGAAAGGATAAAGTGTTTTGAAAGGAATGTTAAACGAAACCCATTGTGCTATTCTCGATCACACTTACCCACTCTTTTCTAGAGTTCTGTCTTGTTTCAAAATGTCAGCCACCCTAGAATTTCAAACTGCTCAATCTGGCTCAAACTGGTCTTTTTAATGACAAATCTTACCTTTTCTCGTATAAAAATATTTTTTTCTTTGTATAATTATGGTTATTCCATCATTTTCTGATCATTATTATTGCTTGAAATTCTAGATTTTACTGCACATACTTTAACGAATATTCCGTATTTTAATCACTATTCTGTAATTAATAATGAACATTAACTTCCATCTTCTAGTTAATAATAGAAGTATTTCCGTGATTACATTTAAACAAAAAATATTTAGTTATAAAAGGAATAAAAATTGTAAGTTTATAAATATGTATATACTTTTTATAACTTATTTTATACTAAAAACAATTTATACTAAATTATTTTATTAAAAGTATGAGATATTTCAAAAACGGAATATGTTAAACTATAATAATTTTTTTTTACTATATCTAATGGAACATTTTATTTATAAAATATACATATCGCAGTTTAAAAATTTATATGCAAAAGATTGTTATATAGTTATAACCTAACCTTTACCCTATTTATTTTTTACCCCAATATAGTCCAGTCAAATTAGCCCATTTTTGAGCAGTTTGCCATAATAAATGCTACGGAGATAAAAATTGGCCCAGTTGTTCATTGATGGCGACTGATGACTATGTAAAAAGTCCCCATGGATAGGAGGTGAGCGGAGGGCTAAACAAAGTGTTTTTTTTTAGTTTTTTACAAATATCTCAGAAATTGTTGTTTTTCATGAAAAAAATACTCCAACATAAATTAAAGAACATAAAATTATCTACAAATGACAGGTATATACAGTGGAACCTCTATTATCCGTCAGTCAGAAGACCGGAGCTTTGACGGATTTTCCCCCGAAAAATCCCTTAATTTCAAATTAATTTATTTAATGTCGCCATAATAAATTCTAAAGGGATAAAAATTGGTCCAGTTGTTTATTGATGGCTACTGATGACTATGTAAAAAGTCCCCATGGATAGGAGGTGAGCGGGGGGAGGGGGGGGCTAAACAAAGTATTTTTTTTTTTTTTTACAAATATCTCAGAAATTGTTGTTTTTCATGAAAAAATTACTCAGTCATAAATTAAAGAACATAAAATTCTCTACGAATGACAGGTATATACAGTGGAACCTCGATTATCCGTCAGTCAGAAAACCGGAGCTTTGACGGATTTTCCCCCAAAAAATCACTTTAATTTCAAATTAATTTATTTAATGTGGCCATAATAAATTCTAAAGGGATAAAAATTGGTCCAGTTGTTCATTGATGGCTACTGATGACTATGTAAAAAGTCCCCATGGACAGGAGGTGAGCGGGGGGAGGGGGGGAAATAAAGCATTTTTAATAGTTTTTTACAAATATCTCAGAAATTGTTGGTTTTCATGAAAAAATTACTCAGACATAAATTAAAGAACATAAAATTATCTACAAATGACTGGTATATACAGTGGAACCTTGATTATCCGTCAGCCAGAAGACCGGAGCTTTGACGGATTTTCACTCCCCCCCCGCAAAAAAAAATCACTTTAATTTCAAATTAATTTATTTAATGTCGCCATAACAAATTCTACAGAGATAAAAATTGGTCCAGTTGTTCATTGATGGCTACTGATGACTATGTAAAAAGTCCTGATGGATAGGAGGTGAGCGAGGGTAGGGGGGGGGGCAAAGCAAAGAACTTTTTTAGTTTTTTACAAATATCTCAGAAATTATGTAGTTATTTTTTCATGAAAACCAACAGTTTCTGAGATATTTGAAAAAACTAAAAAAGTACTTTATTTCCCCCCCCCCTCCCCTCGCTCACCTCTTATCCACCAGGACTTTTTACATAGTCATCAGTAGCCATCAATGAACAACTGTACCAATTTTTATCTCTGTAGCATTTATTATGGCGACATTAGGTAAATAAATTTGAAATTAAAGGGATTTTTTTGCAGAAAATCCGTCAAAGCTCCGGTCTCCTGACTGACGGATAATCGAGGTCCTACTGTATATACCTGTCATTTGTAGATAATTTTATGTTCTTTAATTGATGTCTGAGTAATTTTTTCATGAAAACCAACAGTTTCTGAGATATTTGTAAAAAACTATTAAAAATGCTTTATTTTGCCCCCCCCCTTCCACCCGCTCACCTATCCATCAGGACTTTTTACATAGTGATCAGTAGCCATCAATGAACAACTGGACCAATTTTAATCCCTTTAGAATTTATTATGGCGACATTAAATAAATTAATTTGAAATTGATTTTTTTTTTTTGGGGGGGGGGGGGGGAATCCGTCAAAGCTCCGGTCTTCTGACTGACGGATAATCGAGGCTCCACTGTATATACCTGTCATTTGTAGATAATTTTATGTTCTTTAATTTATGTTGGAGTATTTTTTTCATGAAAAACAACAATTTCTGAGATGTTTATAAAAAACTAAAAAAAATACTTTGTTTAGCTCCCCCCTCCCCCCGCTCACCTCCTATCCATGGGGACTTTTTACATAGTCATAAGTAGCCATCAATGGATAACTGGACCAATATTTATCTCCTTAGCATTTATTATGGCAAAAAAACCTAATTTGACTGGACTACTACGTGTCCTTGAATTGCTGGATTAATACTTTAAGAATTCTCATGCAGAAAATCAAAAGTACAAATATTTTATTAAATATTCTAAGAAAAACGTAATTTTATTAAATGACCATAGTGCATTGTATCTGTAAAATAATTCAAATTTAATTAAATTAAATTCCCCATAAAAAAAACAATTAAAAAACAGAGAGGCATTTTTACGTTACACTCAGTTTGTATAGTTGGATTTGCTTGAATATATCTTCTTTTATTTATTATATGGTAAAATTTTCATGAAATCTTTCAGTTATACTACTCAAAAACTGTATTTGACTACCGCAATTTAGTAACATTTTCATCGTAAAAAAGTATTTTCGAAATATCATTCACATTTAAAGCGGCACCGTAATATGTTTTCTTCCGTTTACATTCGGGGAAAAAATCCCCAGTTGAGACCAGATTTGGTTAACGAGAAACAGATGTGCTAATTACTGGCTCCCTGCGTTCGTCACCTGTACTCAAAAGGGGGAAGCAGACATCTTAATCTTCCCGTAAGGAAACAACAAGTTTAAATTCCAGTTCCCGAAGCCAAAAGCTTAAAGGCTGTTTTGAAATTCTAAGTCGTTCGAACACCAGATAACATTTTGTTCTGCACTGGAAAACTAGTCAAAATTCTGCTCTCCGAACGCTTTTTGTTAAATGCGCGGAAAGTTACAGAAGCAACGTAACGCGTGCACGAGCCAATCAGTGAGAGGCGAAATTCAGCTAAGCGAATGACGCGTGATGGAGGAGTTTTAATGAGAAAGAATCCCCGTACCCAGCGGCACATTAATTTTGAAGTGAAACAACTAGCGCGCGAAAGCAAGCCAGTGGAATTTTAAAAATAATGGCTTTTAAAAACCTTTGAAATGACAAACTAGCGTCTCTCAGAATATTATAGATTGGATAGTTGACAAAAGTTACGTATGGACTTAAAGTTTGAGATTAAGATTTGGAATAAGATAATTATTAATATACGCGTTATTAATTTTAAAAGGAAATAGGAATAAATATTATTAAGAAATAAGGGAATAATGAATAGGTCAGAATTTAAAATAATTTAAAGGAATGTTGCGAAATAAATTTTTTATATAACATATATATATATATATATATATATATATATACACGTCTAAAAAGTGAAATTTGGATGTTTTCTCAGAAAATAAGAATGAGTTTGTCAACCCATTGCTGAAGAATATAATATTTTAAATCTTTTTAATTAGATCCAGATATTGCATGTTTATCATTAAACTATCATGCACAATGTTTTAATTTAACAAAAAAATACAGAAAATATTTTAGTTATTATAAGAAGAAGGTGACTAAAATAAATATTGTTACAACACACGCTTATACAGTGCGTTAAGAAATTATAAGACCACTAACGAATTGGTGCACTTCTGAGGAAGAAGACACAATATGCAAATTTTTAGCGCGTGTATTAAAAATTGATCGTAGAACGTTTTCTGTTATAATTGCTACATTAAAATTTAAGTTACATTTTATTAAAATCTTCTAATTTTTTTAAAACGTAAATAAGGTGACTGTTAAGAAATAATAAGAGCACCTGAGGGAAATCAGCATATTATACTTCACATCAGAATCATTATAAAACGTATGCGTTTGTATATCGTGAAAGTATTCCCGAGAATCAAAGGTGCAGTGCAGGTTTAGATAGTGTTATTTAGGATGATATATCTGAAGATGCGGCGGGGTAAAGAGTTGTCTGCGACCGAAGTAAGAAAAATTTGGTTTTATAAGGATGCTGGTAAACCTGAACGAGAAATAGCTCAGTTAATGAAGCGTTCTAAAACTGCCATTCACAATGAAATAATTAGAAAAAAAGGATTCAAATAAAATTAAATGATCTGGAAGAAAATGGATTTTAACAGCATGGGATGATCGACAAATATTTCGATTATCAACTCAAAAAGATCTTTCAACTCTGGAAATTTTGGACCGTTTCAGCAAAAGAACCTCACACGTAACAGTTTGGAAGAGTCTGAAATCAAATACAAATTATAATCAAAATGTATGAAACTGAATGAAAAGATACGAGGTTAATGAAACATCATAAAAAAGAAAGACTGAAAAGGGCTAAAAATGCCATGTAATTGGGACAAGAAGTGGGAACAAATGATATTTTCAGATGAAAAAAAAAAATTAAATCTTGACGGTCCAGATGGTTATAAACACTACTGGAAACAATGCTTCAGTCGACAAATGGGAGGAGTATCAGTAATGGTTTGGGAAGCTTTTAGTCATGATGGATTATGAAATTGAACCCGAATTTCGGGACGTATGATCTCTGCGCAGTATCAGGCTATGTTACATGATTATTTGATATTAACATTGATTATTAATTTTTTTTTCTAATTTATAATGTTAGAAGTATATTATATACTTTTTGGGGGCTGGGGGGGATTAAAGATGAACGGTAGTCGTGACTATGAATTCATTGCTGTACTCTTTAAATTTTCATTTTTCATCAATAACCACAAAAAGGTAATGATATCAGTACAAAAACCCTTGACGGGTTAAAAGTTTGAGACGCAGCACTTTCTTATGGCTCTAAGAATTTTAAATATGGTTCTTAAAAGTACTGATATCAAATTTGAGTGACGCTATGTTAACAATTTGTAAAAAAATCATCATTTTCTTTTTCGTCTTATTGATATTCACAGGTGGAAATATTATTTTTAACATGAAAAAATATATAAAAGTTATTCACTGATGACTTTTTATTCA
This sequence comes from Maratus michaelseni, assembly GCA_963931845.1. NCBI lineage: Eukaryota > Metazoa > Arthropoda > Arachnida > Araneae > Salticidae > Maratus > Maratus michaelseni. Next base: position 420,802,378 of record OZ007591.1, on the reverse strand, counting down.
CATCTCTCATGAATTCAAAATATGGGTTTTAAAAGAAATGATATCAAAATTCGAATGACACATTGACGTGAATTTGGTAGGATCGTTTTAAAATTCAATTAAAATTATTTTTGGTTTCAAATGTTATTATATTTCAAATAAAGTGGAGAGTCAAAATACGTCCATTAGAATTAACTTTTAAAATATACACTAAGACACTTTTTATTTTGCTTAAAAGACGTCACCATATCAATATAAACATTAAAGATGTTAAAATTTAAAATTTACATGTTTCGATTTGTTCATCAAATCGTCATCAGAATATACACCACAAATACAATGTACATAAAAAACAGAGATTAAATTAATTAAAAACCAGAGTGTCTGAACAGTCACTATGTGAAAGAAGGTACAACGCCCTCTATACTTTTAATTTTAACACCACTCTTAGATCCATCTACAGACCGCTTCCCACTATTATTCAACCACTCAACCCAAATCTTCGGAATAATAAATTACATCGTATCATTACATGCTTTCGAGCTTCTTAAATAAATTTCAATAGGTTCCTTGCTCCTTAGGTGTAAGGAGCATATTGCAGATATTAAGTATGGGAGAGGTAATACTGCCTTATCAAGATTAAATAATAGTGAGAGCATCAACATCCTATTTAATGAAGCTAAATTGATTTATAGTTCCAGTTTTTATTTACAACTTTTTGTGAGGGAAGCTATTGAAATTTATTTAAGAAGCTCGAAAGCATGTAATGATGTGTTGTCATTTAATATTCCGAAGATTTGGGTTGAGTGGTTGAATAATAGTGGGAAGCGGTATGTAGATGGACCTATGAGCGATGTTAAAATTAAAAGTATAGAGGGCGGTGTACCTTCTTTCACATAGTGAATGTTCAGACTCTCCGGTTTTTAATTAATTTAATCTCTGGTTTTTATGTACATTGTATTTGTGGTTTGTGTATATTCTGATGACGATTTGATGAACAAATCGAAACATGCAAATTTTAAATTTTAACATCTTTAATGTTTATATTGATATGTTGACGTCTTTTAAGCAAAATAAAAAGTGTTTTAGTGTATATTTTAAAAGTATTTTTGGTTTGTCTTCTAAAGTATATTTACACATACAAACAATACTTTTAATTTTCCAATACACTGTTAAATATGTTACTTCCACTGAGCCGATATTATGCATTGAAATTGATTTATCTTTTGTGCCACACTATCCAAAGTCATAAGTAAAATTTATGTAAATGATTATTTTGCGTCATATTATGACGCAAAATAATAGATATTACACAATCCTATTATACAATCCTAGAACAAGCCTCGAGTCCTGTACAGAGACGGACGGTGAAGAACCTAAGACGATTGTATCACTACCAGGGCCAAGCAGCCAGGGCTGTAGCTAGAAGTAAACAATAGGGTGTGCTCAAGAAAATGTAGGGGGGGGGGGGGGGCTCATACTATTTCTCTCTCTCTGACTCATGCACGCGTAGACACAGATATATATGACATAGGCGTAACCAGCTTATTACATGGGGGGTGCCCAGATTTTTATTTGAAACAGATAACGGAACTGAAAACAGACGCATACATACATGTGTGTGTGTATACATGAATGCAAAAACCAGCAGTATAATAATTATGAACACAATAATAATAATGCAATAATAAATGTCACAATAAATAAACTAGTCGGATGTACCAATCCCAAAACTTTCTTCTAGCTCACACAAAGATTTCGCATACACTAAAAAGAATCAGCACCAATTTATATCAAGGTCTAATTGAATCTAAAGTTTTATTAAATTCCGTGTATTAGTTCTTGAGATATGACTATTGCTAAAATCGTGCGAATCCTGCAAAATGCAGCATAGCAGCGCCACCTGTAGGGAGATTTAGACCAAAACCTAATCAATAACAACTTATGCCAACATCTAACTGAATCTGAAGTTTGATGAAAATCTGTGCTTGAGATATAGTGAGATATTGAGATATAGTGATCGCGATAATAATGAAAAAATACCCTAGCAGCGCCACCTGTTGGGCAATTTACACCAAAACGTAAGCATCATCTATATATGTCAAGGTCTAACAGTATCTGAAGTTTGATGAAATTTCGTGCATTAGTTCTCGAGATATAGCTATCGTAAAAATCGAGAAAAAAATGGTATAGCAGTGCCACCTGTTGGGATATCTACACCAAAACGTAATCAGCTTCTATTTATGTCAAGATGTAACTGAACTTGAAGTTTGATGAAATTTAAGTGAATTAGTTCTTGAGATAGAGCTATTGCGGAAATCGCGAAAAGTGCAGCATAGCAGCGCCACCTTTTGGGCGGTTTTCACCAAAAACTAATCACCACCAATTTATATCAGGGACTAACTGAATATAAAGCTTTATTAAATTTCGTGCATTAGTTCTTGAGATAGAGCGCCCACAAAATTTTTGTCACATACATACAGACAGACAGACAGAGTCACAGACAGTCATTTTCTAAAAATGGTGAAATCGTGTTCAGGACCTTCTAAAACGTATAAATCCGTTCAAAACAGGAAGTCAAAAATTGTTATGAATCCAATACTTTCTTCTTGTAAAGATAGAAGAAAGTAAAAAGTTAAAGTATTATAGTCAGGTTTTATGGTAAAACTTCACTATAAACTCAGATTCAGTGCCGTAATAAAAGGTATTGCTGCTAGTGTTTCTTAACCAGGTACCACGTCGGATAGGCGTACCATTGATGGTTTAAGTTACAACTATTTAAGTATCAGCAGTAAGTAAAAAATGTATATAAAAATTTTGCATCGGGTGTCAGATAGAGTTATTGCATCTCTGTTCATATTATGAGATTGATAAAGTATTACCATAATTAAACCGCTTAAATTAGTACCGATAAAAGTTAGAGCACATTTCTATGCAATAAAAATATAGAAAAAATACAATACAACTTACTATAAAATATAAATAATTTTAAAATTAAATTAAAAATCGCGTTGTCCATATTTTATCCCATGACATGCTAATGAATTTTTACAGTATAAAATAACTGTGCAATTTTTCCACTTCTTTGATTGACCTTTGTTTTTCATCATTGAAACTATGTTTGCATTTATGACAAATAAAAGTTGAAGATTATCATACAAATAATAATCTAACTCTAGCTTACTTTGTTATTTATTTATTATTTGTATGATAATGTTCAGCTTTTATTTCGTAACTCCTGATCCCATTGAGTTACCACTCTAAAGATTTAAAGATTTTGAGCTTATAGTATTACAAAAAAAGATACATTTTTAAAAAATTAAAAAACACAATCTAAAAATTTTCATTAAAAAAAAAAAAAAAATCAAGCAACTTGCATATCAAATAAAACTTTGTAAAATTCTCTTTAAAATGAGTGGTCAAACAACTCCCTACACCTGATAGAATATGAGAAAATCAAAATTGAAAACGTGTATGCAAGCCAAAAAATGATGATTTTTCGAAATTTAAAAAATTGTTTGTAAATCTAATGAAATAAAAACAAATTAAAGATATCTTCTCATTCATATCATCATGGAGAATGATTCCTGACAGTATCATTAAAATCTGAAATGGTCAGGTTGAATATTGAAATTTTTTGGTTGATCTGGCATGGAATGACCCTATTTATTAGAAGAAAAAAAAAGTTGCTTATTACATTCTACTAAGTAAAATTTAAAAATTAAATTTGATTAATTAGCTTTTCAGTTAAATAAAAATAGTTTATGCACTGCTGAAATTACACTTTTAGTATTGGCCACATGGGTTGTCTATTATTGGAAAGAGATTAATTAAGCATTCCAGTAATGGACACCGGTCCTAAAATCTTTACAATAAATTAAATTTTGTAAATGGCCATTGATATATGAAATTCAAAGGTTTATATTACTATTCAAACAAAAACCTACAATTTTTGCAAGAAAATAAGGAAGATATAAATTAATTAAGTGAAGTGAGCTCTTAGCATGTTCATTAAGATTTTCACAGAAGAACAATGGAACTGTGAAACATTATTTTCTGCTTCTTGAGTGGTTTGATTAAGAGTGTCAAGAATAACCCAGATTATAAAACATACAAGTGGGAGCGCCTGCGTACGGAATATTTCGCATCCTAAAATATTTTATTTTATAAAATATTGTTGAATGAGCACAAATATAATGCGAAAAATATTAATTATCAGTTATTGTATCATGATACTTGAGAAATGATTGTGTTCTACAGGAATGATAATATATGAAAAATAAAAATAATATCTATTTTTTTGTAACCATGCTTTCATTTTTTTTAAAATTAATTTTTAAAAATCCTGCATGTATTTGCGTGAGCGGAGGTGCTCGGGCACTCAGGGTACCCCCCTGGTTACGCGCATATCAAAGTATTATATAGAAAGGTAAATTAGTGCATATTCATAGTGTAGGCACTATGTTTCTTATTAAACTGTTTATAATAACTTTATTTGATGCTAAGAAAAGTAAAAGCTGCAGACAGGGATAAAGTACAGAGTGTTTTACAAGTCCGTTCACATTTCAGAAGTTCAACAAAAATCACCAAATTACTGTATCGGAATACGGAGTTATTTCTCCTTTTTAGATAAGAGGAATTACTGTTATGTTTTGTGTTGTAATTCACTCTATTTTAAAATAATTTGTGAAACACATTCATCATGGCACTTTCTTTTAAAAACCATCAATATACACTTATTCATTTTCAATTCTTCGAATTTTTAAATGAAAGAGATTTTCTGTTTCTTAAAATCATTCATCCTTTTTTTTACTAAACTCTCTTTGCAAATCCACTTATTCTTTTGAAGTAATTGTTTTTTTCACATATTTCCTACTTCAAATAATGTACAGGGAGTACTATAAGTTCATTGACATTTCAGGAAACTTGTAAAAATTTTCCAATTGTCGTACCGGTACTTACATTTACATATATTTTTCACTTAAGATGATTTACTCTAATTGATTTTAGCAGTAAATCGTTTTTTTTTCAAATACATTGTACAATATTCCTCTTCAACACAATATTCGTTTCTTGAAAATATTCATCCTAGCTTCCTTTTTCATATATATATATATATATCGTTTTGTATATTTTATGTAAACTTCCATATTTTCTTTAGAGTCAAGATTTATTATCAAGATCGAAAACTTGCTTTACCGAGTGCAAAATATTTTTATTATCGTCATTTATACCAAAAAATTGCCATTGCAGTAATGCATGAATCTCTGCTTGAATTCAATTTTTACGGAAGCAAATATACATTTTGGGATAACAGGAAACTATACACAGTTGACATTTTTAAAATCAAATTACGAATCTTTAGAAAATCTAAATTTCACAAAAACGCCGTCACCACAATAAGAAAAAATATTTTACGAAAATTTCTATTTGAAATAACATTAAACTTCAGAAAAAAATTGTGTAATTAAAGTAAAAAATTAAGCTAAATAAATTTCTATAATAAAAATTATATATATGTAATTCTTAATCAGACACAGTAATTTAAAAATCTACTTTTCATTTTTTGAATTTTCTTCGTATAATCCATATTCTTGCGATTTGATCGAATTTTGAAAATCATAAAAAATATATAAAAAAGTCCGATAAAAAGTATAAATGCGGGAATACTAAAACAAAGAAAAAATTTCTATTTCTTGAAAAAATGTTTATTTCTGTTTCTTCTTTTGTTTTTTTCTTTTTCTGTTTTTTGTAAATTCTATGTGAACGGTTGCTTATTCTTTTGAGGATGTCCAGAATTATTATCAATAGCAGCAAAATATTTTAGTGTGATAAGAATATATTTATTATTCTCAGTAAAAATAATTTTTTTTATAATACATAAAGTTAAGATTCTATTCTCTATATACAGGTGCATGCCAGGCAGGGTGGCCTACCATGCGGCTAAAGCCCCACAAACCTTCCCCGATTCTATATATACAGTGATGAAAGCGCTGCGCTATAGTTGTACGTATGTCACCACTAAATTCCAATAGTGTTATTTGCCTTACTAAGTATCAGATATTCTGCCATTAAATAAGATGAAGATTATTTTATTATTACAATTCAGCGGTGAAACTGTGGCGCAGTGCTTTCATCCCGTCTATTTAAAGAAACAAATATAGTTGCGGATAATAGGCTACTACGTCTACAGTTGGCATTTTGGATCTAGAATAACAAAATCTTTAGCACATCCAAAATTCTCAAAAAAGCCATTGTTATAAACATTTTCTAAATTTAATAATTTTAATAAACTTACATTTCAGAAAAAAATATGTATTATTCGTATATAAATGAATAATTTATATAAGAGGAACATTTTGTGCCAAATTAATTATACATGAGTATCAGTATAGACTTTTCTTCCTTTTTTCTTTCGATTTTTATTCCTATAGTTCATTTTCTTGCGACTTGAATATATTTCGAATATAAGAACCAAAAATGATATAAAGTAACCACATAATAGGAACATAAATGCGGGGGCAAGATCTGTAAGTGTCAGTTTTCTATTAGTAGTTTCATATACCGGGAATAGTGGGGACAACTTCATTTTGATCAAAAAATTTCCATCTGTAAAATACTTAGAGTAAATGCCTGACACCATTACTTTGTGTACAAATGAATCCAGCAGATCTTTATAAGAGAAGCCTTTTCGGACCATCATTCCTTGCATAGTTTCGGAAAAACGGTCTTCTGAGAAAAGTAATTTTTCATTATCCAAAAAGCTAAGAAACTTTGTCGGTAACACAAGAGCAAGATTTTGATTTTGACTCTCACGAAGAAAATTAGGGATATTGTCCCCGTAAGATAATTCATTCTTAAGAATGTCTGTTGCGATTGCTTGTACATGTGCGTGCATTGAGCTCTTCCAGTGACCTACAACACCTGTATTCAGATCGGTGATGCAATGATAATCTCCACGTTCTACAGCTAAAGCCAACTCTGAAAGATGCTTAATTTGAACCAGAGGTGGAATTGAAAGAAAAGATAAAAATAGGGAATCGTGCGACAAGCAAAGAATCATAGCTCCTACAACCCACGAATAGATGATGAATTTCTCCACAATTGACGAAGGTCTTATATGGGAATTTTGCTTCATCAATATTGCGAAAACGTGCAAAAAAATTTTTGTTGAATTTGTATTTTCTTTTCAGCATGGTATAAGTTACTATTGGCATCACAATAAAAACCGCTATTATGGTTAGCCATACAGACAACGAAAACATTTGAAAAATGCCAAAAATGTGTGGCTTGTACACCAGTTTTCGAGTAACAAATGTAAAATCTTCCAAGCGGTATGGGTAAGCGAAATCCACTGACTCTAAAGCATCGTTATTCATATATTGTGGAATTACTCCAACATCAATTTGTGAACAATTTATTTTTTTCAAAGTACCATTACGACAAAAAATATCATCCTTATAAAGCGTAACAAAATCAATTCTGTCAAAATAGTTTTTATATTGTTGAAGGTACTGCATAAGTGCAAGTAGTAATCGACCGAAAGGGTTAAATTTAAATGAGAAAAATGCTATCATCGCATCATAAGTTGAATTTGGATGGGGTAGATCAGTATTGTATGGATTATTGTATGCAATCATTATTGTTTTCTGTGCTTCCATATCCTTTTTCATTTAGTTCATTAATATTCCAGAAAGTATTGCTTACAAAAATTTTTGATAAAAATACATTTTGACATTTATAATATTCAAAATATGAATCAGAATCAGTAGAAATATTTTTTAAATGTAATTTAAAAAAAACACAATGTTTATTTTTACTTCTTATTCTAACTTGAAAACTAATGATTGAATAAAATTTCCTGCTCTTTATTTATATTTTCTGTTAGAAGAACAATGTATTATTAACTAAAAATTTATCGCATTGATTGATGCATAAAAATCTGTCCTAATAAATTAAAAACATTCAATCTTTTTAACGAAACTAAAATACGAAAGCGATTCTCGCGTGCAATATTATCATTATTATACATATCTACATCATCTGATATTCCAGATTTTTTTAAGGATAATTATAGTTATAAAGTTGTTTTTAAATCACTTTTCATTTTATTGAGAAAGTCATTTTTCTTAAAACTTTTGGAATATAATCTACATCAACTTTCCTTTGTATTTAATTATTGAAGCTAAACAGGAACAATAATAATGCATAAATAATTTGAAAATATTACAAAATAGCGTTCTGAATTTGAGTATCAAATTATTCACCAATCTCCTGAATTTCAGTTCAATAAGTCAAATTAATTCATTTTTAGAAAGTACCATCTTTAAAAGATTTGTAGGTATTTTTATTTTTTTTTAAAAAGCATGAGATGAAAGCATACCTTCAAGTACTGTATAAATCTTTTATGCACGATATGTGTTGTAGAGTGTATCCCAATAAGGAATCATAAGTGTTCGTAAATAAAATTTTACGAAAATATGATTTTAACAATTTGAAACGTTGTTTCTGTACTTCCGAATTGCTCAGAAAAGAAAAGTGTTGAACGATATCTTCGATATAACGTCGATAACATACACATTTCTGTATATTATATGCATATATATACAATATTTTAAGAAGCAGTGAATGTCATTTTTTTTCTGTTCAAGAATCCTGTCTGCCGCCATGCTATGTACAAACACACTATGATATTCTCGTTCTCACAGTAAAATACTATTTATTATTCTTTATCTGAATGCAACGATTTGTAATTTAAATTTTTATTTTGTAAATCGATATTAAATCATGTCTAAAAGCGAAGTTCCTCCATCCATTTACAACACAATTTGTGAAAGTGCTTTCAGATTATCATAGCTATGATGTAACCTCTTTTGTTTTTAACTCGCATTAAACTCTGTTGTAACGTAACGTAACAAGCGCTTCGAAAAATTTAAAAACTTGACATTTAGTTTTTTGCGTAATGCTACTACTTAAACAAATGATAAAGTTATTTAAATGGTAATTTTAGAAAATTGCCTTAGGTTGTGTTTTATAAGCTTATTTGAAGAAGGCTACTTAAAAACATGTGTGTACTGGTTTGCATAAAATGCAATAATCTTCAATGTTTGCTTTTTTTTTCCAGCTTGAAAATAGGAGCAAATAAAAAGGTTTTTATTACTGTCCTTGAACTTTATTTTTTCTTCTTTTTTCGGTACATGTATTCAAGTCAGGCATTTGTCTCCTCGAGGGAAATATTATGAATCTCTGATAGTGATGTAGCCCTGAGGGGACCCCCCCCCCCCTTCCTCACACGTACTTAACGGCAGAGATATTTGGGTGATTTCCTAAATCTGAAGAAGGAGGTGTAAATGAACCCTTCTTAACGACATGAAATATTCAAGCTGAATAGAACATATTATTTTCGAATATATAATAAGCGAAAACGTGTTATTTAAATAGTTATATAATTCATGTTTAGATTTTAGATTAAATTTTTTATTGAGTCAATTTTGCTTTAATAATTGAAATTAAAACGGCCTACTATATCCGTTTATATAGTAATCAAACATTCAAAACATGTCATAAGAACATTTTATAGAAGAATAAGGAACAGCTGTCGCAGACGCACCGGGGTTAGCGCGATTGTTGTTTTGCGCCATTTTGGTGAGAAACCCCCTCTTCGGGTACCTGTTAGGTCTAGCTTGCTTAACAGCATGTTGGTTTTATTTTAATATGAAACAGTTTATTTTATTATAAACACACAAAAATTACTTTATTATAAAACACATACAATGATTAACTTATTATAAAACACATACAATGATTAACGTATTATAAAATACACAATGTTTAGTTTAATATAACATACGCTCTATCGGGTTACGGTACAAAGCAAAATCTCGCCAGATTGATCATGCATAGAATCGCACTTTTGGCGCTAAAAAGATACCCCGGTGCGTCTGCGACAGCTGTACCAAGAATAATTACACTGGCAGTCTAAAATGTTTTTTAGGTTAATAATCTCGTGTTATTAGCTATCTTACGTGTAATGATACTTTTTAGTGAAATATATTTTGGAAAGGCAAATTTTAAATGAATGTAGAGAAGCTAATTAATTTTAAACAGTAGATACTAAGAAATCGTGTGAATCTATAAAGGCAGTTCACTAAACAGAGACGTTACACTAATATAGTGTGTTATTGATCCGAAAATGGTAGTAGCTAATTACAGCAGTCAACACGAATTTCGGAACTGATATCGTATTTTTAATGCTGACTCATAAAATGTAATAAAAAATGCACTATCACATCACCTTTCCTTGTGATATAACTTTAAATAGGTCAGTTATTAAATTAAATACATATTTCTTGTAACCTATAAAAATCGCTACAAATTGAAAAATCGCGAAGACCAAATTTACTATATTAGATCTAAAGGTTTGAAATCAAATTCATTTTCCGGAACTAAAAAATCACCTCGGTACTCTGAAAATAACTCGACCAAAAATGAACGTGGTTCTTCTCCTGGATAGCTAGCTGCACGTAATATGCTAGGGGACGCTATAAGGGGTGTAGTTAAGTCGGATGCTGTCCACAGGGCAGTTTTACACTTTTCAGTAGAGTTGAAAAGTGTTTATGAATTCGGTTTGTCTGTCCATCTGTGTGTCTATGTTTGCCGTCTGTCCGTGCTCTAACTCGCGTAAATAGACTCGGATTGCCATGCAATTAATATTTGTTATTGAGGTTTACTATGGTATGTTTGGTATTGAAAAAGAAGTGCGCATTTATAGTTCGTTTACAGGGATACTCAAAAGGATTCCATTGCATTGCGTATGTGAGAGAAAAATGTTTTCGGTGTATTTTAACGATGTTAACCTATTTCAAACATGTTGAATTTGATATGTACATCACTGAGGTGCGCTACAAGAGGCTTACTGTAGAACAAGGTGTGCAAGAATACATCGTTCCTTTACAGGGACACACAAAATAACTTAGTTACAATACTGTCTATCACTAATAATTGCTGAAAGTGCGTTTTCTGTCGTGATACGCGTTTTCAAATTGAACTTTTTTTAAATATTACTGGGTGTATATAAATTCTCAAAATCCTATACAGGGCTGCACAAAAGATCTCGAGTACGTTTCCGTTTAATGGTGGGATTTGCTGTATTAGAATTTTCAACTGCGCTATGCGCTTCCTAACTGAAGTAAATTGTAGAATACATCTAGTACATACATACAAATCTATACATCCTATACAAGATTGCACAAAAGAATTCGGATGCTTTTCCGATGCGAAATTTGAGCGTTAAAAAAAAGCGGAAAAGGGGAAAATCTGGAGAACATTGTATTAAATGAAAGGGGACTAGTTGATATGAAAGTGAAATAGTTCCCTAGTTAGAATCTTACGTTACCACTACTCATATTTGAGCTTGCCGCAAAATTTTACGTTGACATTAACGTTGATAAGACAATAACAAGGCTTTTTTTTCAGGATTTTGATTTCTGGTTTTTTTTTTTCTGTTTTTATATAAGATAAAATCCAAATGGTTGGGATAAAATAACATTTTAAAGACTATAAAAATTTAATTTTGATGAAAAGTTATATTTTTGTGCAAATTAAAATGAGTAGAAATGAAAGTTCAAATAATAATTTTAGGTCATAACAACAGTGTTCTCTAATCTGAAAACACTTAAATGAAAACAATAAAGATAGAAGAAAACAAAGGAAAGGACACATTAATGCATTTTAACGTCGCAATATTTATTTCGTAAACAGGATGCTTGATTTACATACATCGTGTTTTTTAATTATTGTTATTATATATCTAAATTAATAGAGCATCGCAGAACATATAAGTGCTAGACAAATTTACCAAAAATCAATTTAAATTTTTATTACTAAATGTACACCACTTGTATATCAACAACATATATATTTTTAAACATACATACTTAAAAAAAAACAAGTTGGAAATTGTACGTCAAACGTTACAAACGAGGTGCGTTCGTACGCACGTTTTAGAATTAAATTCATGATATCCCGTGCGTAGAACGGGTTAAACAGCTAGTTAAGTATATATTTTATGACACTGTTCATACAAATATCTTAACTAGTTATATAAATATTCAGATATATATGTATCAGCTAGTTATATAAATATTCAGATCTTGATGATTTTTAATTCTGTGAAATGAATTATATCGTCTGCAGATTAATTTCTGTCATAAAATAAGTGTCTCGGTCGCTTGACGATTTAACATCCATCGGAAGCTTCTCTAACAAGAAAGCACCGATTTAAAAAAAAAAAATTCAAATTTCTTAATAAATATTTTTATTAAAATCTCCTAAAGTTTTGATTCGATTTTAATAAAATTTGAAATGTCTCGACAAAATTCTGCAAAGATAATATATTTTAAATTGCAAACCATTTGGTTGGGTAGTTTTTGCGTTGTTATATGCGGACGGACAGACAGACGGACGGACAGACAGACAGACGGACGGACAGACGGACGGACCAAACGACGACTATAGGTGCTACGTATTTATATAATTACGAACGCACCTAAAAAAGAAAGGGGGAGGGGTGCATAGCCATAGAGTATTGTAATTAAAAAATTTACCTCACCAAAGTACATCTGAACACTGCCTGGCAGCTGTCAGACTTACGAATGCAACATGTATCTATGACCTTTGTGAATTTTGGCTTCGATGTCCTTTGTGAATTTTAAATAACTCGAATAGTTACTTCTACAATAAAATGCTGGGAGACTGCATGTACGCTCATCGGTAGGTTTCCACCGAGACTGTCATGCATATTTGATTGTGTGAGGAAGTTGAAAAAGGTACCCCAGTCGGACTTCAGTTTCGGGTGCACTATGGAACCTTGCATCAGGGAGAGTTAGGCATGAGATGGAAACGCGGATATCCAAGGCATCTTTCCTGAGTCTTGGAGAAAATGGGAATATAAAATCTTTTGTCTTTATTTTCCTTATCATCTTTTTATTTAAATTTACGTAAGATACCTGTTGGGGGAGGGGGGCAAAGAGGGATATTTTTCTGTTGGACCATTATCTCGGTAAAGGTTCCCCTAAGTCCGTCTTCCCCCCCCGCCCCCCCATCATTAGTCCCCTATTGGAAATATTCCTTAGCCAATCAAGACACGGGCTATAAGCATGGGGGTCCCCCGTACATTTCATGCCAAAAAACTCTCTGGGCTCGTATGTTTTGTTAAGTGTCTATATAATAAATTTCCCCGATAAGTAATGAATCTTTCTTTGTTCCCATTACAGCTTCTTGTGCCAGCTTTATTTCCAAACAAGTTCTGTGAGATACAAAGATACTCCGATGGCTATGCATACGTCAAAATTGATTAAAAGAAAAACAAATTACACAATATAAAATATGTATACAATAAAATAACACAAATTTTTGAAAAGTGCACAAAAATTGTATTTGACAGAGACACCAGTTCTAATAGGATAAATACATATTTGAGTATGTTTAATACAGAATAATAGTTATTAAATGTGTAAATGAATTATTCCAGAAAAAAGAAAATTACAATAAAATTAGTAAAATGGCTGTATGGACCCTTAAAGGAGTACTGTAATTTCCAACTTATTAACCACGCATCAAACAATCAGAAATATTATTCAATAATTGAAGTCAAATATTTACAGCAATTAGTAAATTACGTTTTCTAAAATAAAATTTCCGGGTCGAAACATGATTGTTTGATCCCCGGACTATAGGCCGGAAATTACGGCAACTATTTTTCGTCTGCTTTCGAATTTAAGAATTTTATATAAAGAGGATAAAATAGAATTTTTTGTTGCTGCATCAGCAGGAAGATTCGGTTGATTTCTTTGTTTTTTACTTGTTAATTTAGAGGTATATTACATAATATATAAATTAAATTAAACTTATGAATTTTGTCTCACTTAATAAAAAATCGTTCTTTTGGTAAAAACGGTAATTTGAAAGAAGATTTTAAATTCAGTTTATCAATTGTAATTGAATGAATAAAAGTTAATTCTATCAAAAAGTCTTTCAGAATTCTATCAAAAGTTTCCTTTTGGAAATGTTTCCAAAAGTGAAATTTTCATTTGAAAAAAAAAAAAAAAGCTGCAACTAAATTAAAAAAAAAGTAGTAAAGTAGATTTCATTTCTTTATGCCAATACATTTGACAGACGTTGGAAATTAACCGTTGTAGGGTTTGGTATAATTTTATTGTAATTTTTCAAAATATACATACTGTGTCACATTTACAAATCTGCTACCTTATATAATAAGACTTTCTTTTTTGATTAACAGTTGCTTATCAAATGTAATTTATAGTATATAAAAACATCAAAAGAATTCCGATTACGGAATATTAAAAAAAAAGTTGAGATGAAGAAAGAAAATCTATTAGCTACTCTCTTTCGTAATCGGATCCTGAATCAATGTTGGTGTCTAACATAATCGATTTTAGAAATAATATCGTTTAAACTGAATGCATTAAAAGTAAATCTAAAAAAACTTCTTTATAGCCAAATCACTCTTGCTAAATACATCAATTGAGATTGACCCGATTACGGATGGTTACTCAACTTTTATTCTATACACATAAATGAAGGTGTTGCAATTTGAATGACAAGTGCATATTCTGGAACATAATTATCGAAGTGAGTCTAATAAGCAGTGTTATCGAAATATATTCTGCAAAATTGAGGTGCACAACCACAAGAAATATATGAAATACTCACGCCATCTCTATCAGTTTCTCCTTATTTGACGGAGGCATAAAATTCATTTCAGTATCAATAAACACCAGGTGGTGAAAACAACTGAAATTACACTATTTCATTTATAACAAGAACGAAAAATCATGCGTCAAGCATAGATTATGTAGCACTTTCCAGCGCTTCTAAAATAATTTTACAAATCATTACCGTTTAATAAGCTGAAAGATGACATCTAAGGAAACAATTTGGAAAACGCATAACATATTTAAAAACGTAATTTCAGGAATTTTCAATATATACAATATTCGGAAAAATATCAGAATACTTTTATGTAGCCCTGTATATGATCTATAGATTTGTATATATACATAGGATGCTAAATTTTAGTTTAGTTAGGAAACGCGTAGCACAGTTTAAATTCTCCTTCTGGAGTTTCTGTCAATAAACGGAAATGTGTTCGCGAACTTTTGTGCTGCCCTGTATAGGATCTACAGAATTTATACACACCACATAATAGACAAAAAGCTAGTTAAGATTAAAATCGCGTTCAGTAACTTAAAACGCACTTCCAGGAATTATTGTTAACAGACAGTAGAGAATTCTTTTGTGTGTCCCTGTAAATGAACGATGACTGCTATACACACACTATTCTGTAGTAAGCCTCTTGTAATGCACCTTAGTAATATATATAAACTTCAATGCGTTTAAAATAGTGGAACATTATTTAAATAAGCCGCAGACGATTTTTCTCCATAGACGTAATGTAACGGAATTATTTTGACTGTCCCTGTAAAGTAACTCTAAGTGCTATACACCTACTATTCCATATTAAGCTTCTTCTAATGCATCTTAGTGATCTATATAAATTTCAATGCGTTTACGATAGTGAAACATTTTTTAAATAAACCGCAAATGATTTTTCCCCATAGACCGCAATGTAACGGAATTCTTTTGAGTGTCCCTGTAAGAAAACTATAAGTGATACACACTTCAGTTGAAATAGGGAACGTGCCATAGATAACGACAATAACATATAAAAATTGCAGAGCAATCCGAGCATATTTACGGGAGTTAGAGCACGGACAGACGGCCAGACGGCCATCCGGCCAGACAAACCGAAGTCATAAGCACTTTTCAACTAGGTTGGAAAGTGCTAAAAACGAATTTTCGGATGATTTTAGACTCTTTCTTTAATCAAAATGGATTAGGATGCATTTAAAGAATATCTACTTTTTAAATGTACAACAGATGTTATTTAGTTGACAGCTATATAAGTATTGCTATTAGCATATTAATGCTTTTTACGATAAAATCCCTACACAGTGAGATACTTATCCCAATAAAACTACATTGTACGTTCAAACCGCACCACATACTACAATAAACAAATATAATAAATATAAAGAATTGCAAACGTAAAGTTAGCCAGAAAAATTGGTGGTCGTACTTTTATGTAATGGAATTTCTTAAAACACTTGTAAGGTTATCCTTTAAAGAACACCACTTACAGTTTCTAAAAGTTATAAACTTTTGGAAATATTACATACTCGTTATATATGTAACTTAAACTATATAAATTTTGGATTGCAAGATATCAGATGGTATGTGAAACGAAAGCAAAATGAAAATGTGAATTACACACCTGACGTTGATAGCCCTGATCAGTAGATTTACAAGATACAGTATGTAAAATCTGTCGATTTCTTAATTGTAATTTTGTTACATTAATTACAATTCAAACTTTTTTCTTCCAGGTGTTTTACAAATATTTTCATCACTGACTCTTTAATGATTAAGGAATTCTAGAATACAGAAACCGTGCTTTGAAAGTACAGTGCTAATTTTATTTCTGTTAAAAACAATTATTTTAAATTCGTTAGATATTCTTGATTTTTGAACAGAATCAAATGTAAATTTTGTTTTCAAGTCAAAGTAAACTTTCACAAAAATATGAAGTAGTAAATCACCCGATGGTAAAAGCTGTTAAGTATTTCTCCTGAAACTATAATGGTCCTCTCTTTTTTCTCATCATTCGCCAAAAAAAGAAGATCTGCTTTTATATATATCTGGTATATCTTCGTATTGTTACAAATTTCCATGTTCAGTTTATAAAATTCTATTTTTTAGACAGTTTCACAACACATACAATGGTGAATGATCCTTCCTCTAGTGGTGTGAAGACCGAAGAATAGAGTTAAGTGCAACAAATCAGCTCCGTCTCCTAAATTCGTTTATTATTGTTAACTTTTGTGGTAATTGCTGATGCATATTGGAAAAGTCATGAGACACTTTGGTATACTTCCTATTCGAGTATTGACAGTGATGTGAAAAGGAAATGATGTCTTTAAGCGTTGTCTTTTTCATTCACAGTTTACGGAGAAGTTTCTTTTTAGTTCTTATTCATATTCAGAACGTTATGATACGTAGTGGAGGAGTGCTACTTGTAGATTGGGAGCATATTTATCATGATCAAGATCTGCATCTCAGTTAGGACAGGAGAGAACATGTTTTTAATATATTTAATCCAAATTTCGTCCCCTATAAATCTCACAGTTAACTGGTCAGTCAAAAGTGACAGTTCCAAAACATACAAGGCAAGTACTGACAATCCAACATTTTACTTCTGCTCTCATATTTATTAAAGGGCAGACAAAATGATGACTGAAAAAAAGGAATCCCTTTTTTCCTGAAAGAGTCACTTGAAATTTCATGAGACTAAAGCAGCAGTTAGAAGAACATCAGAAGAAATAACTAAATTTCGATGTAAAAATTACCTTCGTCTAATCCAGAAAAAAAATCCCAATTTTAGATAAAGTACTGAGTGTTTTACAAATCCGTTCACATATCAGAAATTCAAGAAAAGTTACCAAGTTGTCGCATCGGAATGCAGAGTTATTTTTTCTTTTTAGATAGATAGAGAAGGAATTACCATTATGTTTTATGCTGTAATTCACTCTATTTTAAAATAATTTGTGAAACACATTCATCATGGCACTTACTTTAAAAATCCATCAATATATATTTATTCTCTTCCATTTTTTTCCAAATTTTTAAATGAAAGACATTTTATGTTTCTTAAAAGCATTCACTTTTTTTTACTAAATTCTCTTTGCACTGTTACTTGTACTTTTGAAGAAATTGTTTTTTTTTTTCATATATTTCCTACGTCAAATAATGTACAGGGAGTACTATAAGTTCATTGACATTTCAAACACTTGTAAAAAGTTTTCCTATTGTCGAACTGGTGTGCGGTTCTATATCTCTTTTTCACTTAAGATGATTTACACTTATTGATTTTTGCAGTAAATATTTTTTTTTCTCAAGTACTTTGTAAAATATTCCTCTTTAACACAATTTTTTGTTTCTTGAAAACATTCATTCGTGTTTCTTTTTCCTTTTTCATATATATAGTACATTGTTTTGTATATTTTATTTAAATTTCCCTATTTTCTTTAGAGTAAAGATTTATTATCAAGCTCAATAACCTGAATATAATTAGAGAAAAAAAATTAAGCTAAATAAAATTCTATTATATATATATATATATATATATATATATATATATATATATTATAGAATTTATTATATATATATGTAATTCTTAACCCGACCCATTACGCAGTAAGTTATACATCTTCTTTTAATTTTTTCACTTTTCTTCATCATATAATTGCATTCTTCCAATATGATCAAATTTCGACAATAAGAACCAAAAAAATATCCAATAAAGTCAGATAAAAAGTATAAATGCGGGGATACTAACACAAAGAAAAATTTTCTCTTTCTTGAAAAAACATTTCTTTCTTTTCTTTTTTTTTTCTTTTTTTTCTTTTTTTGTAAATTCTATTTGAATTGTCACTTATTCTTTTGAGGATGTCCAGAATTATTATCAATAGCAGCAAAATATTTTAGTGTGATAATAATATATTTATTATTCTCATTAAAAATATTTTTTTTTATAATACATAAAGTTAAGATTCTATTCTCTATATACAGGTGCATGCCAGGCAGGGTGGCCTACCATGCGGCTGAAACTCCACAAACCTTGCCCGATTCTATATATATAGTGATGAAAGCGCTGCGCTATAGTTGTATGTATGTCACCACTAAATTCCAAAAGTTTTATTTGCCTTACTAAGTATCAGATGTTCTGCCATTAAATAAGATGAAGATTACTAGTACAATTCAGCGGTGAAACTGTGGCGCAGCGCTTTCATCCCGTCTATTTAAAGAAACAAATATAGTTGCGTATAATAGGCTACTACGTCTACAGTTGCCATTTTGGATCTGGAATAAAAAAAGCTTTAGCACATCCAAACTTCACGAAAAGGCCATTGTTAGAAACATTTAATAATTTTAATAAACTTACATTTCAGAAAAAAAAAGATGTATTATTTTTATACAAATGGGTAAAGCTATAATAATTTATATAAGAGGAACATTTTGTGCCAAATTAATTATACATGAGTATCAGCATAGACTTTTCGTCCTTTTTTCTTTTGATTTTTCTTCCTATAGTTCATTTTCTTACGACTTGAATATATTTCGACTATAAGAACCAAAAATGATATAAAGTAACCACATAATAGGATTATAAATGCGGGGGCAAGATCTGTAAGTGTCAGTTTTCTATTATTAGTTTCATATACCGGAAATAGTGAGGACAATTTCATTTTGACCAAAAAATTTCCATCTGTAAAATACTTAGAGTAAATGCCTGACGCCATTACTTTGTGTACAAATGAATCCAGCAGATCTTTATAACAGAAGCCTTTTCGGACCATCATTCCTTGCATAGTTTCGAAAAAACGGTCTTCTGAGAAAAATAATTTTTCATCATCCAAAAAGCTAAGAAACTTTGTCGGTAACACAAGAGCAAGATTTTGATTTTGACTCTCACGAAGAAAATTAGGGATATAGTCCCCGTAAGATAATTCATTCTTAAGAATGTCTGCTGCAATTGCTCGTAAATGTTCGTGCTTTGAGTTCTTCCAGTAATCTACAACACCTGAATCCGGAAGGAAAATGCAACGATAATCACCACTTTCTACAGCTAAAGCCAAGTCTGAAAGATGCTTAATTTGAACCAGAGGTGGAATTGAAAGAAAAGATAAAAATACGGAATCGTAAGACAAGCAAAGAATCATAGCACCTACAACCCACGAATAGATAATGATCTCCTCCACGAGCGACGAAGGTCTTATAAGGGAATTTTGCTTCATCAGTTTTGCAATAACATGAAAAGAAATTTTGTCGAAAGTATATTTCCTTTTCAATATGGTATAAGTTACTATTGACATCGCAATCAAAACCGATATTATTGTTAGCCATACAGACAACGAAAATATTTGAAAAATACCGAAGATATGTGGTTTGTATACCGGTTTTCGAGTAACAAATGTGTAGTCGTCCAACTTGTACGGGTAAGAGAAATCCACTACCTCTAAAGCATCGTTAAACATATGCACTGGAGTTAGTTTAACATCAATTTGTGAACAATTTATTTTTTTCAAATTACCATCATGACAAAAAATATCATCTTTATGAAGCATAACAAAATTGATTCTGTCAAAATAGTTTGATTGTTGAAGGTACTGCTTAAGTGCAAGTAGTAATCGGCCGTATGAGTTTGTTTTCATTGACAAAAATTCTATTGTCTCATCAGAATTTGGATTTGGTAAGTTGGAAAGTTGGAAAGTTGAATTTGGATAAAGTAAATGAGAATAGTATGGTCTATTGTATGCAAGCATTATTGTTTTCTGGCAATCCATGTCCTTTTTATTTTAATTCATTAATATTCTGGAAAATGTTACCTATTCAATGTTTTAATTAAAAAAAATATTTTTTATAAAAATACATTTTACTTATATTTAATATTAGAAAGCATGAATAAGAGTTTACAACATTCACATAAAATTAAAAAATATATACCATATTTTTTTTTATACTTATTTTTCTTACTGGAAAAAAATATTGCCTGGATAAAAAAGTGTATCCTCTTTATTGTTACGTTCTGGTTTAAGAACAAAGTACAAAAATTTACTACACTGACTTATGCATAAAACCCAGTCTTAATAAATTGTAAACAATCAATGTTTTTATTTTTACTTTGAAAATGTAAACCATGAAAGCAATTCTTGGATGTAATTTTATAGTTATAATGCATTTGTATCATTTGATATTCTAATATATTTTTATTTTGGGAACAAGCCTGCCTTTTATAAAGTTGTTTTTAAAATCATTTTTTATTCCATTGAAAAGATCATTTTGCTTATAATCAAAACAAACTTTCTTTTGTTTTTAATTTCTGCAGCTGAACAAAAGATTACCGATAGTTATGCATAAATTATTTTAAAATATTACAAAATAGAATTCTGAATTTAGGTATAAAATTATTCACCAATTCTTTTTCATTTCATTTCATTAAAATATAAATAAAGTTAGTTTTTAAAAAGTACCATCTTTCATAGATTTGTAAATATTTTTTATATAAAAAATCCATTTACCTTCGATCACTCTATACCTTTTCTGTATATTAGAAATACTGAGTGACATATACAATACGGAACGTTTCACTCTGCGATAAACATGCATAAATGTATTTTGTATACAGGAGTTGAATTTCTTCAGATACGTTTGATAAGATTCAGCTAATGTAGTAAAAGTTGAGACAGGATTCAGATAGTGCTAAAATGAAACCACAAATGTTATTGTAATGAGGTTTCGATTTTACAATATTATTTCTTTTAATAATAACTGTAACTGTTTTAATAATAACTGTAATAATTTCTATAACATGTTTAATTCGTTATTGAACACAGCTGTTAATATGTTATTTGTTGTCGATAAGTATAAAATTTTGCACGCATGCTGCTGAATATCACATTTTCTTTCGCGTCAATAATCGTTATTCAGATTATTTTAATAATGAATCATATATGATCGTAACTAACATTTTATTTTAGCTTTTGCACAAACATGAGTTTAAAACTGCCAAACATTGTTTTGTAATACGAAAAACTCAAAATCAACGATAAAATACAAACTTTTGCTTGTTTGTGTATTATTTTCAGAAAAAGTTAATGTCAACTTTTCTTGCGGAAGAACTCTGTTTGCCTCCGTACCATGGGTACAACCACACAATAATGTACTCGATTGGAATGTAAAATATTACTTTTAATCTTCACTTATAACTACAGTGAATCTAATTTAAATAGTTGTTGAGAAGTTTATAAATCAATATTAAAACATGCCTGAAAGCTATGTTGTTCAATCCCATTTGTAATTTAGAACCACAGTTTGTGATGAGTGTTTAGGTTATCATATAACTATATTGCCTTTTTTCTCTTAAAGTCGCATTAAAACCAAGCGTAACAAGGATTTGGAAAAATGTGAAACTTTCATTAAAGCTAATTAAAAAATTCTAAACACAGAATGTCATTCTTGAATATAATTTTATCGTTATGATACATTTCTATCGTTTGATATTCCAAATATTTTTATTTCGGGAACAGGTCTGCCTTTTATAAACTTGTTTTTAAAATAATTTTCATCCCATTGAAAAACTCATTTAGCTTATATCGAATTCATTATAATCTAAACAAACTTTCTTTTGTTTTTAATTATTCCAGCAAAACAAAAGTGGAACAATAATGATGCATGAATAATTTGAAAATATTACAAAATGGAGTTCTGAATTTAAATATAAAATTATTCCCCAATTTGTTTCATTTCAGTTCCTTAAAATATAAATCAAGTTAGTTAGTTTTTAAAAAGTAACCATCTTTCGTAGATTTGCAAATCATTATATATATAATATATATAAGCGTAAATGAAATCATCCATTTATATTTTATGTGCAATAGAACACTGATGCACCTTATATGCTACGCCAAGTCTTACGCTCCGATAATGATGCACAGATATATTTTGAATTGGTGCAAGATTTCTTCAGATACGTTTATAGGATTTGTCTAGTATGGAAACAGTTGACACAGGATTCAGATGGTACAGATATTGAACCACTAATGTTATTGCAATGGGGTTTCGATTTTATAATAATATTTCTTTAGGATTATAACTATTTTAATGCGTTATTGAAAGCACCTTTTAATATGCTATTTGCTGTTGATAAGCATAAAAAATAGTGCACTCACGTTTCTGAATATTTCATTTTCTTTCGTGTCAATAATGGTTATAGATCTTATCATAAAAATGAACCATACACGTTCGTAACTACAATTTGAATGGGGATTTTCCGAAAACATGAGTTTGAAACATCCACACATTATTTATGTTCTTGTCGATTGCACTGAAAGGACTCGAAGTTTAATAACGTCGATAACATATACCTTTTTGTGTGTGATGCGTAATATTTTAAAAAAGAGTAAATGCAAACATTAATTTTGCAAGAACTTTGTGTACCTCCGTACCATGTACAGCCGCACAAAGATGTACTTGATTTTGAAATAAAATACTCCTTTTCATTCTTCCTGTAAATGCAATGAATCTAAGTCGTTTTGAAATTTACAAATAAATATTAAAACATGTCTAAAAGTGACGTTGTTCAATCCCATTTATAATTCAAAAGCACACTTTGCGAAATGTTTTTAGATGACTATAACTACATTGCCTTTATTTTTAAATGATCATTCGCCTTAGAACAGAGCGTAACAAGCTGCAGGGATAACGGGAAAAACTTGTCGTTTTGTTTTTCATGTATGCTTATACTTAAATAAAGTGCTAAAGTTATGTAAATGAAATTATATATATTTATAATTATCTTCTGTTGTGTTTAAACACTTCTATAAAGTAGCTCAAGTTAAAACCCGAATTTCGTTCTTGTCAAATGTATAATTTACGAATTTATAATGCACATATTGTTATGTTAAAACCTTTCAAAATCCGTTTGTAAATTAGTCGTTGGGGGCCACTTTAATACTTACACATCATGGATATGCATAATATAAAGTATGAAAATAAAACATGTGTAAACTATTTATAAAATGCATTGCAGCTCGAATAAAATCGTGGTTTGATGGCGTCATAAATTTTAAAGGCTCTATTACTGAATTGCGCAAAAGAAACATCCTTATAACTCCAAAATTGATAATGATATCAACTAACGGTTTACTGCGTCGGATGAAGCGTCTCTCATTTCCAAGTAAAATATATCTTTGAATTGAAATTTGAATGAAATACAGGGTCATGAAAAATCGAAGAGTGAGGAAAATATAATTACAAATATCTCGGATACTAATTATCCGATCACCTTCATTCTTTATGCAAAATTTATGTTTTTTTATTGTCTTTTATATTCACTCCTTAAAATAAACGATTTCGAAAAATTTTATATACCTTTTATCAGAACGAATATTTCGAGATTCCGAAAAAAATAGTTCCGTATAATCATTTAATATTTTAGCCACAATATTATAAGTGTTCTACTCTTTTTAATAAAGTTTATTCGGTATTAATATGTGATTTTTGAATATTTCGGGATTTTTTTTAGGTGATTTCTAGAGTTTTTTCGTGTTCCGCGTCAATTTTTCCACATTAGTGAAACGAATCCGGTTTTAATCTTTTAGACCCAATATTATAAATTTTCTTCTCTTTTCAATAAAGTTTATTCGGTTTTAATATAGCTGTTTTTGAATTTTTTGGGAATTTTTTAGGCGATTTCTAGAGTTTTTTCGTGTTTCGCGGCAATTTTTGGTCATTCATAAAAGTACCGTAAAGAAATAATTAATCTATGACCCCGTTTCTTATATACGTTTTATTTCTCATGCAGTAAATTGAATATATACCGGGTGTCCTAAAATGTGACTGACTGATTTTCAAACTCATGTACTTGCAAACCGTATGAAAATGTTGTATTATCATCGAAAACACACCTTCAAACTCAGTTTTATAATTCTCTCCTCTTAGGAAATGAGTTAAAAATCGATTACAAAATTCCCTGTTTACATGTAATGTTCGTTACTTAAAGAAAATAAAGAAAAGAAAAGAAACTACAGAATTTAAAAGAGATTTTTAATTGCTGAAAAGTGTTGCCTTCTTTTAAAATAACAATACCTTTGGAAGTGACGTTTAAATCACAACAATTTGGACAAATCTTTTCACCGTAAACGATATAGTCAAATTTTCATGCATCGTATTTTGCATTTTCTTCTGAAAATGCGGTAAAACACCAACCCCTTTTCTTTTACGAATTGAGAACTGTTAAAAAAAAATTTCGAATCTGAGACGTTGGGACAACCGAGGAAGGTGACTCGGGACCACAAGATTCCTGTCGAACGTCTAAGAATATTAAAATTGCGGTCAGCTACTGACTAAAAGCCTTAAGCGACGGAGCGAATTTAGCCTTTCTAGGTGTCCGAGTGACAAGAAACCTGGCTCTTTCTTTTCCTGGTCTTAAAACAAAATTTTTGGTGTAAAAATGTTTTGTAACTTTTTTATATGGAATTTTATAAATTTGTCTATTATTGAATCATTCCTTCCCTGTTAAATTGCGGTTTTTATTTAGTTTTGTTGTGGCATTCTCAATACTTTGGAAAATGTTTCTGTCAATACAAGTGCTAAAATGATTAAAAGGGGAAAAAACACCTATATTTTATTACTTTAAAAAAATATATATCATAAATCATAATCAAACTTTGTACGCAAAGCTCAAAATTTGGGAGGAGGAGGAATTTACATTAACTTAAAATAAAAAAAACAATAACGAAAAATCATGCGTCAAGCGTAGATTATTAAACACTTTCCAACACACACAGAAAACTGTAACGAAACTTCACCGTTAAATAAGGTGAAAGAATTTATGTAAGTAAACAGTTTAGAAAAAGTATTACACATTGAAACATATAGTTTTCGAAATTACCTTCCAGTGTCAAAAAAGCAGTCGAATTATTTTTTGCAGCTCTGTATATGATCAATAGATGGGGATATATAGCATGATAAAATTTAGTTCAGTTACAATATTCACATTTAGCAATTTTCGCCAATTGATGGAAATGCACCCGAAACCTTTTTTACAGCCTTGTATATTATCTGATTACTTTTCTACACACCACATATTAAGCTAAAAGGCAACTTAAAACTCACTCGCATCAATTATCAACCGTAAACGACAATGTATCTTTTTCTTTGAGTAGTCCTGTATATGAATTTATTTATATTCCACAAACTTCTATTTGTCTACTAAATATAGTTCAGCAGGTAAATGCGTGACACAGTTAAAAACAACCCTTAAACAATTCATTCCCATAATCTGTAATACTTACGGATTCTCTTGTGTAGCCCTGTATATGAACAACCGAGTTTACAAACGCACACGTACTATGAAAAAATTTAGTTAAACTTTAAAACGCAAACCAAAGATGAAAACGAACTTATCAGACATAGACTGTAAATATCGCACATGTACAGTAACCGATACCTTTTGTGTGTCCCTGTAAATAAACGCAATGCACACCACACTTTCAAGAGAACAATTTATAGTAATGCATATAATTATGTTGGAAATAGTGAAATATCACTAAATTATCACTAAATCCCCATAGAACAATATGTAACAGAATTCCTTTGTTTGACCCTGTAAATGAATAATTAATGCTTTGTACCCCATTTTCTACAAAAGACATGTTTTAATGCGCTTCATAATTATGTATTAATTTCATCATATTTTAAATGATGTAACATCATCAAAATGCACTTGAAACGATTATTTCTCATTTACTATAATGTAACGGAATACTTTTGACTGTGCCTGTAAAACAACTATAATTGCTATACACTTTTTGAAATAGGGAACATGCTATAGTAAACGACAATAACATACAAAAATTTCAGGGCGATCCGAGTATATTTACGCGATTTAGAGCACGGCTTGTCGGAAGACAAACCGAAGTCATAAACACTTTTGAACTAGGTTGGAAAGTGTTAAACAACGAAAATCTGCCGTAGAAGACTATTTTTTTTTAACGATCAATGACAGTTTCTTTTTTTTGGCTTTAATCATTTGTAAAAAAAAAAAAAAAAAGTACATGTAACATTCGAATCCCGGAAAAAATCATCCTGGAAAAAATCACCACGGAAAAAATCACCCCGGTTAAAATCACCACGGAAAAAATCACCAACGGAAAAAAGCCCCATCGGTAAAAATCACCACGGTAAAAATCACCACGGAAAAAATCACCATCGGTAAAAAGGTCCCTGATAAAAAAAAGAGGGGGGCTTCAAGTTAAGATGGGAAAATACCACACATTTATGAATAACATGTCTTTGAAGATACCAATTATAATTTCGAGTAGAGCACGTGCTAACCACGTGTACTAGGAACAATCAGAGTATTATATACATCATATATTCTAATACGAGATCAAATCTTCTGTGTGTGTGTGTGGGGGGGGGGGGGTTATATATACATTCAGATTTTATTTTAAAAACGGCTCTAACAATTTTGATGAAATTTTGTATCCTACAGTTTTGAGGCACCAGAAAACCATTGGTCTGGGTCATGTCTTTGAAAAAATTTGATTAGTGGGTCATTTTGGGTCGCCATGAATCAGAGTCAAGCTAATCTCAGAGTCAAGCTAATAAGTATCTAAAAAACAGTTTAAACGATTTTGACTAAACTTTGTATCCTACCATTTTCGGGCATGAGAAGACATTTAGGCTGAGTCACATGTTGGAGAACTTTCGATTAGTGTGTCATTTTGGGTCAACGCGGGTCCAGTTAATTTTATCTAAAAAACGACTCTAACGATTTTGATTAAATTTTGTATCTCATAGTTTCGGACACGAGAAAATCATTGCGCTAGGTCACATGTCCGAGAAAATTCGATTAGTGGGTCGATTTTGGGTCAAGCTAATTTTATCTAAAGAACGGCTACTGAAGAAATTATTCTCACTAGCCAGTAACTGGCTACTAAAAAAAATCAACCTAAGTGTGACGTATATGCACTTTCAACCCTTTCCAACTATGTTGGAAAGTAGATTAATTTTGATTGTTGTTGTGCTGACTCAGAAATTGGTTGTTGTGCTGATTCAGATATCAGACCAGATACGATGATCATTAAGGTTAACTGGGTGAATTAGGTCAGCCATATTCGTCCGGGATTGCTCAGTTGGTATAGCACTGCCAGCTTCAACCAAGGGATCCCGGGTTCGAATCTTGGTCCGGATTTTTTGCACAGTTGGGAAGATTACATCTCATATGTTGGCAAGTGTTAAACATTTTATTTTTTCTATCTGATCGGTGGCATAGTAACCGGAAAAAAAAAATCAATCCTTAACTGGAACACTTTTTACGAGAAATGCTATCAAACCGTTATTTACAAAAAGTAAAATTCACTTCTTTTATGACAGAAAATCTACGATTATATATAGCAAAAAAATTTTTAAATGGTGTCCTTTTTTTTTTTTTTTTTTTTTTTTTCTAAGTTACATGGTACCGTCTGGCATAAAGGACGTTTTCAAATCAGAGTTAAATACATCTACAATAAATTTATGATTGTAATATCATAGATACTAAGATTTAAATTTTTATAACAAGATGTAGATAACATTGCAACATGAAATGCTTTTTATTTACAAGTACTGTTTGAATTTGAGAGCTAGTATTTCTTGGTGTTTATAAAATTCTGTAATTTTGATATCAATTTCTATTTTTTTCCCTATCCGTTATTTATTACAAACACGGTTTGAACTTGTGACCTAGTATTTCTTAATGTTTATAAAATTCTGTAATTTTGATATGAATTTCTATAATACGGAAGGTTTTGATTTAAGCAATATTTGTAGAAATGTCGTGGATTGGAAAAGTATCTGATAAAAAGAGGTATCCACTGTTGGGGAGGAGGTAAAAACCGTGTCTTCCTTTTTACCCGAAAAATTTTCTCTTTGTTAGTTTTCATTATACAAATAAAATCGGATTGAAAAATGATAAGGATTGATATGTAGGTGTGTCCACTAATCAGGAATCAGCTATCAACCCCTGAATAACTATGTAACGCCTTGAGGCAAGGACTCAGGTGAGGGCATTCAAGTCGTCTTTGTAGCTACAAATTGTACTCATTTAAAGAAAAAATACCAAATATTTTACTTTGAGGAGTCCAGGAAGCTACTCCCATTTGCCCTTGCGATAATAAGTCACTGTTCGGTATGGAGGTTCTACTGTTAAACGATACGAGCAGGGAAGACCGAGCTGTGGTCGGTCAAAATTCGCTTTGAGTTCAAATATCATGACCCATGACCAAAATTACATACTAGTCAAATTTTCTCGAACATGTGACCAAGCCAATTGTGCCCTCGTGCCCGATACCCCTAGCATATAAAATTTAATCAAAATAGTCTGAGCCGTTTTTTAGATAAAATTAGATTGACCCACAGTGACCCAAAATTGACCCACTAATCGAATTTTCTCGGACATGTGACCTAGCGCAATAGTACTCGTACCCGAAACTAGTAAGATACAAAACTTAATCAAAATCATTAGAGCCGTTTTTTAGATAAAATTAACTTGACCCGCGTTGACCCAAAATGACCCACTAATCGAAAATTCTCGAACATGTGACTCAGCCCAATAGTCTCCTCGTGCCCGAAAATGATAAGATACAAAGTTTAGTCAAAATCGTTTGAACCGTTTATTAGCTACAATCAGCTTGACCCTGACTCATGGTGACCCAAAATGACCCACTAATCGAAAGTTCTCGAACATGTGACCCAGCCCAATAATCTTCTCGTGCCCGAAAATGGTAGGATACAAAGTTTAGTCAAAATCGTTTGAACCGTTTTTTAGATGCAATTAGCTTGACCCTGACTCATGGTGACCCAAAATGGCCCACTAATCGAAATTTCTCGAACATGTGACCTAGTCCAATAGTCTTCCCGTGCCCGAAACTCGTAAGATACAAAATTTAATCAAAACCGTCAGAGCCGTTTTTTAGATAAAATTAACTTGACCCGCGTTGACCCAAAATGATCCATTAATCGAAAGTTCTCTGTGACTCAGCCCAATAGTCCTCTCGTGCCCGAAAATGGTTGGATACAAAGTTTAGTCAAAATCGTTTGAGCTGTTTTTTGGATCAATTAGCTTGACTCTGATTAATGGCGATCCAAAATGACCCACTAATCGAATTTTCTCAAACATGTGACCCAGCCCAATGGTTTTCTGGTGCCTCAAAACTGTAGGATACAAAATCGTTAGAGCCGTTTTTAAAATAAAATTTGCATGTATATATAACCCCCTCCCCCCCACACACAAGATTTGATCTCGTATTAGAATATATGATGTATATAATACTCTGATTGTTCCTAGTACATGTGGTTAGTAAATACACGTGGTTAGCACGTGCTTTACCCGAAATTATAATTCGCGTATTGAAAGACATGTTATTCATAAATGTGTAGTATTTTCCCATCTGAACTTGAAGCCCCCCCCCTTTTTTTTATCAGGAACCTTTTTACCGATGGTGCTTTTTTCCGGCGGTGATTTTTACCATGGTGATTTTTACCGTGGTGATTTTTACCGATGGTGCTTTTTTCCGTTGGTGATTTTTACCGTGGTGATTTTTTCTGTGGTGATTTTTTTCCATGGTGATTTTTTCCGCTTACCGTAACATTCGTGTATTTAAAATATCTCTACCGGAAATTAATATTTTGAACTTTTTTTTTTGTACTGGGTGTCTATGTTTAGCTCACAGGCTATCAAAGTCTGAGAGCTAATGTGCCCGCCGCTTCTGTATGTACGTCTCTTAGCATTGCAGTTTATGTTTTTTTTAATAAAAGCTTTTTTTTTATGTATCCAAAATCCTGAAATTTTTTTATTGCAGCTTCCTCATCATCAAGTGACTGACAAGTAATAAAAAACATCTCATCGTCAGCAAAAAAAATGCAAATTATAACAATAAAAAATATTTTCAATTTGAGTTTAGTATGGTTCGAGCCTCGATCTAAATTAGGGCCCGCTAACGGGCGAAGTCAGCAGTGAAATTTGCAGCCAGCGTAATGGTATGGGCTTGCATGACTACAGGTGGTCCTGAAAGGCTATGTATCGTTAAAAAAGGATTAATTCTGAGATATATCAAGAAATCCTTGAGCATTTCACGATACCATCGTCGGAAGATCTGATCTGTGTGGTGACGATTCCCAACATGATTTATTACCTCCACACAGGTCAGTGTCCTGTGACTGGTCATCTGATTAGCTGGATTTAAATATAATAGAGAATTTGTGGGGAATAATAAAGAAAAGACTGCAATATTTTGCGCCAAAAAACAAAGTTGAGCTTCTTTCCAGCATAAAGTCGACATAGTCTGGGCAGACAACATTGTGAACCAGCTAGACATAGCTAGATTGAAAAAAAAAAAACATTAAAATAGTGCCTCATCTGCATATTTCATTATTGCTGATATTGCATGTACGTTTTATCATAATTTTCATTTTGAAACCCATCTTCTTGCTGGGAAAACATTAAATAGCTTTTTACCGGCAGATATCATTGATATGCCACTTTCCTCATAAAGTTGTATGTTTATTTTCACTCAGAATTTCTACTTTTTTACGTAATTCTGGGAAAATAGTAAAAACGTGCCTTCTCTAAAGATTTTATTGAGATTTTTGCATGGGAAGTTTCTGTAAAATATACCCATAAAAAATGAAGTATTCACTAACATTAGATACTCAGTCGCGTAAATAAAATATGCCAATAAATGACAATTTTCTAAAAAAAATTATAACCATTTTAAGTTCCTGCTCCTATTTTTAGGTAGATTTCGTAAGAAATACTACGAAATAGGTTCAAATTTTTGCATATCTACGCCGATTATGACTCCCAGAACCCCAAAACACCCCCAATTCAAATCTTTATCTATTTATCTATCTGGAGGCACGGCAGTGCCTCCGCCAAGTCGAGAGAGCACAGCCATAAGCATTCTTTTCTGGAAGCAACTTAGGGCAATTTTGATCCCCCATATCTCTGCGCTGGAGTTTCCCAAAAACCTGGTACTCCGTTTTTCTAGAGTATTTGACACACAGGACCAAAATTTAAAATTACAAGTTTCTGTCTTTTCTATTTCAGACGATATATGAACTCAAACATTCGATTTTTTGTCACTCACTCACTCATTCACGCGTCATCAAAAAGATTAGGTAGGTAGCCCTAGAAACTTGATATTTGGAAAAAAGGTAGTGTTTAGGATACAAAGAAAGGAAAAATTATAAAATCCGGAAAATTCGAAAAAAAAAAAAACATTCGCAAATTCAACAAATTCCATCAAAATTGAAAATTGAAAATAATACGATTTTGTAATCTTAGAAACTAAAAAATTAGTGTGAAGATAATGTTTAGCATCCAGAAAAAGAAAACATCAAAAACACCAAAAAAAATCGAAAACAAAATTGAAAAAATTTAAAAAATTAAAAAAAAAAAAACGAAAATTTGAAGACAATCCGATTTTGCTGTGCTAGAAACTTCAAATTTAGAAAATAGGTAGTATTTAGGATACAAAAAAAAAAAAAAAATTAAAAAAATCCAGAAAATTCGAAAAAATTTCAAATATTGGAAAAAATTGAAAAAAATTGAAAAAATGAAATTAATTTGATCTTTTAGCATTAGAAACTTAAAATTCGGCGTAAAGGTAGTGTTTGGAATTCAGAATAAGAAAAAATTAAAAAACACAATAAACTAGTCGTTGGGGGCCACCGTAATACTTACCCATCATGGATATGCATAATGTAAAATATTAAAATAAAAAATGTGTAAACTACTTATAAAATGCATTGCAATTCAAATAAAATCTAGGCTTGATGACGTCACAAACTTTAAAGGCTCGATTGCTGAATTGCTTGAAAGAAACATCTTTATAACTCCAAAAATAACAATCCTATTAACTAGCGGTTTATTGCATCTGATTAAGCGTCAAATTTCCAATTAAAATATATCTTTGAAGTGAAATTTGGATGAAATACAGGGTCATGAAAAATCGAAGAGTGTGGAAAATAGGATTCCAAATATCTCGGCAGCTCATTATCCGATCGACTTCATGCTTTATGCAAAATTTATGTTTTTTTATTGTCTTTTATATTCATTTCTTAAAATAACCAATTTCGATAATTTTTATTTTTATCAGAACGAATACTTCGAGAGTCCGAAAAAAACAGTTTCGGTTAATCGAGGTTATTGAAATGAAATAGGCTTCTTCCCATTATTACATACTAAGTACATACCAAATTGCAAGTCTCTATCTAATTTTTTTCGGGGGATAGAGCGTTTACAGACACACACACAGACACACAGACGGACGGCAAATTTTTTTTTCTAAAAATATGTTTTTCGGAATCTCCAGTGTCTGAAACGTGTAAATCCGTCAAAAAAAATTTTTCGATTTTCAAAACGATTACAAGCGATTACGACGACAAACGATTACAACGTAAAATCGAAAATAAAAATAAATAAACAATCGAAATACATCGAAAATTTGAAAATAATTCGATTTTATAGCACTAGAAACTTGAAATTGGAATAAAGGTAGTATTTAGGATACAAAAAAGAAAAAAAAGAAAAATCCATAAAATTCGAAAAAAAATTCAAAAGTTCGAATTTTTTTTTTTTTCAAAAATTCGGTAAATTCGAAAAACATTGAAAAAAAATTTAAATAATTTTCTCTTAACTTTAGAAACTTAAAATTCGGCGTAAAGGTAGTGTTTGGAATTCAGAATAAGGAAAAATTAAAAACACAATAAAAATTGAAAATTAAAATTAAAAATCGGAAAAATCGAAAAACATCGAAAATTTGAAAATAATTCGATTTTGTAGCGCTAGAAACTTGAAATTTGGAATATAGGTAGTATTTAGGATACAAAAAAAAGAAGAAATCCAGAAAATTCGACAAAAAAATTTAAAAATACAAAAAATTCGAAAAAAATTGAAAAAATGAAAATAATTTGATCTTTTAAGCTTAGAAACTTAAAATTCGGCGTAAAGGTAGTGTTTGCAATTCAGAATAATGGAAAATTAAAAACACAATAAAAACCGAAAATAAAATTAAAAAATCGAAAACATCGAAAATTTGAAAATAATTCGATTTTGTAGAACTAGAAATTTGAAATTTGGAACTTAGGATAGAAAAAAAAAATTGAAAAATCCAGAAAATTCGAAAATTTATAAAAGATTGATATGTTGGAATTTTCCTGAATTTTTAATTTGTATCTGGAGGCACGGCAGTGCCTCCTTCAAGTCGAGAGAGCACAGCCGTAAGCATCCTTTTCTGGAAGCAACTCAAGGCACTTTTTGACCTCCCCATATCATTGAGCTGGTGTATCCCAAAAACCTGAAACTTCGTTTATATAGAGTATGTGGCAAATAAGACCAAAATTTAAAATTTCGCATTTTTGTCTTTTCTAGGGCAAACGATATATGAACTGAAAATTTCGATTTTTTGTCACTCACTCACTCACGCGTCATCTAAAAGATTAGGTGGATCCTGCCTAGATACGCCTAGAAACATGAAATTTGGAATAAAGGTAGTGTTTTGACTACCCTAACGAGCTTATTCGAACAAAAAAGGAATTATCAAAATCAAAGGATCCATTCCAAAAGTATTATAACATGGTGCAATAAAGTTTTCCAAGGCAAACTAAAGTATCAATAAAAAATGAAATATAGTATAAAAATTAAACATGACAATTTGTGGACAATCCCTTATCATTTAACGAGTTTTAGTGAGAAACTAAAAAACAGCTCACTCTAACACCGATATCTCTCTGAAGTTTTAGGATATTTGACTGATTTTTTTTAATAAGTTGCTCCATAGAGTTGACTATTAAATTATGCAAAAAGTTTCTTATTATCGTTCGCGCATGCGCAGATAAAAATTATTTTATACAACTGCCCATATTTCCTTAAATGTTTAATATATTTATATTCCAATTACACTATATTGTTTCTACTACATTTTGTCAATTTTTCTGAAAGTGGCGTTAAATTTGGTTAAAAACCCTGTATGTTATAAGCAAAAAACATGCAAGAATTTTTTTAATTAAAAAAAAATCGCTATATCTGTATTAATATACATGCTATTCTTACACAAATGAATACACATATTGTACAATGTCTGCCTATGTATATTCTGTAGCGATAGATCATTTCGTGCATTACATTTTACAGGGTGATCCCAAGTATTATTTTCTTTCTTTAATTTATTTTGGCCCCCTAATTATACTCCTTATCAAATCGACGTTGATAAATATGAAGCCGAACCTGTTCTTTTTAATTCTAAAATTCCAGAAGAATCTGACAAGTACATTTTTAAATGTTCCACAAAATGTCTAAAATTGAAAGTTGCCGGTCATTAATGGCCATATAGTGTATATTATCTTTGCAGAATTTTGTCCAGACGTTTCAAATTTTATGAAAATCAAATCAAAACTTTAGAAGATATTAATAAAAATATTTATTAAGAAATTTGAATTTAAAAAAAAAAAAAAAAAATCGGTGTTTTCTTGTTATAGGAGCTTCCGAGGTTGAATCGTCAAGCGGCCGAGATACTTATTTTAGGACAGAAATGAATCTGCAGACGATAGAATTCATTTCACTTGACAGAATTAAAAATCATCCAGATCTCAATATTTATGTAACTAGCTATAGTACGAACGCACCTCATTTGTCAAGTTTGACGCACAATTTCCTACTTGTTCATATAAAGATTAAAATCCAAATAGTTGGGATAAAATAACAATTTAAATATAAAAATTTAATTTTGATGTAATATAATATTTTTGTGCAAATAAAAATGAGTCTAAATGAAACTTCAAATAATAATTTTAGGTCATAACAACAGTGTTCTCTAATCTGAAAACACTTAAATGAATACAATAAAGGTAGAAGAAAAGAAAGAAAAGGACACATTAATGCATTTTAACATAGTAATGTTTATTTCGTAGAATGCATGCGTGATTGGCATACATCATGTTTTTTAATTATTATTATTATTAATCTAAATTAATAGGACATCGCAGCATATATAAGTGCTAGACAAATTTACCAAAAATCAATTTCACTGATAAACAAGAAATTTTTTCTGGGAAAATTTTAACAGATTTAAGTAACCTTACCCTTGGGAATTTAGGAAATATTCACAAAAAGGTGAAGTTGGTTTCCGTTTCAGAGATATCTCTGTTTAAATATATGTCATTATGTTATTTTATTGCCCTTTAAAGTACTTTGTTTCTACAGTCTAATGATCCTGAACGTGCACAAATATCTGCTACTTTTAATACATCTAGGTGCCAATAAGATGTGTTTCGGTAGACTTTGTGGTGCCATGAAGATTTTTCTTTTTTCTTTGTAAAACATTTATCATTGTATCATTTAATTAGCTATCGAACGGCTGCTTTTAAAATGTCTCGTAAGTGTGTTAATTCCAGTGGTATCTTTTGCTATATTTGGGGCGAATTTATGAGCACTACTAGCAGAAGAAACATTACTTCTTTAATTAAAATTGCCTATAGACATTATTTTGGATGCGAAATTAGCGATCAGGATAAGCCATGAGCACCGCACTTTTGTTGTTTGCGCTGTTCTACCCGACTTTGAGAGTGGGGACTTCAATGCATTTCGCCATACCAATGATCTGGAGCGAACCTAGAGATCATATAGAAGATTGCTATTTTTGTATGACCCCAACAGCAAAAGGAATTAATTCTAAGAAGCAGAAGCATATTCAGTATCCCAACATCGATTCTGCTAGGTGGCCAGTACCTCACAGTGACGTGCATCCTGTGCCACAGCCGCCTGTAAACTACAGTCTTTCAGTTGATGAACAATGTATGCCATCTTGTAGTCATGAAAATGAAACAGAAATAGATTCCATTCCACCACAGAACTATTTGAAGTCTCATATGATAACGCAAGTAGAGTTGAATGACCTTGTACGTGATTTGAGGTTAAGCAAGAATAAAGCCGAATTTCTAGGATTAAGACTTCAGGAGTGGAATGTGTTGCCTAGTGATGTACGTATTTCTATATACTGTGACACACATAAAGATTTCAAACGTTTTTATGAAAAAGATGATGAAATATGCTTTTGCAACGACAATCCAAGCCTTATGGCATCTTTAGATCTATGTCATAAACCAGAGGAATGGCGACATTTTATTGATGTGTCTAAGGTGAGTCTAAAAGCCTTCACATTTGAAATAAATGTAACTCCATCCCTGTAGATATGCTTCAAGGGGAAAATAAACATATGATACCCTGAAGAAACTATTACTTGTGTTGAAAAACAATGATTTTAAGTAGAAAATTTGTGCTGACTTGAAAGTCATTTCTATTCTGCTGGGAATGCAATAAGGTTACACGTAATATTCATGATTTACCTGCGAATGGGACAGTCGTGAAAAAGAGAAACATGATTGTGTACAAACGTGGCCTTCTCGGAAGTGTCTATAACCTGGTTATAAAAATGTAATTAACCAACCTCTTGTAGCATCAGTGGACATATTATCCCCACCACTCCAAGCTCCCCACCGTGAAAGCTTTTAGTCGGGACGGTAAAGCATTTGCGTTTATCCGAAATTTGTTCCCATCAATATCGGGTGACAAAATAAAAGAAGGCGTATTTGTAAGACTAGACATTCGGTAAAATATGAAAAA
The DNA here is from genome assembly GCA_963931845.1 of Maratus michaelseni. Lineage (NCBI taxonomy): Eukaryota > Metazoa > Arthropoda > Arachnida > Araneae > Salticidae > Maratus > Maratus michaelseni. Next base: position 420,765,033 of record OZ007591.1, on the reverse strand, counting down.
TGACCAGTTTGAAAGTATTCTTACGACGGTAGAAAAAGACTCATAGCTTTCATTCAAGGACGTTGTGCATAATTTCTTAAGGAATAACAAAGCTACAAATTACAAATGTATAGTTCAAAATATGGTAAACAATTTTAAAAAGCTAAATTATCACATGTCATTAAAGCTTCATTTCTTGCACTCTCACACTGACTTTTTCCCAGATATTATGGGAGAAATTAGCGACGAGCATAGTGAACGATTTCAGCCACAAATTTCTGCTATGGAGTCTCGTTATCGATCGCAATGGAATGCAGCAATGCTTGCCGATTACTGTTGGTTCACCAAGAGAGAAGATACTGAACATAAATATAAACGCAAAAATAGGTACTAATGTACTCAAATTAATACACTCAAATTGTGTTCAGCTGCGTAAAATGTGTGGAAAATGTGTAAAAACAGTGTACAAGTATACTGCTGGTAAATTTAACATTTATGTATTATTATTATGCATTATTGTACGATCTCCTAAATTGTAATATATCGTAATAACCTATAAATACATATCCTTCATTTTTTTTAAAAATAAGAACCAAAAGTAAAAATTTCTAATATCATTTTTATTTACTCAAGAGTGCATATAATTGGAATATTGCTTTCAATTTAAGAAAAAAATAAAAAGAGTCAATTTTTGTTTATCAGTGTTATTTATTACTAAATATACACCATTTGTATATGAGCAACATATATATATCATACATATCATACAGACTTAAAGGGAAAAAAAGCATAGCCATAGAGTAATGTAATTAAAAAAAAATTATCTCACCAAAGTACATTTGAATACTACCTGGGAGCTCTCAGACTTAAGAATGCAACATGGATCTATGACCTTTGTGAATTTTGGCTTCTATGACCTTTGTGAATTTTTAATAACTCGAATAGCTATTTATCAAATACTGTGACACTGCATGCACGCTCATCGATAGGTTTCCACCGAGACTGTCATGCATATTTGCTTGTGTGAGGAAGATGGAAAATCCGGACTCCAGGTACCTCAGTCGGACTTCAGTTTCGGGTGCACGATGGAACCTTGCATCAGGGAGAGTGAAGCATGAGATCGAAACGCGGATATCCAAGGCATATTGACTGAGTCTTGGAGAAAAAAGGGAATATAAAATCTTCTGTCTTTATTTTCCTTCTCATATTTTTATTTAAATTTACGTCAGATACCTGTTTGGGGGGGGGGGAACAAAGTGGGATATTTTTCTGTTGGGCCATTATCTGGGTAAAGGTTCCCCTAAGTCCTCCCCCCCCCCCAATCATTAGTACCTTATTGGAAATATTCCTTAGCCAATCAAGAGACGGGCTATAAGCATAGCATGGAGTCTCCGTACACTTCATGCCCAAAAGCTCTCTGTATTCGTATGTTTTGTTAAGTGTCTATATAATAAATTAACTCGACAAGTAATGAGTCCTTTCTTCTCCTTATAGCTTCTTGTGCCAGCTTCTATTTCCAAACAAATTTTGTGGTTCACTGATATACTAAGACATTCCGACGGATATGCATACGTGAAAATTGATTAAAAGAAAGAAAATTACGCATTATAAAATATATATACAATAAAATAACACAATTTTTTTTAAAGTACACAAAAATTGTAATTGACAGAGACACCAGTTTTAATAGTGTAAATACTTGTTTGAGTGTGTTTAATACAGAATAATAGTTATTAAATGTGTAAATGTGCCAGCTTTATTTCCAAACAAGTTTTGTCGTTCAGTGAGATACTGAGCTACTCCGATGGCTATGCATACGTGAAAATGGATTAAAAGAAAAAAATTACACGTTATAAAATATGTATACAATAAAATAACACAATTTTTTGAAAAGTGCACAAAAATTGTAATTGACAGAGACACCAGTTCTAATAGGATGAATACATGCTTGAGTATGTTTAATACAGAATAATAGTTATTAAATGTGTAAATGAATTATTTCAGAAAAAAGAAAATTACAATAAAATTAGTAAAATGGCTGTATGGACTCTTAAAGAAGTACCGTAATTTCTGGCCTATTATCCGCAGATCAAACAATCAAAAATATTATTCAACAATTGAAGTCAAATATTTATAGCGATTTAATAAATTACGTTTTATAAAATAAAATTTCCGGGTCGAAACATGATTGTTTGATTCACGTATTACAGGCCGGAAATTACGGCAACTATTTTTCGTCTGTTTTCGAATTCAAGAATTTTACATAACGAGGATAAAATACAATTTTTTTGTTGTTCCTTCAGCAGGAAGATTCGGTTGATTTCTTTGTTTTTTACTTTTTAATTTAAAGTTATATTACATAATATATAAATTAAATTAAATAATTTAGTCTCACTCAATAAAAAATCGATAATTCTTTTGGTAAGAACGGTAATTTGTAAGAAAATTATTTTGAATTCAGTTTATCAATTGTAATTGAATGAATAAAAGTTAATTCTATCAAAAAATCTTTCAGAATTCAATAAAAAGTTTGCTTTAGGAAATGCTTCCAAAAGTGAAAGTTACATATGAAAAAAAAAAACTGCAACCAAATTAAAAAAAAAAGTAGTATAATAGATTTGATTTGTTTAAAAAATTGCCAATACATCTGACAGACGTTGCAAATTAACCGATTAGGGTTTGGTGTACTTTTATTGTAATTTTTCAAAATGTACATACTGTGTCATAATTACAAATATGCCACCTTATATAATAAGACTTTCTTTTCGATTAACAGTTGCTTATGAAATGTAATTTATAGTATATAAAAACATCAAAAGAATTCCGTTTACGGATTATTAAAAAAAAAAGCTTAGATGAAGAAAGAAAATCGATTAGCTACACTTCCGTAATCGGATCCTGAACCAATGTTGGTGTCAAACATATTCGATTTTAGAAACAATGTGGTTCAAATTGAATGTATTAAAAGTAAATCTAAAAAACTACTTATACCCAAATCACTCTTGCTAATTACATCAATTGAGAGTGACCCGATTACGGATGATTACTCAATAGCTTTAATTTTCTACCCATAAATGAATGTGTTGCAATTTGAATGACAAGTGCATATTCTGAGTATAATTATTGAAGTGAGTCTAATAAGGAGTGTTATCAAAATATGTACTGCAAAATTGAAGTACGCAGCCAAAAAAAAATATATATGAAATATTTACGTCATCTCTATCGGTTTCCCATTATTTGACGGAGGCATAGAATTCATTTCAGGATCAATAAACGCCAGGTGGTGAAAACAACTAAAATTACACTATTTCATTTAAAAAAAAAACAAATTTTCGGCTGATTTTAGACTCTTTCTTCAATCAAAATGAATTAGGACGCATTTAAACAATATTTACTTTTTAAATGTGCAGCAGATGTTCTTTAGTTGACGGCTATATAAGTATTGCTATTAGCATATTAATGCTTTTTACGATAAAATCCCTATACAGTGAGATGTTTATCCCAATAAAACTACATTATACGTTCAAAACGCACCACCTACTACAATAAACAAATATAATAAATATAAAGAATTGCAAACGTAAAGTTAGCCAGAAAAGTTGGTGGTCGTACTTTTATGTAATGGAATTTCTTAAAACACTTGTAAGGTTATTCTTTAAAGAACACCATTTACAGTTTCTAAAAGTTATAAATTTTGGAAACGTTACATGCTCATTATATATGTAATTTAAACTATATAAATTTCGCATTGCAAGATATCAGGTGGTATGTGAAGCGAAAGCAAAATAAAAATGTGAATTACACACCTGACGTTGATAGCCCTGATCACTAGATTTACAAGATACGGTATGTAAAATCTGTCGATTCCTTACTTGTAATTACGTTACATTAATTACAATTCAAACTTTTTTTTCAGGTGTTTTACAAATATTTTTATCACTAACTCTTTAATGATTAACGAACTCTAGAATACAGAAACCGTGCTTTGAATGTACAGTGCTTTTTTTTGTTCTGTTAAAAAGAACTATTTTTAATTCGTTAGTTACTCTTGATTTTTGAACAGAATCAAATGTAAATTTTGTTTTCAAGTCAAAGTAAACTTTCACAAAGATATGAAGTAGTAAATCACCCGATGATAAAAGTTGTTAAGTATTTCTCCTGAAACTATAATGGTCCTCTCTTTCTTTCTTTTTTCTCATCACTCGCCAAAAAAAAAAATATCTGCTTTTATATATATCTAGTATATCTTCGTTTTGTTACAAATTTTCATGTTCAGTTTATAAAATTCTATTTTTTAGACAATTTCACAACACATACAAAGGTGAAGGATCCTTCCTCTATTCGTTTGAAGACCGAAGGATAGAGTTAAGTGCAGCAAATCAGCTTCGTCTCCTAAATTCGTTTATTATTGTTAACTTTTGTGGTAATTGCTGATGCATCTTGGAAAAGGCATGAGACACTTTCGTGTACTTCCTATTGACCGTAAAGTGAAAAGGAAATGACGTATTTAAGCGTTGTATTTTTCATTCATATTTTAAGGAGAAATTTCTTTGTAGTTCTTATTCATATTCAGAACATTATGATGCGTAGTGGAGGAGTGCTACTTGTAGATTGGGAGCATATTTATCATGATCAAGATCTGCATCTCAGTTAGTACAGGAGAGAACATGTTTTTAATATATTTAATCCTAATTTCGTCGCCCATGAATGCCATAGTTAAATGGTCAGCCAAAAGTGACAATTCCAAAACATACAAGGCAAGTACTGACAATCCAACATTTTACTTCTGCTATCATATTTATTAAAGGGCAGAAATAATGATGACTAAAAAAAGGGAATCCCTTTTTTCCTGAAAGAGTCACTTGAAATTTCATAAGACTAAAACAGCTGTTACAAGAACACCAAAAGAAATAACTAAATTTCGATGTAAAAATTACCTTCGTCTAATCCAAAAAAGAAAAAAAATCCCAATTTTAGATAAAGTACAGAGTGTTTTACAAGTCCGTTCACATTTCAGAAGTTCAAGGAAATTACCAAATTACCGTATCGGAATGCGGAGTTATTTATCTTTTTTAGATAAGAGGAATTACTATTGTGTTTTGTGTTGTAATTCACTCTATTTTGAAATAATTTGTGAAACACATTCATCATGGCACTTTCTTAAAAAAACCTTTAATATCCACTTATTCCTTTTCAATTCTTTCCGAATTTTTAAATGAAAGAGATTTTCTGTTTCTTAAAATCATTCATCCTTTTTTTACTAAACTGTCTTTGCAAATCCACTTATTCTGTTGAAGTAATTGTTTTTTTCACATTGTACAGTTCATTTTGTACAGTTCATTGACATTTCAGGAAACTTGTAAAAAGTTTTCCAATAGCTGTACTGGTGTGCGGTGTTATATCTCTTTTTCACTTAAGATGATTTACTCTTATTGATCCTTATATATATATATATATATATATATATATATATATATATATATATATATATATATATATATATATATATATATATATATATATATATTGTTTTGTATATTTTATGTAAATTTCCATATTTTCTTTAGAGTCAAGATTTATTATTAAGCTCAATAACCTGCTTTACTGAGTGAAAAATATTTTTACTATCGTCATTTATATAAAAAATTGCCATTGCAGTAATGCATGAATCTAAGCTTGAATTCAATTTTTACGGAAACAAATATACATTTTGGGATAATAGGAAACTATACACAGTCGGGATTTCGTAAATCAAATAAAAAATCTTTAGAAAATCTAAATTTCACAAAAACGCCGTTACTACAGTAAAAAAAATATATTTTAAGAAATTTTCTATTTGAAATAAAATTAAATTTCAGTAAAAAGTTGTATAATTAAGATTAAAAGTTAAGCTAAATAAAATTCTATAATATATATGTATATATATGTAATAATAAAAAAATTTCGCCATTTTTCCTTAGTTAAATTATTGCAAATTCTTACAATTCTAATTTTTCCCTCTCTTTTTAAAATATCTCTTAAATCTATTTTATATTTTATTCCAAAACTTAATCAAAATATTCTTTTATTTATCATTCTAAAAAATCTTAATCTGTTAAAAGCTACACGTATTTATTAAAACCTTATTCTATTAAATTGCAACACTGCCTCTAAAATGCACCTGCCTAATTTCTTCTTTTGAGGCATTGAATTTTATTCTTTGGAACATTTTTGTAATACCATTTTTATTTTTATTTAATTATTATTCGGCATCCCAGGATTCCCCGCGTCTTCGCACCCAAAGCTTTTTACCTTTTTAAATTGCCGCTTCTGATAAAGAGTTTTGGTCATACGTCAGAGACACACCCTCGTGGCCTCATTTTTTCATCCATTAGCGAGCAGGCCCCGTCTTGTCTATCCCCCTGGCTCCCTCCGAACATTGATGTGAGTGGGCCAGCTTTTTTCGCGCGTTTGTTACTTTGGGCAAGCTTTTGGAAGTATTTATACGGTTACACTGGCTTCGGAGACAGATTTTTACACGAATTTGTTGTTGTCATCTATAAGCCGTCACTGGGGAAGTCTACACTATTTAGTCGGTAGCATGTTCTTCAATTTCTGCTAATTCTTCAATACTTAATGTGTTCAAGTTTTTAATGAAGCGAAAGTCGGTGGAGTTGTTTTCATCTCTGTTCTCATAATAAAGTTCTTGCTCATCTATTAAGTTTCCTTAATGTTTTTGGGAAATTTCTATTGGAATGAACTGCCTCTACTCAGCTTCCACGATTGCATTATAATATGATGTTCAAATATGATTCGTACTCCGAGAATTGCCTTCATAGTGATTAAAACAGGAATAATACCAACGCCGAATGTCATGACTGTATTTCCATGATCTCGACTGCGCCTACATCGAACTGATTATACGGTAATTTTCGTGGGGTTCGGACTGATAACACATGGGCTGATAAGTTCCCGGTCTGGCACACAGATGACGTTGCAATCGCCGAACCGATGATTTTTTTAGTAAATACTAACCTTTAAAAGGTAGCAGAAAAAATGGCATGACGATTGGCAATGTGTATACAACGTTATAGTGGTTTCAGTTGAACGACTTTGTTGATAGACAAAACAATGGATAAACAAGAATTTCAAGAATTGTTATTTGATGGGAAAAAAAATCGTTCAAACAAAAGCTTGGCTTGATAAGCGTTATCCGGACACTGCACCAGGTAAATCAACCATTATTGACTGGTTTGCTGAATTTAAACGTGGTCGTACGGACACCAGTGATGCACCACGCAAAAGAGGTGGTTACTCCGGAAAACATAAAAAAAGTCCAAAAAATCATTTTGGGGAACCGTAAAGTGAAGTTGCAGGAGATAGCTTAGACTCTGAAGATATTCAAGGAACGTGTAGATTTTATTTTGAATGAACATTTGTCTATGAAAAAGCTGTTGTCAAAGTGGCTGCCGCGCGTGTTGACTTTTGACCAAAAACAACAACGAGTTCTGAGGACTGTTTGGAGCTTTTTCGTTATAAAATTATGTTATTTCTTATTAAATTATTATTATTATTCATTTACTAAATTAATATTATTAAATTATTATTATTAAATTAATATTATAAAATTATTATTATAAAATTATTATTAAAAAAGTATTATTATAAAATTATTATTATTTTTATTAAATTATTATTTATTATTAAAGTTATGTTATTTATTAAAGTTATAAAGTTATAAAGTCATAAAGTTATAAAGCTTTATTAAAAAGTTGTGTTTTCTTTATTAGACCGGGAACTTATCAGCCCATGTGTTATGTCATCACTGGAGTATGATGGAACGAACGTTTCAAGTCGACAGTAATAGCAATCATCAATAATGTGCCAATCGTAACAAAAATGTGTCAAATATATATATATATATATATATATATGTTATTGTTAAGCAGACCCATAGTAATTTAATCATCTTCTTTTAATTTTTTGACATTTCTTCGTATAATTCACATTCTTGCGAATTGATCAAATTTCAAAAATAAGAAGCAAAAAATATATGAGAAGTCAGATAAAAAGTATAAATGCGGGGATACTAACGCAAATAAAAAAATTCTCTTTCTTGAAAAAACGTTTATTTCTTTTCTTTTTTTTTTCTTTTTTGTAAATTCTATGTGGACTGTCACTTATTCTTTTGAGGATGTCCAGAATTATTACCAATAGCAGCAAAATATTTTAGTGTGATAATGATATATTTATTATTCTCAGTAAAAATATTTTTTTTTTATAATACATAAAGTTAAGATTTTATTCTCTATATACAGGTGCATGCCAGGCAGGGTGGCCTACCATGCGGCTAAAGCTCCACAAACCTTGCCCGATTCTATATATACAGTGATGAAAGCGCTGCGCTATAGTTGTACGTATGTCACCACTAAATTCCAAAAGTTTTATTTGCCTTACTAAGTATCAGATGTTCTGCCATTAAATAAGATGAAGATTATTATTATAATTTAGTGGTGAAACTGTGGCTCAGCGCTTTCATCCCGTCTATTTAAAGAAACAAATATATATTTGCGGATAATAGGCTACTACGTCTACAGTTGGCATTTTGGATCTAGAATAACAAAATCTTTAGCACATCCAAATTTCTCAAAAAAGCCATTGTTATAAACATTTTCTAAATTAAATAATTTTAATAATCTTACATTTCAGAAAAAAAAGATGTATTATTCGTATATAAATGAATAATTTTTATAAGAGGAACATTTTGTGCCAAATTAATTACACATGAGTATCAGCATAGACTTTTCTTCCTTTTCTTTCGATTTTTTTCATATAGTTCATTTTCTTGCGACGTGAATATATTTCGACTATAAGAACCAAAATTGATGTGAAATAACCACATAACAGGAATATAACTGCAGGGGCAAGATCTGTAAGTGTCATTTTTCTATCAGTAGTTTCATATTCCGGATCAGCTAAAGACAATTCCCTTTTGGCCAAAAAATGTCCTTCGTTAACATACTTAGAGTAAATGCCTGACGCCATTACTTTATGTACGAATGAATCCCGCAGATCTTTGTAACAGCATTTTCGGACCACCATTCCATGCATAGCTTCGGAAAAACGGTCATCTGTGAAAAAGAATTTTTCAGCATCCAGAAAGTTAAGAAACTTTGTCTCTAAGAGAAGAGCAAGATTTTGCTTTTGACTCTTATGAAGAAAATTTAAGATAATCCCCGTAACATTCTTAAGAATGTCTGTTGAGATTGTTGGTAAATGTTCGTGTTTTGAGTTCTTCCAGTAATCTACAACACCTGTATTCAGATCGGCGATGCAATGATAATCTCCACGTTCTACAGCTAAAGCCAACTCTGAAAGAGGCTTAATTTTAATGACAGGTGGAATTGAAAGAAAAGATAAAAATACGGAATCGTAAGACAAGCAAAGAATCATAGCCCCTAAAACCCACGAATAGATAATGAGTTTCTGCACCAGCGACGAAGGTCTTATTAGGGAATTTTGCTTTATCAATATTGCAAAACCGTGAAAAGAAATTTTGTCGAAAGTATATTTCCTTTTCAATATGGTATAAGTTACTATTGGCATCGCAATTAAAACCGATATTATTGTTAGCCATACAGACAACGAAAATATTTGAAAAATGCCAAAAATGTGTGGTTTGTATAACGGTTTTCGAGTAACAAATGCAAAATTTTCCGACTCGTACGGGTAAGAGAAATCCACTGTCTCTGAAGCATCGTTAATCATATGTTGTGAAATTACTTCAACATCAATTTGTGAACAATTTATTTTTTTCAAAGTACCATTACGACAAAAAATATCATCTTTATAAACCATAACAAAATTAATTCTGTCAAAATAGTTTGTATATTGTCGAAGGTACTGCATGAGTGCAAGCAGTAATCGACCGAATGGATTTAATTTCGATGACAAAAATGCTATCTTCTCATCATAAGTTGAATTTGGAGGGAGTAAATAAGGAAAGTATGGTCTATCGTATGCAAGCATTATTGATTTCTGCGATTCCATACCCTTTTTCATCTAATTCAATATTATTCCAGAAAAAGTTACATACAAAAATTTTTAATAAAAACACATTTTAATATTTATAATATTCAAAAAATGAATCAGAATTAATAATTTCCAAATGTAATTAAAAAAAAAACACAATGCTTATTTGTACTTTTTGTTCTTACTTGAAAACTATTGATTGAATAAAATTGCCTGCTCTTTATTTTTATTTTCTATTTGAAGAACAACGTATTATTAACTAAAAATTTATCGCATTGATTGATGCATAAAAATCAGTCTTAATAAGTTAAAAACATTCAATGTTTTAATAAACTAAAGTACGAAAGCGATTCTTGTGTGTAATATTATCCTTACTATACATACCTATCATCTGATATTTCAGATTTTTTTTAAGTATAATTATATTTATAATATTGTTTTTAAATCATTTTTAATTTTATTGAAAAAGTCATTTTGCTTAAAACTAATTGAATATAATATAAACCAACTTTCCTTTGTATTTAATTGTTGAAGCTAAACAGGAACAATAATAAAGTATAAAAAACTTGAAAATACTAAGAAATAAATTTTGAATTGAAGCATAAAATTATTCACCAATTTCCTTAATATCTGTTCAATAAAATATAAATATAATTAGTTCATTTTTATGTAGAAATTTTTATTAAAATAAAAAAAGCATGAGATGAAAGCATACCTTCAAGTACTGTATAAATATTTTATGCACAATATGAGTTCTGGAGTTTTTAATTTTATTCCCAAGAAGGAATCATACGTGTTCGTCAATAAAATTTTGCGAAAATATAATTTTAACAGTTTGACACGTTGATTTTGTACCTCCAATTTTTTCAGAAAAAAAAATCACAGTTGAATAACGACGATAATATACACATTTCTGTACGTTATATATAATATTGAAGAAAAAGTGAATGTTAGCCTTTTTCCTGTTCCAGAAACCTGTCCGCCATACCATGTACAAACACACAGTGATAAACTCGTTTTCACAGTAAAATACCATTTATTATTCTTTATCTGAAGGTAACGATTTGTAATTAAAATTTTTAATTTATAAATCGATATTAAATCATGTCTAAAAGCGACGTTCTTCAATCTCATTTACAAATTAGATTCACAGTTTTGGAAAGTGTTTTCATATTATTATAGCTATCGAGACTTTTTTGTTTTTAAATCTCATTAAAAGTCTATCGTAACATAGAGTAACAAGCGCTCCGAAAAATTTAAAAACTTGACATTTAGTTTTCCGTGTAGTGCTAATAATTAAACAAATGATAAAGTTGATTAAAATGGCAATTTCAGAGAATTGCCTTAGGTTGTGTTTGCACGCTTATTTGTAGAACGTTACTTAAAAACATTTGCATATTCGTTTGAAATAAAAAGCAATAATCTTCAATGTTTACCTTATATTTCAGCTTGAAAATAGGAACAAATGAAAAGGTTTTTATTGTTGTCCTCTAACTTTATTTTTTCTTCTTTTATTTCGGTACCAGTATTCAAATCAGGCGTTTGTCTCCGCGACGAGAGCATTACGGATCTATGACATTGATGTAGCCCCCTCCCCCCCCCCACACACGCCCAACTAAAGTCATCACTCAGCGGTACAGATATTTGATTGATTTCACAAAAAGTGATGAAAGATCTGGAAATAAATCCTTCTTAACGACATGAAATATTGAAGCTGAATAGAACATATTATTTTCGAATATATAATAAGCGAAAGCGTTTTATTTAAATAGATGTATAAATTATATTTAGATTTTAGATTTAATTTTATCCCAACGTCCCAGATTCGAAAAAAAAATGTGAAAAATTTTTGATCCGTAAAAGCAAAGGGTTGGTGTTTTATCGCATTAAGAAAATCAAAATACGATGCCTGTAAATTTGATTTCTCCTTTACGGTGAAAACATTTGTCCGAATTGTTGCGATTTAAACGCCACTTCAAAAGTTATTGTTATTTTAAAAGAAGGCAACACTTTTCTGCAATTAAAAATCTCTTTTAAATTCGGTAGTTTCTTTTCTGTTTCTTTCTTTCTTTCTTTCTTTTTTAATTAACGAATATTGTATGTAAACAGGGAATTTTTTAATAGATTTTTAACTCATTTCCTAATAGGAGAAAATTATAAAACTGATGTTCAAAGGTGTGTTTCCGAAGATAATACGACATTTTCATACCGTTTACAAGTTATTGAATTTTAAAATCAGTCAGTCACATTTTAGGGCACCCAGTATATATTCAAGTTACTGCATGAGAAATAAAATGTATATAAGAAACGAGGTCAAGGATTAATTGTTTCTTTACAGTACTTTTATGAATGCCCAAAAATCGCCGCGAAACACGAAAAAATTCTAGAAATCACCTAAAAATTCCCGAAAAAATTAAAAAACCACTATATTAATACCGAATAAACTTTATTGAAAAGAGAAGAAATTTATATTATTGTGGTTAAAAGATTAAAACCAGATTCGTTTCACTAATGTGGAAAAATCGCCGCGAAACTATTTAAAAAAATGCTAAAAATCTCATTAAAAAAATGCTAAAAATACAAAATTACAGGACAAAATTTACTACAGTGGACTAAAACAAACGCGAAAAACACTAAAAATTGCATTGAAAATCGCGAAAGTCGAAATGAGTTTGAAATCGAATTCTAGAAACACTTCAAAAATCACACAGGACAAAGTTTACTATATTGGGCTAAAAGGTTAAAGAAGAATTTTCTGTTAAGAATTTCAAAAAAATTGCCGCGAAACACGAAAATTCTTATGTAAAAAAACTTGCGAAAAGTTCAGAGATGGCTGTACGAATTCCGAATAAAATTTATTGAAAAAAGGACAAAATTTTTAATATTGTGGCTAAAAGATTAAAAACGGATTTCTTTTTACTAATGCGAAAAAATTGATGCAAACGTAAAATAAAAACTTGCAGAAAAAAATTTTAAAATTAAAAAATCGCAGATGACAAAATTTAGTATAGGGACTAAAAAATTTTAACCAAAATTCTTTCATGAATATAACAAATTCAGTGTTTTTAAAATGCTAAAAATCACATTTAAAATAGAAAAAGCTTAAAATAGTCGCAAAATGCGAAAAAACGATAAAAACCACATTAAAAATCACTAAAAAAAAATCAAAAGTTGCAGAGGGAAAAAATGTACGATATTAGGCTAAATATTTAAAAGGGATGTATCATTAAACGGTGAAATCAATTTAGAAATCCCAAAAATGTAGTTTGAATAATCTTTTTATTTTTGTTTGCTTTTGCCATATTAAAAAAAATAATTCAAAGGTATTGTTATTTTAATAAGGCAACAATTTCGACAGTTAAAAATCTCTTTCAAAATCGGTAGTTATTTTTGCTTTTCTTTCTTTCTTTTTCTTTTCTTTTCTTTTTATTTTTTTAACAAATATTTTTGAATTAACTTGATAATTATTAAACATTTGTATGATATTTTCAACTTCATTTCTGAATACAAAACATGGAATTTTGTAATCGATTCTTAACTCATTTTAAATTTCGGCGATTTGATTAGATTAGTCTAAAAATCAACATATTACGTTATTTTTCTATTGCAAAAGCTTCGCATGTTGAAAAAAAAATTAAAGTTATATGATATTTAAAAAAGAAATTAAAACGTGTTGGAGCATAAAAGTTTAAAAATAAATCAAATAAGTGGGTCATCAATCAAACGTTTGCGTAAAAATAGAGATTGATAAAAAAATAAATATAGTTTACAGTCAGAAATAAATATATAGGTTTATTTCTGAGTGTGGGGAGGGCAGTATTTTCGACAGCTCTGGGCGCTTTTTAAAAAATGAAAATATAAACATGAAAAACAGCTAAAATAAATATTTTTGTCACAGAACGCCTCGCACAAGAGAATTTTTAACCATATCGGCGTAAAAATCTATCTTTTGTACAAATTCACTCGGGCCAATTAAATTTTTTTACGGTCCAGGCTCGGGCCAAACTTTTAGCATTTATATCGAGCCATTTTTTTTACAGGCCGAGCAAGGCTCGTGCCGAACTTTTAGCTTTCATACCGTGCCGGGTCAAAGAATTTTCTACGGACAGGGCTGGGCTCGGTCCGAACTTTTACACCGGACCGGTTCCAAGATGTTTCCTACGGGTCGTGGAAATTTCGGGCCTGTGTAGACCTCTATTTTTGGTTACGGATCCGTCCATGCAGTAGATAAAAATTTATACCATGACATAGCAATTAAAATATTTTTGCGTAGAGGAAGATATTGCACAATCATTAAAATTAAAATACATGTATTTTGTATTTTGAAATTTTGAAATTTGAAAAGCATTTTGTATTTTGTATTTCAGGTTTTAAAACAATGTATTTTGTATTTTGTATCGAAAATGATTTTTCGATGTACTTTGCCCATCTCTGAAAAAGTACAAAATTTACTACATTTGGCTAAATGTTTAAAAGCGTTTTTGTAATGTGGAAAAATCGACACAAAACGAAAATAAAATGGTGATATTTTATGAATAACCTGCATTGAAAGGGGGGGGGGGGTGCAGATGCTTTACGAACGCAATAATGTTGAGTTAATAAAAGGTGGAAAAGGGGAAAATCTGGAGAATATTGAATTAAATTAAAGGGGGAAAGTTAATATGAAAGTGACATAGTTCCACAGTTAGAATCTTATGTTACCGCTACTCATATTTGAGAGTGCCGCAAAATTTGTACATTAACGTTGATAAGACAATAACAAGACTTTTCTTCAGGATTTTGTTTTCTGTTTTCTTTCTTTATATAAAGATTAAAACCCAAATAGTTGGGATAAAATGACAATTTAAAGTCTATAAAAATTTAGTTTTGATCAAAGTAATACTTTTGTGCAAATAAAAATGAGTCGACATGAAAGTTCAAATAATAATTTTAAGGCATAACAACAGTGTTCTGTAATCTGGAAACACTAAAATAAATACAATAAAGATAGAAGAAAACAAAGAAAAGGACACATTAAAGCATTTTAAACGTAGCAATATTTATTTCGTAGAAATCATGCTTGATTTACATATATCATGTTTTTTAATTATTATTATTATTTATCTAAATTAATAGGACATCGGAGCACATATAAGTGCTAGAAAAAATTACCAAAAATCAATTTAAATTTTCATTCACCACTTGTATATCAGCCACATATATATATTTTTAATCATACATACTTATGGAAAAAAAAGCATAGCCATAGAGTATTCTAATTTAAAAAATTGATACGAATGCAACATGGATCTATGACCTTTGTGAATTTTTGCTTCTATGACCAGGGCTTTACAAATTTGAAAAAAATCTGGTAGCCAGGTATAAATTCTAGTCGCCAGTAAAAAATTTTACCCCCCCCCCCCCTCTCCGTTATTGATTTTTAAAAAGCACAATCGTTTGTTTAGGAATTAGGTCAGAAAAAATAATAACAGACATAGTTTAGAATTATTAGTTACATAATTTACAATAGTACATAATTTAAAAATATAAAACTAAGTTTTCTAAAGAAACTTATCAAAGTTATATATTTGTGAAAAACAAAAAATTAAGGAAATATTGTAAACTCTGAATTAACCGACATGTTAGGGAAATGCTGATTGCCGTATTCTTCATATGTCCAAATAGTTGAGTGCTACAAAATCTATATTGCATGAGAGGGCATCTATAAAATAGTGAAGCCGGAAAATGATTTTTTGCCTATTTAGCCTATCGAAATAAAAAAGTCAAATAATTCTGATTTAATTATTTCAAAATTTGCATTTGATGTCATTTGCAATAGTTTTGCTAAATTAAAAATAAAAGTTTTTTTTCCCTGTAGTTGTTTGTTTGTGTGTGTGAATATAATTTCAAATTTATTTCTTAATATTTTGTAACTTTGGAGCATCTATAATGAGACATCTTACAAGAAATATAATTAAACATTGAGATGTTCACGAACTCGAGGGTTATTAACGTTTGTAATATTACGAGTTATAAGAGTTATTACGTAAACGTTTGTTTTCATAGCTAAGAAGAAAAGAAAAAAATGCATTTTCCCGCGCTGGATTAAATCGAAATCAGCAGTCCACTGAGGTTTATCCAACGATCTACAAAAAGAATTAAAGGCAAAAAAACTTACTTTTCTGAAGTGCAATCAATGATTTTTCCATTTACTGCAGATAATAATCCAAACAATGTAATTATAAAATACTATTGAGAAACAACTCAGAACCAGACACTTGTCGCCAAGACAGAGTGACGGCGATGTCCAACGTGTGTGGTGTAAACAGACGCGAGGCGCCAAGCATTTTAAGTCGGGAAAAAATATTTAATAAAATATACATATTTTTAATAAAATGAATTATTCTTGAAATTTTAATTAAATTTTATAGATTTACTTCGAATGAATTACTTATAATCAGTTATATGTTATTATTCTTTTAAAATGAATGTAATACATTAAAAGTTTTAATTCTGAACACAAAAATCTGATTGGAAACATACAAAAAAGTAAGCCTTTTTTATATTGCATCCAATTTTTAGATGCCACATAAGACAATATAATAAGACACATAAGACACAAAGGGGAAAAGAAAACTTACTTTTCTGAAGTGCAATCAATGATTTTTCCATTTACTGCAGATAATAATCCAAACAATGTAATTATAAAATACTATTGAGAAACAACTCAGAACCAGACACTTGTCGCCAAGACAGAGTGACGGCGATGTCCAACGTCCGTGGTGTAAACAGACGCGAGGCACCAAGCATTTTAAGTCGGGAAAAAATATTTAAAAAAATATACGTATTTTTAATAAAATGAATTATTTTTGAAATTTTAATTAAATTTTATAGATTTACTTCGAATGAATTACTTATAATCAGTTATATGTTATTATTCTTTTAAAATGAATGTAATACATTAAAAGTTTTAATTCTGAACACAAAAATCTGATTGGAAACATACAAAAAAGTAAGCCTTTTTTATATTGCATCCAATTTTTAGATGCCACATAAGACAATATAATAAGACACATAAGACACAAAGGGGAAAAGAAAACTTACTTTTCTGAAGTGCAATCAATGATTTTTCCATTTACTGCAGATAATAATCCAAACAATGTAATTATAAAATACTATTGAGAAACAACTCAGAACCAGACACTTGTCGCCAAGACAGAGTGACGGCGATGTCCAACGTCCGTGGTGTAAACAGACGGGAGGCACCAAGCATTTTAAGTCGGGAAAAAATATTAAAAAAATATACGTATTTTTAATAAAATGAATTATTTTTGAAATTTTAATTAAATTTTATAGATTTACTTCGAATGAATTACTTATAATCAGTTATATGTTATTATTCTTTTAAAATGAATGTAATACATTAAAAGTTTTAATTCTGAACACAAAAATCTGATTGGAAACATACAAAAAAGTAAGCCTTTTTTATATTGCATCCAATTTTTAGATGCCACATAAGACAATATAATAAGACACATAAGACACAAAGGGGAAAAGAAAACTTACTTTTCTGAAGTGCAATCAATGATTTTTCCATTTACTGCAGATAATAATCCAAACAATGTAATTATAAAATACTATTGAGAAACAACTCAGAACCAGACACTTGTCGCCAAGACAGAGTGACGGCGATGTCCAACGTGTGTGGTGTAAACAGACGCGAGGCGCCAAGCATTTTAAGTCGGGAAAAAATATTTAATAAAATATACATATTTTTAATAAAATGAATTATTCTTGAAATTTTAATTAAATTTTATAGATTTACTTCGAATGAATTACTTATAATCAGTTATATGTTATTATTCTTTTAAAATGAATGTAATACATTAAAAGTTTTAATTCTGAACACAAAAATCTGATTGGAAACATACAAAAAAGTAAGCCTTTTTTATATTGCATCCAATTTTTAGATGCCACATAAGACAATATAATAAGACACATAAGACACAAAGGGGAAAAGAAAACTTACTTTTCTGAAGTGCAATCAATGATTTTTCCATTTACTGCAGATAATAATCCAAACAATGTAATTATAAAATACTATTGAGAAACAACTCAGAACCAGACACTTGTCGCCAAGACAGAGTGACGGCGATGTCCAACGTCCGTGGTGTAAACAGACGCGAGGCACCAAGCATTTTAAGTCGGGAAAAAATATTTAAAAAAATATACGTATTTTTAATAAAATGAATTATTTTTGAAATTTTAATTAAATTTTATAGATTTACTTCGAATGAATTACTTATAATCAGTTATATGTTATTATTCTTTTAAAATGAATGTAATACATTAAAAGTTTTAATTCTGAACACAAAAATCTGATTGGAAACATACAAAAAAGTAAGCCTTTTTTATATTGCATCCAATTTTTAGATGCCACATAAGACAATATAATAAGACACATAAGACACAAAGGGGAAAAGAAAACTTACTTTTCTGAAGTGCAATCAATGATTTTTCCATTTACTGCAGATAATATATATAGATCCAAACAATCTATATATATATTAGGCTATCGTACGTGGCACAGAAATCGCTATTATTTGTTAATTGTTAGTGGCAACACCCGAATGGACTGCATCTTATTGGTTGGTGCTGCATCTACAGGAATAAAAGCAAAACAAACAAATTAAATAGATATATTCTTATACATTTTCATTTGAAATATTGATTTTTGTAAGCATTTAGTATTTATAATTTAATGATTTTAAAAAAGGGATTTTTAGTAAAAAGGGAAAAGTAAGTGTCATCATTTTCCCTGACCGTTTCATTTTTTAAACGTAACTGTTATACTTTTGAGATTTTAGCTCTTATTTAATTTTTTGGTACTTCTCTATTATCCCGTCGACGACCTTTCGTAACAAAAAACTATCGGCAAACAGCCAGATTTAACGCCAAAAATGCAGTCCCATTTACTTGATGTCAGAAGCAATATACGTGTTTGTTGTGTCATCAAATGGTTTTTAATTCGACATTTGCGTTTATATTTCATTATGTTTCACTGATTTATTAGTTATTTCATTCATTAAAATAACAATTGTGTCCTTAAATTCTTATATTTTATTTATTTATTTATTTTGATATTCCAATGGCAACGTTCTTTCGTTTATTGGGCGTTACAGTTTGGCGATAGTTTTTTGTTATGAAAAGTGGTCGACGGGATGATAGAGAAGTACCTATTTTTTTTACAAGTTTTTAGTATAAATAAATATTATTCAGTCTTTTTTTTTATGAAGTCCACTCGACATTTATATTTTGCGATGACAGTCTGCCCGGGCAACGCCGGGCGGGTCATCTAGTGTAACATAATTATTCATTTTTTTAAAGCTGACCAATTCCACAATAGAGTCTACAGAAAACAGACTTAATTTGGAACGAAGTTCTTTGGATACCATTTGGTACTTTTCCATTATACCAACATAATGCCAAAATGTAACCTAATGCGCCATTTGTTTCAACCCTGAACTTGCAAATGATTTTTATTTCAAACCGTGCCAAAAAGGAAGGAAGGAAGGAAATGTTCAAAAAGGAAATGTTTACTTACCTTGTGGAATGGATTTTGGTGGGACTTGCACTGTTAGTTATATAATTTATCAGAGATGGTTTTAGTATCTCGCATATTGTTCTACTTTACTTCGTTATAGATTTATGGAAACAAGTTTTATAATCAGATGAACCCGATTATGAAAGTTTAGCCTTTTAAAAATATTCTGCCGATTGGATTTTGACGGAACCTTCACTGTTAATTAGATGAGTTTTCAAGGATGGTTATTGTATATAACACATCGTTTTATCGTTCTTTACCAAATCCTACTGTAAATGATCAACGAAAAGAGTTCACCCTTTGCAACCATAATTTTATCTGAAACATTAAAAATTTAATAACGCAATGGCGTTCGTATCGTTTTCAGAAATGCAGAAGGATATTCCAAGTAAACGTCCATATGGTTTTAAATCACTAGGTCAAATTCAAGGTCAATATTTCCTTTGATTAAAGGTACGTTAAGAGAAATCGACCAGCGTAGCGGGCGTAGCTTGCTAATGTAATTATAAAATACTATTGAGAAACAACTCAGAACCAGACACTTGTTGCCAAGACAGAGTGACGGCGATGTCCAACGTGTGTGGTGTAAACAGACGCGAGGCGCCAAGCATTTTAAGTCGGGAAAAAATATTTAAAAAAATATACATATTTTTATTAAAATGAATTATTCTTGAAATTTTAATTAAGTTTTATAGATTTACTTCGAATGAATTACTTATAATCAGTTATATGTTATTATTCTTTTAAAATGAATGTAATACATTAAAAGTTTTAATTCTGAACACAAAAA
This sequence comes from Maratus michaelseni, assembly GCA_963931845.1. Lineage (NCBI taxonomy): Eukaryota > Metazoa > Arthropoda > Arachnida > Araneae > Salticidae > Maratus > Maratus michaelseni. The sequence goes on along the minus strand of OZ007591.1, from coordinate 420,744,670 downwards.
TCTGATTGAAAACATACAAAAAAGTACGCCTTTTTTATATTGATCCAATTTTTAGATGCCACATAAGACAATATAGCCAATATTTCTTATTGAAAGTCCCTCCCCCTCTCCTCATATTCTAATCACATGACTAGCCGACTAGAGCGGAAAAGAATGGCATTTTATGTGCATGAAATGGAAAATGCCTTTTAAACTTCGCTTTAGACAAAATCTCGTTTGTGCTCATTTTTTAGTTCAATTTTTGTAAAAAATAAATAAATAAATAAAACGAAAAAAGTCAGATTAAAAAAGTTAGTCGCCAGATAAAAAAAGTTGGTCGCCAGTGGCGACCTGGCGACCGCATTTGTCAAGCCCTGTCTATGACCTTTGTAAATTTTTAATAACTCGAATATACCTACTTCTCAGATGTTGTGAGACTGCACATGTACTGCTTATCAATAGGTTTCCACCGAGACTGTCATGCATATTCGCTTGTGCGAGCAATTTGGAAAATCAGGACTCCAGGTACCTCGGTCGGACATCAGTTTCAGGTGCACGATGGAACCTTGCATCAAAGAGAGTCAAGCATGAGATCAAAATGCGGATATCCAAGGCATCTTTCCTGAGTCTTGGAGAAAATGGGAATATAAAATCTTCTGTCTTTATTTTCCTTCTCATCTTTTTATTTAAATTTACGTCAGATACCCTGTTTGGGGGGGGGGGGGGCAAGCGGGATATTGTTTTGTTGGGCCATTATCTGAGTAAAGGTTCCAGTAAGTCCGTCTTCCAATCCATCATTAGTCCCTTATTGGAAATATTCCTTAGTCAATCAAAGAGACGGGCTATTTGCATGGTGTCCTACGTATACTTCATGCCAAAAAGCTCTCTGTGCTCGTATGTTTTGTTAAGTGTCTATATCATAAATTTCCTTGACAAGAAATGAATCTGCCTTCATTCCCCTTATAGCTTCTTGTGCCAGCTTCTATTTCCAAACAAATTTTGTGGTTCAGTGAGATACTAAGATACTCCGATGGCTATGAATACGTGATAATTGATTAAAAGAAAAATTTACACATTATAAAATACGTATAAAATAAAATAACACAAATTTTTGAAAAGTGCACAAAAATTGTAGTTGACAGAGACACCAGTTTTAATAGGATAAATACTTGTTTGAGTGTGTTTAATATAGAATAATAGTTATTAAATGTGTAAATGTGCCAGCTTCTATTTCCAAAGAAGTTTTGTGGTTCAGTGAGATACTAAGATACTCCGATGGCTATGCATACGTTAAAATTTATTAGAAGAAAAAAATTACACATTATAAAATATGTATAGAATAAAATAACACAAATTTTTTGAAAAGTGCACAAAAATTATAGTTGATCACAGACACCAATTTTAATAGGATAAACATTTCTTTGAGTCTGTTTAATACAGAAAAATATTTATTAAATGTGTAAATGAATTAGTCCAGAAAAAGAAAATTACAATAAAATTAGTAAAATGGCTGTATGGATCCTTAAATGAGTACCGTAATTTCCGACCTATAAGCCGCGGATCAAACAACCAGAAATTTTATTCAATAATTGAAGTCAAATATTAACAGCGATTTAGTAAATTGCGTTTTATAAAATAAAATTTCCGGGTCGAAACAGGATTGTTTGATCCACGGACTATACGCCGGAAATTACGGTAACTATTTTTCGTCTGTTTTCGAATTTAGGAATTTTATATAAAGGATAAAATACAATACGTTTTTGTTTGAGTAGCAAGATTAGGTTGATTTCTTCGTTTTTTACTTTTTAACTCAAAGGTATATTGCATAATATATAAATTAAATTAAAGGATTTAGTCTTACTCATTATAAAATCGTTCTTTACGTAAGAATGGTAATTTCTAAGAAAATTTAAAATTCAGTTTATCAATTGCAATTGAATAAATAAAAGTTAATTCTATCAAAAAATCTTTCAGAATTCTAGCAAAAGTTTTCTTTTGGAAATGTTTCGAACAATAAAGTTTCATTTGAAAAAAAAAAAAATTAAAAAAAAGTAGTAAAGTAGATTTGATATGTTTAAAACATTGCCATTAAATCTGACAGACGTTGGAAATTAACTGTGTAGAATTTGTGTAATTTTATTGTAATTTTTCAAAAAATACATGCTGTGTCATATTTACAAATCTGCCACCTTACATAATGAGACTTTCTTTTCGATTAACAATTGCTTATTAAATGTAATTTATAGTATATAAAAACATACGAAAATTCCGGTTACGGAGTATTAAATAAAAGTTTAGATGAAGAAAGAAAGAAATCAGATTAGCTACTCTTCCGTAATTGGATCCTGAACCAATGTTGGTGTCAAACTTAACCGATTTTAGAAACAATATGGTTTAAATTGAATGTATTAAAAGTAAATCTAAAAAACTACGTTATAGCCAAATCACTCTTGCTAAATACATCAATTGAGAGTGACCCCATTACGGATGATTACTCAATAGCTTTAATGTTCTACACATAAATGAATGTGTTGCAATTTGAATTACAAGTGCATATTCTGGAGCATAATTATCGAAATGAGTCTAATAAGGAGTTTTATCAAGATATATACTGCAAAATTGAGGTACATAACCACAAGAAATATATGAAATACTCACGCCATTTTATCAGTTTCTCCTTACTTGGCGGATGCATAGAATTCATTTCAGGATCAATAAACGCCAGGTGGTGAAACCAACTGAAATTGCACTATTTCATTTATTAAAACAAATTTTTGAATGATTTTAGACTCTTTCTTCAATCAAAATGGATTAGAATGCATTTAAACAATACCTACTTTTTAAGTGTGCAACAGATGATTTTTAGTTGGCAGCTATAAAGGAAAACTATATAGATATTAATGTTTTTTACAATAAAATCCCTATACAGTGAGATTCTAATCTCAATAAAACCACGTTATAAGTTCAAACCCGCACCACATACTACAATAAACAAATATAATAAATATAAAGAATTGCAAACGTAAAGTTAGCCAGAAAAGTTGGTGGTCGTACTTTTATGTAATGGAATTTCTTAAAACACTTGTAAGGTTATCCTTTAAAGAACACCACTTACAGTTTCTAAAAGTTATAAACTTTTGGAAATATTACATACTCGTTATATATGTAACTTAAACTATATAAATTTTGGATTGCAAGATATCAGGTGGTATGTGAAGCGAAAGCAAAATGAAAATGTGAATTACACACCTGACGTTGATAGCCCTGATCACTAGATTTACAAGATACAGTGTGTAAAATCTGCCTATTCTTTACTTGTAATTATGTTACATTAATTATCATTAAAACTTTTTTCTTTCAGGTGTTTTAAAAATAATTTTATCATTGACTCTATAGTAATGGACGAATTCTAGAATACAGAGACCGTGCTTTGAAAATACAGTGCTAATTTCAGTTCTGTTAAAAACAACTATTTTAAATTCGTTGTTAGCTGTTCTTGATTCGTGAACAGAATCAATTTTATATTTTGTTTTCAGGCACTTTCACTACTATGAGAAGTAAACTTTCACAAAGATATGAAGACAGTCACCCGATGATAAAAGCTGTTAAGTATTTCTCCTGAAACTATAATGGTTATAGTTTGGAAACTAAATGGTTATAACTCTTTTTTTTCTCATCATTTGCCAAAAAAAGAAAATCTGGTTTTGTACTTGTCTGATATATCTTCGTTTTGTTGCAAATTTTCATGTTCGATTTATAAAATTATATTTTTCAGGCACTCTCACAACACATACAAAGGTGAATGATCCTTCCTCTGGTCGTTTGAAGACCGCAGATTAGAATTAAGAGTTCCCCTATCCGCTTCGTCTTCTAAATTCATTGCTTATTGTGAACTTTTGTCCTAATTGCTGATGCAATCTTGGCAAACGGATCAATCACTTCGGTACTTCCTACATGAGTATTGACAGTGATGTGAAAGGGAAATGATGTCTTTAGGCGGTGTATTTTTTCATTCATAGGCTGAGGAAAATCTCGTTATTTTTCTTATTCCTATTCAGAACGATATTTTGTTGCCACAGGTGATACGGAGTGCATGAGTGCAACTTGTAGATTGGGAGCACATTTGCCATGATCAATATCTGCATCATAGTCAGGACAGGAGAGAACAACATGTTTCTAATATTTCTAATCCTAATTTCGTCTCACATATACCTCACAAATAAATAGTCAGCCAGAAGTGACTATTCCAAAATACACAAGGCCAGTACAGGCAGTCCAACATTTTATTTCTGCTCTCATTATTTTAAAAGACAGAAATAATGAAAACTTCTGAAAAAAGGAATCCTTCTCTCCTGAATGTGTCCCTTAAAATTTCATAAGAGTTACAACAGCAGTTTGAAGAACAGCAGAAGAAAAAACAATTTCAATTTAAAAATTATCTTCGTCTAATCCAAAGAAAATCCCAATTTTAAATAATGTACAGAGTGTTTTACAAGTCCGTTCACACTTTAGAAATTCAAGAAAAGTTTTCAAGTTGTCGTATCGGAATGCGGAGTTATTTCTACTGTTTAGATAAGAGGAATTACTATTATTTTTGAGCTGTAATTCACTCTATTTTGTAATAATTTGTGAAAAACATTCATCATGGCACTTTCTTCAAAAAGCATCAATATACACTTATTCCTCTTCCATTCTTTCCGAATTTTTAAACGAAAGAGATTTTCTGTTTCTGAAAATCATTCATCCTTTTTTTTACTAAACTCTCTTTGCAAATCCACCTATTATTTTGAAGTAATTGTTTTTTTCCACACATTTCCTATTTCAAATAATGTACAAGGAGTACTATAACTTCATTGACATTTCAGGAAAATTGTAAAATGTTTTCCAATTGTTGTACCGCTATGCGGCGTTATATCCCTTTTTCACTTAAGATGATTTACTCTTAATGATTTTCGGAGTAAATGGTTTTTTTCTCAAATACTTTGTAAAATATTCCTCTTCAATACAATATTCGTTTCCTGAAAATATTCATTCTAGTTTCTTTTTTCATATATATATATTGTTTTGTAATATTTTATGTAAACTTCCCTATTTTCTTTAGAGTCAAGATTTAATAACGAGATCGAAAACCTGCTTTACCGAGTGCAAAATATTTTTATTATCGTCATTTATACAAAAAAATGCCATTGCAGTAATGCATGAATCTAAGCTTGAATTCAATTTTTACGGAAACAAATATATTTTTTGGGATAATAGGAAACTATACACAGTTGGCATTTTGTAAATGAAATAAAAAATCTTTAGAAAATCTAAATTTCACAAAAACCCCGTCACTACAATAAGAAAAAATATTTTACGAATTTTCAATTTGAAATAAAATTAAACTTCAGAAAAAAATGTATAATTAAAGTAAAAAAATAAGCTAAAGAAAATTCTATAATAAAAAAATATATATATGTAATTCTTAACCAGACCTATTACACAGTAATTTAATCATCTACTTTTAATTTTTTGACTTTTCTTCGTATAATTCATATTCTTGCGATTTGATCGAATTTCGAAAATAAGAACCAAAAATATATAAAAAAGTCCGATAAAAAGTATAAATGCGGGGATACTAACACAAAGAAAAAATTTCTCTTTCTTGAAAAAATGTTTATTTCCGCTTCTTCTTTTCTTTTTCTTTTCTTTTTTTTTTTTTTTTTTTTGTAAATTCTATGGGAATTGTTACTTATCCTTTTAAGGATGTCCAGAATTATTATCAAGAGCAGAAAAGCATTTTAGTGTGATAAGAATATATTTATTATTCGCGTAATTTTTTTTTTTTTTTGATAATGCATAAAGTTAAGATTTTATTCTCTATATACATGTGCATGCCAGCCAGGGTTGTCTACATGGCTAAAGCTCCACAAACTCTGCCCGATTCTACATATACAGTGATGAAAGCTCTGCGCTGTAGTTGTACGTATGTCACCACTAAATTCCAATAGTATGCTTTGCCTAACTAAGTATCAGACGTTCTGCCATTAAATAAGATGAAGATTACTATTACAATTTAGTGGTGAAACTGTAGCTCAGCGCTTTCATCCCGTCTATTTAAAGAAACAAATATATTTGCGGATAATAGGCTACTACGTCAACAGTTGGCATTTTGGATCTAGAATAAAAAAATTTTTAGCACATCCAAATTCCACGAAAAGGCCGTTGTTAAAAATATTTAATAATATTAATAATTTTAATAAACTTACATTTCAGAAAAAAGATGTATTATTCGTGCATAAATGGGTAAAGCTATAATAATTTTCATAAGAGTAACAGTTTGTGCCAAATTAATTATACATGTATATCAGCATAGATTTTTCTTCCTTTTTTCTTTTGATTTTTCTTCATGTAGTTCTTTTTCTTTCGACTTGAATATATTTCGAATATAAGAACCAAAAATGATATAAAGTAACCACATAATAGGAATATAAATGCGGGGGCAAGATCTGTAAGTGTCAGTTTTCTATTAGTAGTTTCATATTCCAGGTCAGCTAAAGACAATTCCCTTTTGGCCAAAAAATTTCCATCGCTAACATACTTAGAGTAAATGCCTGACGCCATTATTTTGCGTACGAATGAATCCAGCAGATCTTTATAACAGAAGCCTTTTCGGACCACCATTCCATGCATAGTTTTGAAAAAACGGTCTTCTGAGAAAAGTAATTTTTCATCATCCAAAAAGCTAAGAAACTTTGTCGGTAACACAAGAGCAAGATTTTGATTTTGACTCTCACGAAGAAAATTAGGGATATAATCCCCGTAAGATAATTCATTCTTAAGAATGTCTGTTGCGATTGCATGTACATGTGCGTGCATTGAGCTCTTCCAGTGACCTACAACACCTGTATTCAGATCGGTGATGCAATGATGATCTCCACGTTCTACAGCTACAGCCAACTCTGAAAGATGCTTGATTTTAATGACAGGTGGAATTGAAAGAAAAGATAGAAATACAGAATCGTAAGACAAGCAAAGAATCATAGCCCCTAAAACCCACGAATAGATAACGAGTTTCTGCACCAGCGACGAAGGTCTTATTAGGGAATTTTGCTTCATCAATATTACGAAAACGTGTAAAGAAATTTTGTTGAAAGTATATTTCCTTTTCAATATGATATAAGTTACTATTGGCATCGCAATCAAAACCGATATTATTGTTAGCCATACAGACAACGAAAATATTTGAAAAATGCCAAAAATGTGTGGTTTGTATACCGGTTTTCGAGTAACAAATGCATAATCTTCCAACTGGTACGGGTAAGAGAAATCCACTGTCTCTGAAGCATAGTTAATCATATGTTTTGGAATTACTCCAACATCAATCTGTGTACAATTTATTTTTTTCAAAGTACCGTTATGACAAAAAATATCATCTTTATAAACCATAACAAAATTAATTCTGTCAAAATAGTTTGTATATTGTCGAAGGTACTGCATAAGTGCAAGCAGTAATCGACCGAATGGGTTTAATTTCGATGACAAAAATGCTATCTTCACATCATAAGTTGAATTTGGATGGAGGAAATAAGGAAAGTATGGTCTATCGTATGCAAGCATTATTGATTTCTGCGATTCCATATCCTTTTCCATCTAATTCATTATTATTCCAGAAAATGTTACATACAAAAATTTTTAATAAAAACACATTTTAATATTTATAATATTCAAAATATGAATTATAAATAAAAATTTCCAAATGTAATTAAAAAAATACAATACTTATTTGTACTTTTTATTCTTACTTGAAAACTAATGATTGAATAAAATTGCCTGCTCTTTATTTTTATTTTCTATTTGAAGAACAACGTATTATTAACTAAAAATTTATCGGATTGATTCATGCATAAAAATCAGTCTTAATAAGTTAAAAACATTCAATGTTTTTAATGAAACTAAAATACGAAAGCGATTCTTGGATGTAATATTATCCTTATTATACATATCTATCATCTGATATTTCAGATTTTTTTTTAAGTATAATTATATTTATAATGTTGTTTTTAAATCATTTTTTATTCTATTGAAAAAGTCATTTTGCTTAAAACTAATTGAATATAATCTAAACCAACTTTCCTTTGTATTTAATTATTGAAGCTAAACAGGAACAATAATAATGTATAAAAAACTTGAAAATACTACACAATAAATTTTGAATTTGAGCATAAAATTATTCTCCTATTTCCTTAATTTCAGTACAATAAAATATAAATCTAATTAGTTTATTTTTAAAAAGTACCATCTTTCAAAGATTTCTAGAAATTTTTATTAAAATAAAAAAAAAAGCATGAGATAAAAGCGTACCTTCAAGTACTGTATAAATATTTTATGCACAATATGTATTCTGGAGTGTATCCCAAGAAGGAATCATACGTGTTCGTCAATAAAATTTTGCGAAAATATAATTTTAACAGTTTGAAACGTTGATTTTGTACCTCAATTTTTTCAGAAAAAAAAATCACAGTTGAATAATGACGGTAATATACACATTTCTGTACGTTATATATAATATTGAAGAAAAAGTGAATGTCAGCCTTTTTCCTGTTCGAGAAACCTGTTTGCCGGCATACCATGTACAAACACACAGTGATAAACTCGTTTTCACAGTAAAATACTATTTATTATTCTTTATCTGAAGGTAACGATTTGTAATTTAAATTTTTATTTTATAAATCGATATTAAATCATGTCTAAAAGCGACGTTCTTCAATCCCATTTAAAAATTAGATACACAGTTTCGGAAAGCGTTTTCATATTATTATAGCTATCGAGACTTTTTTGTTTATAAATCTCATTAAAAGTCTATCGTAACATAGAGTAACAAGCGCTCCGAAAAATTTAAAAACTGACATTTAGTTTTCCGTGTCGTGCTAATAATTAAACAAATGATAAAGTTGATTAAAATGGCAATTTCAGAGAATTGCCTTCGGTTGTGTTTGCACGCTTATTTGTAGAACGTTACTTAAAAACATTTGCATATTCGCTTGAAATAAAATGCAATAATCTTTAACGTTTACTTTATATTTCAGCTTGAAAATAGGAGCAAATACAAATGTTTTTATCGTTGTCCTTGAATTTTATTTTTTCTTCTTTTTTTTCAGTACCAGTATTCAAATCAGGCATTTGTCTCCGCGAGGAGAGCATTATGGATCTATGACATTGATGTAGCCCCCCCCCCCCCCCACACACACACACACACACCCGCGCACAACTATAGTCATCACTTAGCGGCACAAATATTTGATTGATTTCCCAAAAAGTGATGAAAGATTTGGAAATAAACCCTACTTAACGACATGAAATATTCAAGCTGAATAGAACATATTATTTTCGCATATATAATAAGCGAAAGCGTTTTATTTAAATAGATGTATAAATTATATTTATATTTCAGATTTAATTTTATCCCAACGTCCCAGATTCGAAAAAAAAAAAATGCGAACAGTTCTCGATTCGTAAAAGCAAAGAGATTGGTGTTTTACCGCATTAAGAAAATCACGATGCCTGTCAATTTGACTATCGCCTTTAACGGTGAAAATATTTGTCCGAATTGTTGAAATTTAAACACCACTTCAAAAGGTATTATTATTTTAAAAGAAGGCAACACTTTTTTCGGCAGTTAAAAATCTCTTTCAAATTCCGTAGTTTCTTTTTTTTTTTCTTTCTTTCTTTCTTTTTTTTTTTTTTTTTTTTTTTTTTTAAATAACGAATATTGTATATAAATAGGAAATATTTTAATCGATTTTTAACACATTTCCTAATAGGTGGAATTATAAAACTGATATTCAAATGTGTGTTTCCGATGATAATACGACATTTTCATACCGTTTACAAGTTACTAAGTTTTAAAACCAGTTAGTAACATTTTAGGACACCCAGTATATATTCAAGTTACTGCATGAGAAATAAAATGTATATAAGAAACGAGGTCAAGGATTAATTGTTTCTTTACGATACTTTTATGAATGCCCAAAAATCGCCGCGAAACACGAAAAAATTCTAGAAATCGCCTAAAAATTCCCGAAATTTTTCAAAAACCGCTATATTAATACCGAATAAACTTTATTGAAAAGAGAAGAAAATTTATATTATTGTGGTTAAAAGATTAAAACCAGATTCGTTTCACTAATGTGGAAAAATCGCCGCGAAACTATTTAAAAAAATGCTAAAAATCTCATTAAAAAATGCTAAATATACAAAAATACAGGACAAAATTTACTACAATGGACTAAAACAAACGCGAAAAACACTAAAAATTGCATTGAAAATCGCGAAAGTCGAAATGAGTTTGAAATCGAATTCTAGAAACGCTTCAAAAATCACACAGGACGAAGTTTACTATATTGGGCTAAAAGGTTCAAGAAGAATTTTCTGTTAAGAAATTGAAAAAAATTGCCGCGAAACACGAAAATTCTTATGAAAAAAACACTTGCGAAAAATTTAGAGATAGGTGTGCGAATTCCGAATAAAATTTATTGAAAGAGGACAAATTTTATAATATTGTGGCTAAAAGATTAATAACGGATTTCTTTTTACTAATGTGGAAAAATCGATGCAAATGTAAAATAAAAACTTGCAGAAAAAAATTTTAAAATTAAAAAATCGTAGATGACAAAATTTAGTACAGGGACTAAAAAATTTTAACCAAAATTCTTTCATGAATATAAAAAAATCAGTGTTTTTAAAACGCTAAAAATCACATTTAAAATAGAAAAAGCTTCAAAAATAGTCGCGAAATGCGAAAAAACAATAAAAACCACATTAAAAATCCCTTAAAAAAATCAAAATTTGCGGAGGAAAAAAATTTACGGTATTAGGCTAAATATTTAAAAGGGATGTATCATTAAACGGAGAAATCAATTTAGAAATCCCAAAAATGTAGTTTGAATAATGTTTTAATTTTTGTTTGCTTTTGCCATATTAAAAAATAAAAATTCAAAGGTATTGTTATTTTAAGAAGGCAACAATTTCGACAATTAAAAATCTCGTTCAAAATCGGTAGTTATTTTTGCTTTTCTTTCTTTCTTTTTCTTTTTCTTTTTCTTTTCTGTTCTTTTTATTTTTTTAACAAATATTTTTGAATTAGCTTGATAATTATTAAATATTTATATTATATGATATTTTCAACTTCATTTCTAAATACAAAACATGGAATTTTGTAATCGATTCTTAACTCATTTTAAATTTCGGCGATTTGATTAGATTAGTCTAAAAATCAACATATTATGTTATTTTTCTATTGCAAAAGATTCGCATGTTGAAATAAAAATTGAAGTTTTATGATATTTAAAAAAGAAATTAAAACGTGTTGGAGCACAAAAGTTTAAAAATAAATCAAATGAGTGGAAAAAATACCTTTACCCATTTTTTTATTCTTTTCTAATTTCACTGTGCCACACTTTTAACAGTTGTAGATTTACCAACAATATAAAAATTTTTATCAAGCTCCAAATACTTTCAAAGCCCTGCTTATTTGGTTAGCAATTTTTAACTGTAGATTTAGATTTTTTAAAATTAAAATCATATCTATATTAATAAAAGAAAGCTGTGTATTTGTTTGTCTGCGATGGCTAGCAAAATCTAGCTCACCTAGAAGCCTGAAAATTTAGTTTTAAGTAGTCCAAGCTCTCTCCTTGGTGCACCCGAGACTCAGAATTTTAATATTTTATTTATTTACTGAAATATTAATTAAAATCCACAAAGAACTCTCATCAAAAATACGCTTTTTTTCGGTTGGTTGGTTGAAGAAATTAAATAAACCAGAAGTAGCGATGCATAGATAAGGACTGCTAACGAAATGGTGTTAATATGGATTGCAATTACCGGCGTACAACCATGCTATTGTAGCGCCACCTGCACACGGTAAATTACACAGACGCCAAGTGATTCTGCTTGAAACATTTTGCAGGCACGTTTTTCTTAATGATAATTAGCTGGGTTTAAGTTTTTTTTTTTTTTTTTTTTTTAACATCACATACATTATTATGATAAAGATTATTAATCCAGATAACTTTATTTAGCAGATTATTTGTTATATTTGCGGGGATGGAGACGGGTAAGGGTAAACAACTTTTTATTAAAAATCCCATTTATTTTACTTGACCACGCGCCACTGGCGGCGGCTTTTTCCTTAATTGACTCCTCTTATTAATAAATCCAAATCTACTGCTCTGATTTCGACAGAACTAATTACATTTAACATTTTTAGCTTCACCCGTAGCGTTTAATTGCTGTTTTATATAGAGAATACCGCTATTTTAAATCCCAGCTAATAATTTACCGAACTTCTCCAAACCAGTTCCATTTTTACTAACTTGTCGCAAAAATCAGCATTCATAGCTTCAAGGTGTATTTCTAGGAAGAAGTTACCAATATTTCCGAATAATAGTCTAAGCCAAATTTCAAATTAAGATCCTAGCTTAACCAAGTGAATCAATCTTTAAAGCTGTATAGTAGTCTTCCTAATTAGTTATTTGCTGAAGGGCACTTCGACATTCGCTCTCCCCCTCCCCGGCCCCTCCTTCTAACTATGCTCCGTTTCCATATATAAGCAATTATCTTTCCGATTTGAACGCACGTGATTCCAAACATTATCATTGACTTAATAGTCACCCTCTATAACATTAAACTAAATGTATGAATAGCGGTTACCACTATTTCTGAATAATTGTTTAAGCCAAACTTGTAATTAAGTTCCCAAATTAACCAAACGAACGAATTTTTAAAGATGCATAGTGGTCCTCCTAATTAGTTATTTGCTGAAGGGCACTTGAACATTCCCTTCCCCTGGTCCCTCCTTCAAGGTTTTTTATCTAACTATGCCCCGTTTCCATAATTCAGCAACTATCTTTCCGATTTGAACGCACGTGATTCCGAACATTATAATTAACTTAATAATCACCCTCTAAAAGATAAAAACTAAATTTATGAGTAGCAGTTACCACTATTTCCGAATAATAGTTTAAGCCAATTTTGTAATTAAGTTCCTAGCTTAACCAAACGAACGAATTTTTAAAGATGGATAGTGGTCCTCCTAATTAGACATTTTCTGAAGGACGATTGAACATGCCCTCCCCTCCCTGACACCTCCCTTAAGGTTATTTTCTCTAACTGTGCCTTATTAAAATAACTCGGCTAATAATGTTCCCATCTTCTCCAAACCAGCTCAATTTATTAGCACGCCTACAAAGGATGTTACATTTATATTTTGGCGACCAATATATCCTGTGGAAATTACTCCACTTTGTGTGATTGTTATAAAATACTAATAATTTCTGAATGAAAACCGGCACATGATTTAAAATATGATGACACTTTCACTGAAGATAGTTCTTACTATGGGCTGATACTTGTCTAGATAAAAAATAAAATATATATTTATCTTCACGAATCAGGTACAAATATGCATTTCAATATAGATAATGTGCATGTTTGTCAACAAACTGGTTTGTTGCGTCTCTACTCAAATTAACATAGGCAAAACGTTGAGTTAAATTGCTTGAAGTTTCGCTAAATTTCTCGTAATTTTCAAATAGTTAGAATACATTATATTATGTGTAGGAAATAATATATTATGAATTACTAACTCTGCGAGAATTGCTACTTATTGCCTGCAATTAGATGAGAAATTCTTACTTGAGTGCGTGACACGTCACATGCACATTACCTATTTAAAACATGAAAGTGCTTAAAGAAATACAATATTGTTGTACACATAAAAGAAAAATTAACATTAATATTATTAAATACTAAATATAACTCAGAAATTATATTTTACAATGCAATTTAAACAGTATTTGCTAAAATTGCGTTTTGAAATTATGTGTTTCTTTTTTTTTTCTCAAAAATATATTATTCTTTTAAGAATTGGATTATAATAGCGAAGCTGGCAAATGAAAATGACGCCACTTTATCGAACTCATAAAAAATGTATTAGTTTTTTAAATTAAAATGAATATTTTACATAAAAAAATTACGTCATTTTTTTTCACATAAATCCTTTTACTTTTAATCCTTTTTGTTTTAACAGCCATCTTTAAAGTATAATTAATGGGAAATACTATATATTTTCCTTTAAATCCAATTTTTATTATCAATGGGCATTTATTGCTCACCTAAATTCAAGGAGTTTAAATACGCCTCCTTGGTTGAAGCTAAATCTGAAAAGTTACGATGTAATGATTTCTGAATGCCAATAGTTGACAGACGATTTTTGGCTATGTAGAGTAAATTTAATCATGAATTTTGAATACGCAAAATATATTTTTATTTCTTGGAAAATTAGCTTTAATATTAAGAAATATTTGAAATTGTCTGTTTTTTCTGTTCAAATGAGACGTCATATTCATCTTTTTTAATTCATCTTCTTCTTTTGCTCCTCACTTTTTTAAAATTCATTTTAATTGTTCACATGGAAATTTTTCATTTGAAATTTATTGTTGAGGAAAATTTTCATTCCGGATTTTTATTTATTGGCAACGATAAAGTACAATGGTTAAATTTTATGGGGAAACGGTACATTGATTCTCTATGAAAATAATCAAATTTTGTATTATGATATAGAATCATTTATACATATCTTTATTCTAAATTATTATCTTTCTAACTTAATTTTTAATATGTTAATTAATATTCTCTTCGCTAAAATTTCTCTTATTCTAAAACCTCAAATGTTACTTCCTTTTCTCATATGAAAGACTATCTTTACTAAATGCAGCATGTACGATAAAAACATATTTTAACTCCAATGCGGTTATAACAGATGTAATGTTTTGTGTTCCGGACATTCATTGACAGCTGCATGGGCCCCCAACCATAAACAAATTGTGCAAGTAATGTAATTTACCAGATACACAGTTTAACTCTTTCCGTTGACTAAAATTCCTTTCCCACCGGGTTGCCCGCATGTGTCCTATAAAATTCACAAATTTACGATTTCGCCAAATGTGGTAGCCTATTCATTACATCTGCCCAAAACATTTATATTAATTATCCATAACGTAAATATAAATTCTTCTGCGGTCCGTTGGCTCAATGTAATATCACATCTTGGCGAGACAATCTATTGCCCAAGCAGATCACTCCTAGCTCTTGGTATGTGAACGTTTTAAGCCTCTAATATCCGAGACCAAACCCCATTCTTACCATCTTATACGTGCTATATATCAATAAATAAATTTTAGCTGAAATCACTTCGTTTTCATTGGATATTCTTATGTCTGCCTTCATGGATTTCGAACTGTTGGGTAATTGTTTACAACGCAAGTGTACGAACATACGGCTCACAAATTATTTCAAATCATGCGTTATGCATTAAAAATATTTCAGCCCAAGATCATCACCACCTGTATTATTAAGAAAAACATTTGAAAAAAATAAAATAAAACACAGTCTATGCTCATTTATGGGTTATAATCCATCTATATGTAAATATACAGGGCCATTAAATCTTCCTCTTTCACGTTTACTTCAGCCAAACCTTCATACACTCTTTCACATTAAAAATATAATTAGGATTACAAAATCACGAAAAAAAAGGTACAGAATTTTATGAAATCGAATAAATTTTTTCCTACTGTAGAAATACCTCACAAATGAACCTGCCTAGACGAAAACATGTCTAAAACGAAATTTTAAGTCCTATTTTTACAAGTTTTACTGTATTTTGTTCAGTAAACCCCAGATCCTGTTTATAAATGAATTCTGTTTTAACTGTAAAAATGCCATTATTCCTACTATTATGTCACTATTCATATAGTATTTGTGTCACAATTCATATATTATTTGTGTCACTATCATATCAATTATTCCCCTTCGGTTGTCCCAACGTCCCAAATTCGAAAAAGAATAAGAATAGTTCTCGATTCGTGAAAGCAAAGGGGTCGGTGTTTTACCGCATTTCCAGAAGAAAATGCAAAATACGATGCCTGTCAATTTGACTGACTCGTTTACGGTGAAAAGATTTGTCTGAATTGTTGTGATTTAAATGCTACTTCGAAATGTATTGTTGTTTTAAAAGAAAGCAGCACTTTTCGGCAATTAAAAATCTCTTTTAAACAGGTAGTTTTTTTTTCTTTAAGTAACGAATATTGTATAGGAAATTTTCTAATCGATTTTTAACTCATTTCCTAATATGTGGAATTATAAAACTGATGTTCAAAGGTGTGTTTCCGATGATAATACGACATTTTCATAACATTTACAAGTTATTGAGTTTTAAAATCAGTCAGTAACATTTTAGAACACCCGGTATATATTCAATTTACTGCATGCGAAATAAAACGTATATAAGAAACGAGGTCAAGAATTAATTATTTCTTTACGGTACTTCTATGAATGCCCAAAAATCGCCACAGAACACGAAAAAAAGCTAGAAATTCCATAAAAAATTCGCGAAATATTCAAACACTTCTATATTATTAATACCGAATGGAAAAGAGAACAAAATTTATAATATTGTGGATAAATTAAAACCGGATTCGTTTTACTAATGCAGAAAAATCGCAGTGAAACTGTAAAATAACGAAATAAATAAAATAAAAAAAAAAATAAACAAAAAAAAGGAAAAATTCGCATTAAAAAAATGCCAAAAATACAAAAGTACAGGACAAAATTTACTACAGTGTACTAAAACAAATGTAACTGGAATTCTTTCAAGAACTCAAAAATCGATACGAAACACGAAAAACACTAAAAATTGTATTGAAAATCGCGGAAGTCAAGCTGAGTTTGAAATAGAATTCTAGAAACCATTCAAAAATCGCACAGGAAAAAAAATTACTATATTGGGCTAAAAGATTAAAACAGAATTTTCTTTTATAAATGTCAAAAAAGTGTAGCAAAACACCAAAAATCTCATGAAAAAAATTCGTGAAAAATTCAGAGATCGCTGTACGAATTCCGAATAAACTTTATTGAAAAGAGGACGAAATTAACTATATTGGGTTAAAAGATTGAAACCGGATTTCTTTTTGTTAATGTGGAAAAATCGACGCAAACGTAAAATAAAAATTCCCAGAAATAATTAAAAAATTAAAAAATCGCAGATGACAAAATTTAGTACAGGGACTAAAACACTGTAACCGAAATTTTTTCACAAATGTAAAAAAATCAGCGTTTTAGAACGCTAAAAATGACATTGAAAATCGTATTTAAAATAGAAAAACATCAAAAATCGCCGCGGAATGCGAAAAAACGATAAAAATCACATTAAAAATTACTAAAAATCAAAAGTTGCGGAGGACAAAATTTACTGTATTACTGTATTAGGCTAAATATTTAAATCGGATTTATTACTAAACGGAGAAATCATTCAATCATTAATCCCAAAAAGGTAGTTTAAATAATGTTTTTATTTTTATTTGCTTTTGCTATATTAAAAAAAAAAACAGAGTAAATTCTATTTTCAAACGTGTTGTTATTTTAAAAGAAGGCAACACTTTTCGGCAATTAAAAATCTCTTTTAAAATCAGTAGTTTTTTTTCTTTCTCTTCATTTTTAACACATATTTTTATACTCTTTTTAACTTCATTTTTGTATGCAGACATGGAATGTTGTAATCGATTTTTAACTCATTTTAAATTTTAGCGAAGAATTTTTTTTCTGTATTTTCTTTCATAACAAATGTCACATCTATCACATCTATGTTTTTTTTTAATTTATTTAATGCTTATTCTCTCCATATAGTAGAGATTAGGGCTGGGCGATATCTCAGTTTCAATATCGTGGTATATCGTCAGCTAAATATCGCGATATGACGATATATCGTGATATTAAAACTAAATATACAGAATAAATAAAAGAATATTTTGAGAAGAAAGAAAGAAAGAAAGAAAAATACCTGACGGCTCAGCCTACAGGCGCAGACCGTGGGGCGCCTGTTTGTTGGGAATTGCGGAAGAAATGACCTTTTTGCCATGATGCCGCAGTTGGGACCGCCCACAATCTAACTTGTTTGCAGGCGGAGCCGGCAGGGATTTTTTTTTATTGCTATAAGGGTTGGTCTTATAAAAAAAAAACTTGTCAATATAAAAGTTTTAGATAATATTAAGAGGATTTATAATAAATTTAGGCGGATTTCCTATCTTGTGAATTGACGAAGTTATGAATTTTTTTCTTCTAACACCCCCCTCCCCTAGTGTCCATTTTTAATGATATAAAAATCTGCCATACATAAATTTTCGGCCCTTTTCCTAGAAGTAATAATAACTTTAAATGGTATCGATACGTATCGATGTTCGATACGTATCATAATTAAGAAGTTGTGGTTTTTTTTCTGTTTTCACAAAAAGCCCCCTCCCCCCTACCCCCTGGTCAGATTTTGCCCATTAACGAGCTTGACCGAGATTTTATGCCCCTTGATTTTATGTATAAGTTTGGAAGAGATTCGTGCAGAATTATTGAAGTTATCGTGTCCATAAAAAAGTGACATAGATAAAGTTTTGAACTGGGGGTGGTTTTGGGAGTCGTGATCGGCGTAGATCTACAAAAATGTTTCAAAAATACCAACTTAGGGGAGAATGTAATAAGTAGTATTTCTTACGAAATTTACATAAAAATCAGTTTTACTCGTATTTCCACAATAATTTAGACTTTTTAATTTAGTATTTAGAGGAAATCGAATTAGGGAGACCGTTTGAGTCGCTAAAATCAAACTGGCGGGAAATAGACAAAAAATTTGGTTAAAACTTGAATATATTTAAAAGATATCATTTATAGCAATGAATAAACATTTCACCTTCAAGGGACCCGGTTTAGTAAAACCGCATCTCGCACCAAACATGGAAATTTTAAATACTTTCATATTTCATTATTAAAACAATTTCTATATATAACATCTTTTAAAGAGCATTACTTGTATAAAAAATCTATAAATAATATAAAATAAGTTTTACTAAATCATTCGCCAATTTGCGCTTTATGAAATTTTAGCTTCTTGTGAAATCTCTAACAAAGTAATGAGACTGATTATTACAACAATTCAAACAAAAATTTCCGGTTTGCTCGTTGTAATTATTGGTTCGCTTCACACCCTCCTCCACTCAGTTTATAATATAATAAATTTAACAGCATATATTACATTAAAACAATCAGCAATTTCATGTACTGATGTATTCAAAATCCCAAATAACTGAAATAAACACGTCAGAGAAACATTATCTATCATGTAAAATATTTCAACAGAATTTGTTTTACTTTAACATTACAGTCAGTAAGAAATTAAGGGGTGATACTGAGTCCTTAGAGTCTCCACATTTTCGGTTAATTAATGTCTCGAGAGTGCAAATCTCCCCCCCCCCCTCCCACATACACACATACACGCTGAATACCATAATGTCATGGACGCCAACGAAACACAGGGGGGGGGGGGGGTAAGATATTGAAACAGTTGTGCTGCTAGTCTTCAACATGCAATACAGAAATTTAACAAATAAAAAATATCAATTTTTTTTACATCTCTTTGTTGTCAGATGAGATAATTTTTCAACACATAAACTCAAACAAAATTAAAAAAGATAATAAAAACTTTGTTCCATGAGAGTTTTAGCGGGCAGATCCCCCAGTGACCAAAATTTCATAGTTCTTTCTTCTGTCAGTGCGTAATTAATCATGCTACTTGGGGATAAGTAAATATAATATTTTTTTCAACATAAAAAATACAGATTTAAATTTCAAAATTCCGGGAGGGGCAATTGTCCTCCCTTGCCGGCGCCCATGATAATCCCCTCCCCCCTCCACACACACACACCTACCCGCCATCTCGAACCTTCGAAATACCTCCCAGAGAAAAATATCTGAATTAAAGACTGGTTAGAGTATTAAATGGTCATCAAGCACATTTTTTCATGATAATGGAGTTGGAAATTGTACGTCAAACGTGACAAATGAGGTGCGTTCGTACTATAGCTAGTTATATAAATACTCTGATCTTGATGATTTTTAATTCTGTGAAATGAATTCTATCGTCTGCAGATTCATTTCTGTCATAAAATAAGTATCTCGGTCGCTTGACGGTTCAACTTCGGAAGCTCCTATAACAAGAAAGCACCGATTTAAAAAAATCAAATTTCTTAATAAATATTTTTATTAATATCTGCTAAAGTTTTGATTCTATTTTCATAAAATTTGAAATGTCTCGACAAAATTTTGCAGAGATAATATATCTTAAATTTCAAACTATTCGTTAGGGTAGTTTTTACGTTGTTATATGTGGACAGACGGACAGACAGACGGCTGGACCAGACGATGACAACAGGTGCTACGTATTTATATAACGCACCTAAAAAACACGAAAAAAATTTAAAAAAGGGATGGAAATATGCAAAATAATTACAAAAATGAATAATCTGCA
This sequence comes from Maratus michaelseni, assembly GCA_963931845.1. Classification (NCBI taxonomy): domain Eukaryota; kingdom Metazoa; phylum Arthropoda; class Arachnida; order Araneae; family Salticidae; genus Maratus; species Maratus michaelseni. The sequence continues at coordinate 420,724,302 of OZ007591.1, read as the reverse complement.
TGTTCAATTATTTTTTTATCAGATAGTACATTAATTTACAACTAAAATTATGAAGAAATAAATATATATTACCTTTTTCTTGTTTGCCGTGCCATCGCGTAAACTGTTTTTTAATATTTCACTTATGAAGTAGGGGGGGGGGGGGGTAAATCGGATAAAAATAGGGAAGAAACATTTCAACATATTTTATTCTATTAAAATTAAAATTGCATGATATTCATTTCCACCGTTGCAAATAAAATATTGCACAGGTAAGGGGGGGGTTTGCACTAAATGTCGCCAAATCCGCCGCCAACTTGGCGACATTTGACGATACATCGCCAAATTTGGTGACATAAATAAGTCGCCAAAACCATCGCCAACTTGTCGATAAACCCATTCCTTGGCTATTTTCCCATAGACCTCCATTGTAAAGACGATGCTGTAAGGTTGCTTTTCTTGCAAAGCACCCGAGGCCTTTTGCATTGAGTTACATAATTTTCGATAGGAAATACATTAAATAATGCTGCAATTTCACTATAAAAAAATAGAATATTTACAAATGTATAAAATTCATAACACTGCCCCCCTCTCAAGGACTGCACGTCTCGGGCAGTACAACCCCTGCTCGGAAGCAAACCTGTTATCAACAAATACTATACCAATCAAAACACTTAAAAAATAACAATTAAACACATTCATAATGCTTAATTATACAAAATAAACACTTATTTAAAATAAAATTGAACATAGACATATTTATACACAAACATAATACTAATAAACAAAATAAATAAACACATTAACTTACATACGGGACCATGGTCACACTAATTTACACTATGTACAATTACCTCACTATGCCATATGAACTAGGTACTATGGCCATAGTATGGAGCCAGCCTGTCGTAATGAACGATTCTAGGCTTCGAATTTGGCGATTTTCGGATCGGAATTACGACATCGTTCAGTCTGTTTAGGACTGTATAAGGACCGTCCCAGTGCGATTGCAATTTGGGAGAAAGTCCTTTGCGTCGAGTCGGATTATAAAAACAAACCTTGTCACCTTCTTTGAATTGATGTCCCGTGGCTTTCGTGTCGTACCTGGTCTTCATATTCTCCGTCTGTATATTGATCCGCTCTCGAGCCAAGTTGTGGACGTCTTCAAATCGTGCCTGGAGATTCTGCACGTATCCGTCTGGCGATGAAGGAGCATCTGGAGGGCGACCAAAAAGCAGATCACAAGGTAGACGAAGATCACGACCGAAAAGCAGCTGAGACGTGGAATAACCGGTTGTTTCATGGACGGCGCTGTGATAGGCGAGAAGAAACAAGGGAAGTTTTTGGTCCCAGTCTTGTTGGTTTCTTGAGACTAGCAGTGAGAGGTTGTTGAGAATGGTACGATTAAACCTCTCAAACATGCCATCCGACTGTGGATGTAAAGGCGTCGTCCTAGTTTTATCCATTTCGAGAAGTTGACAGAGACCCTCAATCACAGCAGAGATGAAATTTCTCCCCTGGTCAGAATGCATTTGAAGGGGGACTCCATACCTTGATATCCACTGGTGTACCAAGGCATCCGCAACCGTAGAAGCTTCTTGATCAGGGATGGCATAAACTTCAGGCCATTTCGGGAAATAGTCCATGACAACAAGGAGGTATTTGTTGCCATCAGCACATCTTGCAGAGGACCTAGGATGTCAAGGGCAATGCGTTCGAAAGGTGCTCCTACATTGTAGAGATGTAGTCTTCCTCGGCTACGTTTCTTTGGACCTTTCCGAGCTGCACATGCATCGCAAGATTTGCACCATTGTTCGACGCCAGCTCTCGCTTTTCCCCAGAAGAAGCGCTCTCGAACTCTGTGTAATGTTTTCATGACTCCAAAATGGCCACCAGTGGGACTGCTATGTAATTCTTTGAGAACCTGTGGGATTCGAGATCGAGGAAGTACCAAGTGCCACCGAGATGTCTTCCCATCTTCCGATTTGAATTTTCGGAACAGGACACCATTCCTGACGTGGAGGGAGTTCCAAAGAGCCCAATATTGCTTCGTCGTAGGACTGTAAGTCGAGATGTCTTTCGAACTGGGCTTCGTACTAGAAGATTCTAGTAACTCCAAACTTGGTTTGATGTCAGAGTCTGCCATTTGATCTTCTCGAATCTTCTCATCACTCCAGGGATTGGCGTTGATAGTGAAGTCTTCGTCTGGCGTATGATATGTTCGGGATTATACTTGTTCTCTGCTCTTGAACAATAGCGACAACTTTTGGGACACGGTCTTCTTGATAGGGCATCAGCATTTCCATGCGATGAGCCTTTACGATGCCTGATGTCAAAGTCGTATTCCTGGAGTTGTTGTATCCATCTGGCAACTTGGCCCTCTGGGTTCTTAAAATTCATAAGCCATGTTAGGGATGCGTGATCAGTACGAAGGAGGAATTTCTTGCCATAGAGATAGTGATGGAAGTGTTCTATGGCTTTCACTATAGCTAATAACTCTTTACGAGTGACGCAATAATTCCGCTCTGGTTTCGATAAGCATTTACTCCAGTATGCTACGACTTGTTCTTGGCCATCTTTTTCTTGGGAAAGTACAGCGCCGACACTTTCATGATTGGCACCCGTGTCCACAATGAATTGTTTGTCAGAGTGTGGATAGGTAAGGACTGGAGAGAATGTGAGAGCTTCTTTCAGCCGCTGGAAGGAATTGACGCATTCTTGTGCCCATAGAAACTTCTGCTTGCTTTCAGTGAGCCTATGCAATGTTTTTCAGATGTTAGAGAACCCCTGGACAAACTTTCTGCAATAAGTGCATAGTCCCAGAAAGCTTCGCAACTGATGGACATTTTCCGGACGCTTCCAGTTCTTTACTGCGGACACTTTTTCAGGATCTGTTCGAACACCTTCAGTTGAAATGATGTGTCCTAGATAATTTACTTCCAGTTGGAAGAACTTGCATTTCAAAGGGTTGAGCTTTAAATTCGCCGCTCTTAGCTTCGTTAACACTTTTCGAATATTTTCTAGATGTTCTTCAAACGTGCGACCACCAATGATGACGTCATCTAGGTAGATGAGACAAGCTTCAAAAGTCAGACCTTTTAACACTGTCTCCATGAGGCGCTCGAACGTTGCTGGAGCATTGCAGAGCCCGAACGGCATAACTTTGAATTGCCAAAGTCCTTGTCCAGTAGTAAATGCGGTCTTCTCTTTGTCATCAGGATGGATCTCTACTTGCCAATATCCACTCTTCAAATCCAGAGTGGAAAACCATTTATGTCCTGAAAGAGTATCTAGCGTGTCGTCTATTCTTGGCAGAGGATAGCTGTCCTTCCTCGTGATATCGTTAAGTTTACGATAATCTACAGAAAATCTTGTGGAGCCATCTTTCTTTCGGACCAACACGATGGGAGAGGCCCACGGATTTGATGACGGTTCGATGATGTCACTATCCTGCATCTCTTGTAAGAGCTTAGAAACCACTTCTTGTTTTGCGAACAGCAAGCGTCTTGGATGCTGTTTAATCGGTGGATGGTCGGCAGTATCAATTTTATGACGTGTCAGAGAAGTGCACCCTATATCACTCTCGTTTTGTGAAAACACATCCTTAAATTCCAGGAACAGTCTTTCTGCGGCATGTCTATGTCCCGGAGAAAAAATTTTCATTTCGTCCAATTTCAGGGGTTAAACTTGTAGGCGGCTCCGACAACGTCAAGCTCGGTTCTTTGCAATCACAGGTGACTGAAGCACACGTTGCAAGCACTTCACCCTTCTGGATAATTCTAGACTTTTCACTTACGTTCGCAATCCTCATGGGTATCACATCTCTCGACAGATCTACCAACGCTGATGCTATTAGCACTCCCTTTGGGCTCTTCTCAGGATATTCAGTCAAGCCATACTGGAAAATTCTTTCGTTTTCAGTTAATCCAGGTATCATCATTTCGGTCCGAGAAGGGATGATAACATCTGCCTTGGCTGTGATCCGTTGAATAGACCCGGACTCATTTCCAAGTTTGAACATAGTGACATCTTCTTGAGCAGAGCGTAACTCATTATTCTTAAAGGCCAGTGTAAATCCATGCTCTTTTAAAAAGTCCAGTCCGAGTATGAAAGGGCCTGAAATATCGGCCACAAAGACTGTATGATGGTAAGCGGCCTTCCGAAACTTTATTTTCAATTTCATTCTTCCATGTATGTCGATCTTATCCCCGGTCAGGGTTTGAAGGATAACACGTGGCGGGGTCCAGAAGAGTTTTTCTTTCAGCCGCTGAGCTAGATCGTTCCGAATGACGGTCACATTCGCTCCTGTATCGATGATCATATTACAGGGCAAATCATTCACACTTCCGACTATAAAAATTCCGTTCTCACCGCAACTTCTTGCAGAAATTTCACATACTTGAAAATGAGGATTCTCAAGATCTGGCAACCTCCACCTCGTGAGATGACCATTAATCAGTTTTCCTGCTCCTTCGTTCGCGGGTGAACTACACTGCTCAAAACAATTAAAGGATATTGCAGTTTTAGGTGGATTTTGTATCTGGGAAACTTTTTAGCTGATTGATATATGGTCGACAGACATAGTAGGTTATATGAGAATAAATTACACATGTTTGGCAGAAAAAAATGCATTTTATTGCGCATTTGTGTACAAAAGGGAAAAAAACACAATTTGTGCATATGAGAAAAAAAGAATAAGAAAAGGTGTTTTCTTCAAAGAAAATCATTTTCAGTAGGGGGTATGGTTTCCACGGGCGGCCAGCAACGTTGAACACCTTTGAGGCATGGACTCAATGAGGCTATTAATGACGAGTTGGGGGTATTCTGCCCCACTCTTCCAGAAGAGCTCTTTCCAGTTTTTGGAGAGTTTGTGGGGGTTGTTGGCGGCCAGAAACTCGTCTTCCTAGAGCGTCCCAAACGTGCTCGATTGGATTCATGTCTGGAGAACACGCTGGCCATTCCATTCGAACGATTCCTTCCTCGAAAAGGAAATCCTCCACCAGGTTTGCACGATGTGGCCTGCAGTTATCGTCCATTAAAATGAAGTTATCTCCGATTGCTGCAGCGTAAGGGACTACAATAGGTCTGAGGATCTCATCCCTATATCGGCGACCAGTCAGAGCTCCATCTCGAATGATGTAGAGGTCAGTGCGCCCGTCAATGAAGATGCCACCATACACCAACACTCCTCCACCGCCAAATCTGATACTTTCGTGCACGAACGCAGGATTATTCCTACTGCCACGGTCTCTCCAGATGAAAATACGCCTATTATCCGGATGCACAGAAAAACGGGACTCGTCAGAAAACAGAATATTGCTCCATTCATTTCTCCTTCAGTTGACATGCTCGGTTGCCCACTCCCTGCGGTCGCGACGATGCCTTGATGTTAATCTAACACATACCATAGGTCGGCGAGCATACAGACCTACAGCATAGAGCCGGTTTCGGACAGTCTGAGTTGAAATCGTGGTGCCTGTAGCCGAGCGAAGGTGTTGTTGGAGAAGAGTAGCGTTCATGTTTCGGTGTCTCCGAGCTGTTAACGCTAAATACCGATCTTCATTGGTCGTTGTTGCCCGTCTACGGCCTTGCCCTGGTCTTCGGCCTGCACATCCACTCCCCAAAAAACGGTTCCAGATCCTGGAAATGACACTTTGTGACACTCCAATGGCTTGCGCTACTTCGGCTTGAGTTTGGCCCCCTTCTAACCTACCAACAATTCTCCAAGCTTCTGAATCTGTCAAATGACTTCGCTGAGACATCGTACTCATCGAAACAAAGCAATCACTGAATGCCGATCATCCTTGTCTTCATTCTCTTTTATCCAGTTGAAAGTCAAATTTCATTCGCTGCCGCTGAAGCGACGTTTTTGACGTCAAACTCAAAATTTGCATACTCCACAGTTTGAAAACCAGAAAAATTTGCATTTGTGATTCTCTTCTTCTATTTTCGACAAAAAAAATTTCGTTTATATCTTTATTTTATATAAAACTTCAAATATCCTTTAATTGTTTTGAGCAGTGTATTACCTTCGGTGCTGGGTGTCGTCTTGGGCAGTTGATTTGGATATGATGTTCTCCACCGCATTTCCAGCACTTGATCTTTCTATAAGGTTTGTTGGACATTATGGAGTTCATTTGTCTCATTATGTTTTTTATCTGCTACTGCAAGCACTCCACAGCTCTATCCGACGTCTCAGGCAGGTTGGCTGCTCGCACAAAGTGTCGATCTTTCCTTGTAGCTTGCTGTGTGCCTCAAATTTCAGGGCATAAACTAAAGCCCCTTTTAAATCACTGAGATTTGCAATCAAAAAGTGCTTTCTGGATCTCAGGGTAACGCACACCATCGATAAAATGTTGTAGAGCTAAACTTTCTCTAATTTCAGTCGGACAGTCAGGATAAGCGAGATGGGAAAGTCCCTCGACATCCGTAGCAAGTTCTTGTAGAGATTCAGTTGATTTCTGCTGTCGTGATGTGAGCTGGAGTCTGCTGTATTATTTCATGCATTTGTCGCCAAAGCGCAATTCTAAGGCACTGACGAGCGTTTCAAAATCCAGTGGTTCACTTGCAAGCAAAGTCTGTAGAACGTCGTCAGCATCAGCTCGTAGAGAAGCAACTAACTGGCTAGCCTTTGTCTGGGAATCCTATCCATTGGCGTCCGCTACGATCCCAAATTGCGTCTTGAAAACTTGCCATGAGGATTTTCCGTCATATGTCGAGAGTTTAATATAGACCATTTCAGTAGATGGCAACGAGTCACGTGAGTCCATGTTTTTTCCATGTTTTTGACGTCATCTCCGGTAATGGAGATGGCGATTTGGTGTTTTTATTGGCGTTCTTCTGGTAACCTCGTATAACGGAAGTTTGAAATGTTTATTTTTGTTGAGATAGACATATGAAACATGATAAAAATAATAACACCAGTTTTACAACTTATAAGAAACATTATATAAGATAATATATTTAAGAATATTATCTTAATTTACATTACAAGTTATCACCGAAATATTTACTAAATATTATAATGAATAAAAAGGTTTTTTGTGCAGCTATAATCATATATATATATATATATATATATATTGTTGAATTTGAGCGATATCTCGCCAATTCTGGTTGTGCTTGGCGATTTTCCTTTCCTTGGCGTGGCTTGTGAGCCATCTCGCTAGTACACTGATGTAACTCATGCTGGTATGACGTGCGTTTGTTGCCGTCCAATTTATAAGTATATTTTCTGCTATTAAAAGTATAATCTAGATAATTATTGAGTAATCAATTTACTAATTTAAGATTACTGTCAAAATCCCAACAGGTTATGGCTTTCAGCAACGCTTCTACTGCGAAAAATGTCGTATTTATGTGAACTTTAAGCGATTGAAGTGCATCGCGCCATTTTTTTTTCTTCTCGTGTTGTGTACTCCGAATTGAAAATATATAAGAAAATGGCACCTATGGATTTTAAGTTCACGATTGAAAAATTGGAATCAGCAAAAGACTGGACTAGATGGAAAATGTCTATGTCATTATTACTTAAAACGCACGATTTGTTGAGTTATGTGAATGGAGAAAAGACTGTCCCTGTAATGGCGGTTCACGCCGATGCTGCCGCTTTTGGAGAAGCGAAAAATAAATTTGAATTAGCCGATGCAAAGGCACTTTTATTTATCTCCCAAGCACTTGATGACAAGAACTTCGATTATATTAAAATGTGTTCAACGGCAAAAGATGCATATGAAAAGTTAATCGCGATTTATGATAAATCATCAACGCATCGACTCGATCGTTTGTGGACTGAATTTTTTCATCTGGAATGGAAACAAAATGAAAATATTGCATCCTTCATAAGTCGAACTCAAAATATATTTATTGAAGCAAACGATGAATTGCAACGTATTCTACAATGTGCTGTTCCCGAAGCAATGTTACTGTTCCGAATTATTTCGATGCTACCGCAAGAATACATCGCATTTAAGACTGTGTGGGATGGAATTCCGTTGAAAGATCGATCGATCGAACTGTTAACTGAAAGATTATGTGCTTTTGAGCAGCAAATATAGCAACAGCAATGTGATAGTACAGCCCTGCAAATTCAATCCAGTCGGCAAGTGCCGTTGCCGAGTTATGGAAGAGATGACGTCAACACCAAATACTTAAGAGGAAATAAATCAAAACAGAAGAAATGGCAAAATCAAAATAAGAAGCCTATGAACGCTAACATTACTTGTTTTCAGTGTGGATTTTTTGGTCACAAACGTATAAATTGTCCTCAAAATAAAAATAAGACACTTCCTTCCTCATCTGGTGTAGCCATGCCATGTACAGTTTCACAGGATGATAAAAGCTGGATTGCTGACTCTGGAGCATCTCAGCATATGACATTTGATAGCTCTATATTTGAAAGTTTTAAGAAATTTGCTGTTCCAGAAGTAGTCAATGCTGCAGGTGGTCAGAAACTTATTGCCTATGGTTCTGGACAAATTAATGTGAAAACTCTAGTGGCTGGTAAATGGCAAGAAAATTACCTTACAGATGTCTGGTATGTACCTGAGTTAAAATACCAATTATTTTCTATTTCTCATGCTTTAAGTAAAGGACTGAATGTTGTGTTTAAAAATAAATTTTGTTTGGTGAAAAATGGTAATCAAACCATTGCAGTGGCTCAAAAATCAGAAAATGGTTTATTTGTGATGGAAATGCTTGCTAAAGATCCTAGGAAACCTGCAACTGTTCTTATTTCAAGTACTAGTGATACTCTCCAAGTAATGCATGAAAGAATGGCACATCAAAACAAGAGGCAGTGTATTAAATTTCTTAAAAGACAGGGCATTTCTTTACCAAACGAGAACTCTGAATTTTGTGTTGGGTGTGTATATGGCAAAGCCCACAGAAAGTCGTTCCACTCAAGTACTGTTAGACCAACATAGCCTGCTGAACAAATCAACGCAGATCTCACTGGTCCGATGGAAGAAGACTCAGTTGGTGGTTCACGTTTTATGCTAGTTCTTAAAGATGACTATACAAAATTTCGCAGAGTATTCTTCTTGAAAGCCAAGAGTGAAGTACCAAATTGTATAGAAACCTTCCTTAATGAAGCCAAGACTGCTGGACATATGGTTAAACAGATACGGTGCGACTCTGGCAAAGAGTTTGACAACTATTCTCTGAAGAAGATTTTAAATGATCGGGGTATTGATCTACGTGAGGCAATGGTTGAGACGCCTGAAGAAAATGGAGCTGCTGAAAGAGAGATACGCATCATTGTGGAAGCTGCAAGAGCTATGGTTCACCAAAAAGAATTGCCAAAGAAGTTATGGGCTGAAGCCTGTAATACTGCTGTCTATGTATTAAACCACACAGGTCCCACTCCAGTAGAAGATAAAACTCCGTATCAGTTATGGTATGGAAAGTCGGAGAATTTCAACATTAAACGTTTGAGAATATTTGGTACAAAATGCTATGTACATGAACCAAAACAAAGACGTAAAAAGTGGGATAAAAAGGCTGTTGAAGGACTGGTTGTCGGATATGAAGCTTATGATGGATATAGAGTTTTTATACCTTCTAAAAATAAAGTGGAAAGAAGCTGCAATGTTATATTTTGTGATGAATTCCCATATGAGCCATTGACTGTCGAAGTCACAAGTTGTAGTGATACGCATTCAGAAGAAGAAAATGGAAGTATCCAGAAGAAGGATGAAGATGAATGCCAAGATGAACCTGATCCTGGAAGACGCTACCCTCAACGAGAACATAAGAAGCCAGAATTTCTGTCAGCAAATTACGTACTTTTTGTAAGTATTCTTACTGGCATTGAAACTTCTGCCTGTTACAGTGAAGCAATGAAGTCACCCGAATTTAAGCTGTGGAAAGAAGCCATGACAGAAGAACTGCAGTCTCATGAAGAAAATGGAACCTGGAAACTTACAGAACCCCCAGAAAATAAAAGGATACTTGACAACAAGTGGGTATATAGAATAAAAACAAATACTGATGGTTCTCTTTGTAAAGCTAAAGCTCGTCTGGTGGCAAGAGGTTTCTCGCAAAAGGCTGGCTATGACTATGATGATCTGTTTGCACCAGTAGCTAGATTTGACACCTTGCGCACAGTTCTTAGTATTGCTGCTTCGCAAAATCTGTACCTACATGAATTTGATGTGAAAACAGCTTTCCTTTATGGTTTTCTTGATAAAGAGCTCTACATGAAAGAGCCAGAAGGTTTTGATGATGGTTCTGGTCGTGTGTGCAGATTAGTTCGCTCTCTTTATGGTTTGAAGCTGTTGGAACCGGCGTTTTGTTCAAGCAATTCAAAAATTGCAATTTCAGCAATCATATGCTGATCCTTGTTTATTTACAAAGAGAAAGGATTCATCTGTACTGATAGTGGCCTTGTATGTAGATGATGGACTTGTAGCTGGATCAAGTATTTCAGAAATAAAAATATTGATTAGTAGTCTAAAAGAAGAGTTCAAAATTACCGATGGTCCTCTCGGTTCTTTCTTAGGAGTGCAAATTAATCAGAGAGATAATGGTGACATTTTTATTTCACAGTGTTTGTATACCGAAAAGATACTACAAAGATTTAGGCTTGAAAATTCAAAACCTCTCTCTACACCTTGTGATGTGACTAAATCTCAGGAAGGAGATACAGCCATGGTTGATGTTCCTTATAGAGAAGCAGTAGGTTGTCTACAATATCTTGCAGTTGCTACTAGGCCAGACATAGCATTTGCTGTAGCTTTGGTATCAAGAGCTCTGTGCAATCCTACAAAAGATGACTGGAAGCGTGTAAAAAGAATTTACAGATATTTACGAGGCACGAGCAGTGTTGGCCTTCTATACAAGTTACAAGTAAAAACCGAGTTTTCTGTTTTTAGTGATGCTGATCATGCCGGTGATGAAAGGACAAGACGTTCAACGTCTGGTATGGTTTCAGTAAATGCAGGTGCATCTATAACTTGGTGGTCTAGATTGCAACATACGGTTGCAATTTCATCAACAGAAGCCGAGTATGTCGCTGCTAGTGAAGCAGCAAATGAGCTTGTTTGGCTAAAGTTGCTCTTCAAACAGCTAATAGGATATGATGGCACTCCCATTTTGTATGTCGACAACCAAAGTGCTATAAAACTTGCCCAAAATCCACAGCATCATCGAAGATCTAAGCACATTGATGTGCGTTTTCACTCGATTAGAGAGAAAGTTGAGCAAGAAGTTTTAAAATTAGAGTATGTTCCATCATCAGAACAAACTGCTGATATTTTTACGAAACCTCTCTCACAAAACCTGTTTATGAACTTACGCAATGGACTTGGACTGGTTAAGTTAAACTGACTGTTTAAATCTGTTATTTAGTGTTTTTTGTTGTGTATGATTTTTTAATTTTTTTTTTTTTGTTGGCTAATTGTTTATTTTTGATGTGTTAAACAAAATTGGCCTTGATATCAGGAAGGAGTGTTGAATTTGAGCGATATCTCGCCAATTCTGGTTGTGCTTGGCGATTTTCCTTTCCTTGGCGTGGCTTGTGAGCCATCTCGCTAGTACACTGATGTAACTCATGCTGGTATGACGTGCGTTTGTTGCCGTCCAATTTATAAGTATATTTTCTGCTATTAAAAGTATAATCTAGATAATTATTGAGTAATCAATTTACTAATTTAAGATTACTGTCAAAATCCCAACATATATATATATATATATATATATATATATATATATATATAAATGATTTTTCACTCAAGAACTTTTATAAAGCAAATGAAATCCAAATGAAATCCATTTTGCAATAGAGTTGACATGCATGTTGTTCTTCAGTTGAGTAATTTTAGTGGTTTATTACCGGTTATTTAGTACTATTATTTTCTATACAGGTGAACATTTCCTATATTTTATTTGAAATTTACTATTTTATTTTATATCTTAGGGTAAGAAATTTATGGTGGTTACAGTTGCATAATTAACCACTAAAACACTATAAAAATTATTTTTCTCTTTCCTATGTTTATTCTGCACCAAAACTTATCCAATGATGCAAAAATACAATTAAAAAGTAGCTGGAAAATTAATTCAGGATATAAAGGGTTAAGGTTGTTCATTCTCAAATTCAAACTGTCTACTTTATGACATATTTTTTAATTCATTTTTGTTCGTAAATTGGCAATTATTGTTATTCAGAAACTTATGTAATTGAAACATGCTTTCCCTTTTTTTGGTGAACGCAAAAGATCTTTCAGAAAATACTGTCAAAGTTACCATTTTGAACCGGATTTCTGTACGTGACAGCCAAAGAAAGTAAAAATCATGCCATCACATGAAACGAATCGCTTGTAACTCGATAAGTAATTTATTTATCAAAAAATGGAAAACTCATTTTGATTCCAGATTACTTCCATGGTCAGGCATGCAAATTTTATGTCTTTGCATTTAAAAATGAATTAAGAAATGTGTCAGAAAGTTTCGCGCTATTGAGCAGGTCATTGAGCAGATTACTAGAAATACAAAAATATTTATTAACAAAAGCAGTCTGATTTAGTAGGAGTAGGAAATTACATACCTGAAATAAAGAATTTTTTACACTTGTTTGTTATAAAGGAACACACAACCAATTTTTTCAATATTTATACAATTTATTTACTTATACAGAAGTCTTACCTGTTATTATATACATACAGAAGTAATTTGCCTAATGTAAATCAGAAGCAGTTTTTTAATACATTTCATGAACAGGCATACTAGTTCATTGGTCCCACCACTATTTCAAAACAATGACCTTCATCGCAGATTCTTACAAATTTTTGGAGTAGATTGATTTAGAAATAGTGGTAGAAAAAATAATAAAATCTGCCAGTGGCAGGTTTGTTTATATACCTTAGCTATTAAATTAAAATTAATGCTTTATTAATCAGTAATTAAATTTCAAATCTTCTTCTTGACTGAGTTTCTGTGTATTCAACTTAAAAAGTGTAATTAATGAAAAAACAATTAGAATAATAATACACAAATAAAATAAAATAAAATAAAAATATTTTATTCTTCAATATTTTACCAAAACACATGAAAGTAACTATATATATATAATATATATATATGTTAAAATTTATTCAACCCATATGACTTAAAATAGTTAAACACTGACGGCCGTATTCACCAACGCGGGTTAACTCCCGAGTCAGTGTTAAATGCTGGGTTGATCTCTAATCTGGGTTGATCTCTCAAAATCGGTATTCACCAAGCTAAATTCTAGAGTTAACACTGGTTTTAACCCCATGTTTTTAATCCCCCGAAATTGGAGAGTTAACTCTCGGATTGCCGGTGAACGTGGGTTAACGCATGCGTAGTAACTTATAAACAAACAAAATGGATGCCGCTGCTGGTTAAAATCTTATCATCTCATCGTATGAAAAATTTAAAATGAGAAATAAAATTACACTTTGAGTGTTTGTCCATGGCTATGCTATGGATACAAAATCTACTTTGATTAGTATAAATTCGACTGTAATTTCAAGGTCGAATAATGCCAAACTTTGATTTATTTTCATTAATAAACATACAAATCGTCAGATGTTTACAAGTCGAGAATGAAACTGAATTTTTATCAGATATTAGAATTGCATTTCATAATGCTTGGATTACAAATGCATTTTCTGCTTTCAAGACCCTTTTTTTTTTAGGGGGGGGGGGAGGTTAAATAGTATGAATAAATGATTTTCACATTATAGAAAAATAGATGCTTGTATTTTTTATTACTTGTTTTATTTTCTAATAAACACACATTAGAATAGTTCTTCAAGTAAGTACCCTGTCAATTGTTTTAATCGTTACTTTTTTATAGTAAGTCCTTTAAATTTTTATTTGAGAAAATTAATCTGCAGTAATAGATTTTTGTAAAAAGTCAGTATACATTATGCATACTTATATTTAACTTAAGCTAGCTCTTGCTAAGATTGAAATCTTAACAAGAATATCTCAGACTGAGAACTGAGATATATGTTGTAAGAGCAAAATTTATAATTTGTTGAGACAATACACTTGAAATAATCAAAATTGTTTCATAATGTGTTAAAAAAAATTTCAGTTTTGAAATAGGCAATTTCAAAATTGTTCACTATGTTTGAATAAATTTAGTTTAGTGCTAGTCATCTTTCTTGGCCATTATATTTCAGGCAATAGATATAAATGCGGATAGATTTTAGATGTGCATTTAGTATAGTATAATAACAAAAAGTTATTTAGCAAATAATATATATTTAGAGTATTTATTCTCTCTCTATATATATAATTTATATACTCATAGTAATTCAGATTTAATTGTTTTGACGTAATTTTGTTGATTCTTTGATGTTGATAAAATGTTTTGATTGAAAAAAAAGCAGCAGATTGTTTCTATAATTAGAAATCTTCCTAGAATTAGCACCTGGAGTGGTTGCTTCTATGAGGAAAAATAAAATGCTTGCCTTGGAATATCATCGTTACAATACAGGAATGTCTACTTTTTGTAAAAGGGGGGGGGGGAGGTTAAAACTAGAATGATGAAAAAATATTGCATTTTAAAAGTAGCTTTCATTTACGATTTCACATACCTAATAGTTCTGCATTGTACAGATAATATCATAGGGCTATCTATAATTGAAAATATGAGTAATGTTCTTTTCAATGTCTTTTCAATGTTTGTGAAGTAGATTTATCAAATAGAAAACAAATCATGACTCTATATTCTTAAACAAGATTGCTGCATCCAGTGTTTTTTTTTCTTTTTTATATGGGAGCGAAGCGCATGCATTATTTTGAATTATAATGATATACATGCTACATGTATTATATTGAATTGTAATGATTCGGGCAGCATTGAGTTTCAAGTATTTTTGAGATTCTTATGCAATAAACTTGCTGTATTCAGTTATTTTTTATTTATTTTATTCTTATGTTTATTCTCATAGCAGCGAATCGTTTATACATACATTGTAGTGATAGTGGCATTTCCGAATTTCATGTATTTTAGTATATTGCAACTTCGCAATTACTGATTTATTTCTGTTTACATTATATTATTTACACACCTCTCATTAAATTTTTCATACAAGTTATTTATAATGATTAGCAGCGTCAGATCGCATACTACATCGATAACAAAGTTTGTTTTAAAAAACATATTCTTAATTTTAAAAATCTTTATAGTTTTTTTTTTTTTTTTTTTTTTTTTGCATCTTAGAACTGTAATACAGTTAAACCTTGACATCCTTAATGTTAGAGGAAGAGAAACAAATTTAAGTTATCAAGATTTAATGGGACAACAACAGTTGTAAAACCCTATGGAGAATGATTGAAGTTGATGTACATTTACCTTGGAAACTACTGAAACGATTCTAATAATTTTTTGACATTATAATTATCAATATTTTGATCATGTTTTTCTTGCAAATAAATTATTTTTTACTAATGTTAATTTTTAAAAAATCTAGAAATGGTTTTGTTTGCAAAATTGCATATCTATTGCCCTTTTTAATTTTTATTTCTTGCCAAGTGATCAATTTATAGTTTTGCTACTGCCAAAACTGCTATAAGAAGTTATTGAAATCACTTCAGTAATTCCTGTAGAAAGGGGTACTTTAATATCAGCTGTTATTAATAGGATTTCACGAGTGTTGTTGCCCCCTTACTAAAATAAATTTTAGAGTATTGGTGCATAAAAAATTGTACTTGAAATACACTAATAAAACTATGAAGTAGAATCAATGCTTAATTTTTAATATGTTAAATTAAAACCAAAGCATGCCATGATATGAGCAATGCCTTAATATCAGACACTTTATCGGCACCATCAGTTATCCCTAATAATGCACTGGTGTTAAATTTAAAACAAAAATAAATTTTTTTCTCCATGTGCCAAGCATACTTGCAGTGGCATTGCAAATAATAAAAATTTTATTTTTAAATAATAAAAATGTAAATTTAGTAAAATAAAAAAATACTTAATGAAATTAAACATCTCTGAGAAAATACAGTTTTCTTAATAACAGAAAAGTATCATGTGACAGACTTCTATATTATTAAAAATCTTTCTACATAAATGGTCTTCAAACTCAGGAGTGAGAACAGCCAAATTCAAAAAGGAATGAAATTTTTTGTTTTGCTTCCCCTTGTAAGAAATAAGGATTTAGATGACTGAATCACTTGTACATTTTTACTGATACATTATTTATCATTACAATTTTTGAAGTGAAAACTTCTTTAGGCGCGTTGGGCATTTTTTGAGATGGAAAAAAATCATTGAACTCGCGACACTGTTACTGTAACCGACCTGTTACCGACACCTCTGTATATTTGAAGTGAAAACTTCTTTAGGAGCGTTGGGCATTTTTTGAGATGGGAAAAAAACATTGAACTCGCGACACTGTTACTGTAACCGATCTGTTACCGACACCTCTGTATATTTGAAGTGAAAACTTCTGTAGGAGCGTTGGGCATTTTTTGAGATGGGAAAAAACCATTGAACTCGCGACACTGTTACTGTAACCGACCTGTTACCGACACCGCTGTATATTTGAAGTGAAAACTTCTTTCGGAGCGTTGGGCATTTTTTGAGATGGGAAAGAACCATTGAACTCGCGACACAGTTACTGTAACCGACCTGTTACCGACACCGCTGTATATTTGAAGTGAAAACTTCTTTAGGAGCGTTGGGCATTTTTTGAGATGGGAAAAAACCATTGAACTCGCGACACTGTTACTGTAACCGACACCTCTGTATATAAGTATGTACATGTATTGTGTATACTTCGGTATCAGGTAGGACGGGGCGGGCGCGTCGCGCGCCCCATGCTTGCCTGTGCGCTATTGTTTTTTATGAAAATTATTTATATATTATATTTAATATATATTTATATATTATTTTTATGTAAATTAAACAGTAGTATTATATTATATTATATTATAATATATTATATTATATAATTAAATATATAATATATGAAATATTTATATAATTATATATTAATATATAATTATATATATTATATATTATATATAATATATATATATAATATATTTCATTGCATATGGTCAGTTGCTTCTGTTTCAATGGTTAATTTTTGCAATAAGTTTTTATATAATATATATATATATATATATATATATATATATATAATTATAATATCTATGAATTTCAAAAAACATATCAAGTTCTATTATCATTCTACTTAAATCTCCAAAGAGATAATTAATGATATTGTGTATACAGAATACCACATAGCTAATAATTAACATGTGCAAACATAATATTACCATAGCTTGTGCTTCAATGGTAATTGGCCAAATATTACTCATACCTAAAGAATATTGAAAAAAGAAAAAAGAAATAGAGAGAAAGGGAAAAAAAAATTATAAATTGGAGTTGCAATTAAGTAAATACAAATGGATTAATAAATTAAATATGAACCATATACAATGGAAAATTGGACCACATGAGAATTAAATATGAATTGGATATGAAAAAACACATGCACATGTACTCATCAGCCTGGATGCACCCACATGTGTTTTAAATAATAATTCAGTGTTTCATAATTCTACTGGCATAATGCTAAGATCAGTAGAATCATCCAGGTACACTGAATTATTACCAGACAACAATTGGAAATATTAAAATTTGGAAATATTTAAATAGGAAATAAAAAACCATTAAGAATATACAATATATTTCACTCACATCGATTATCCCAAAAACTGTATTTAACACCTCACGAAATTACCACGAGATAACAGTTTTGAAATAATAAAATTGGAAATATGAACGCGTAAAGTGTAGATAAAATATTTTACTCACAATAATTATACAGAATCCTTAAAATGTCACAACTTCTGCATGATATTCACATCCACATGGCAATGCATCATACATGTTGACTAAGTCGAGTTGAGAGAAATGATTTGAAAGACAAATATATATATATATATATATATATATATATATATATATATATATATATATATATATATATATATATGTGTGTGTGTTAGAGATTGTGACGGTGTCTCAAGAGGATTATACTAGGTTAATGAAATCTATTGAAGATCTTCAGAGTAAATTTATACTTACATATGTCGATAAAGCTAACACAAGTTATGCATTAATCTGTAAAAAAATTTATAGTGAAATATTAAATGAAAGTTATAATAACAGCGATAACTATGAGCTATTGAAATTGAAAGTTTCAGTGATGGAAAACAGAGTTAAGGCACTATATAAAAAAGTTAAGTTAAAGTAGAAAAGTCAACGTTTTCCATATCTTGTTAAAATGCCAAAGTTTCACAAAAAAACAGTGAAATTTAGAATTGTAACTTGTGGGTATGGTTCATACCTAGAGTCTGCTAATAAGAAATTGTTGGGAGTTTTGAGTAGTGTGTTTGATAGATAGTGTTGAGTACGAAGTCCTCATTTATTATAATGAACACTTACATTTTATTAGATAAATTGAAAAAACATCAAAACACAAAGAGTTTGTTTGTATATGATTTTGCAGACCTATACAGTACCATTAACTTACTGGATTTAAAGGACAAGGTTATAGATTTTTATAACAAAAACAGCAATATAGATAGCGATAAAGATTGGTTTATTAACTTGTTTCAGTTGGTAGTGCAAGAGAATTACTGGTATAAGGGGAGTAGAGTATTTAAACCGATTCGTGGAATCCCAATGTTGGTGAGTTGCAGTTCAATTTTAGCTGACATGTACTTACATATATATATGAGAATAACAATATTTTAAATAGAGAAATATTGAGTTATAGGTATATTGATGATGTTTTAATAGTTGGATTAAATAAGGAAAAATGTAAACCTAGATTTTAAATATTATCCAAATACTTTAAAACTAGAACTCTCCTCCCAGAATATTAAAAACATAAATTATCTGTATGTGAATTTAGAGTTGGAGAATGACAATTTGATAACAAGGGTTTATGACAAGAGAAATGATTTCGATTTTAAAACGTTAAAGATCTTAAATTTTGAATCGAACGTGCATATTTCAGCATTTAGAAATGTGTTTACAAACGGTTTAGTTTGTATTGAGAGATTATGTTCAAGATTTGGCGATGCAGTTGGCGAATTCATGGAGTGGATTAACATGGCATTGATGCAGGGTTACCCTGTGAACTTTGTAAGGAGAAATATGATTAATTTTATAGGTAGAAGTAAATATAGAAGTGAACTGAATTCATTTTTGAATGCTAAGTGTGGTCTAGATCAGTTGTTCGAAGAGTTCAGATAGGGTTGGTTACTGCTGTGTGTAGCTTAGTGTTTTGGTTGATAGTTTGAGTTAATTTGGTCTCGGCAGGAGAAGGGGGACGTTGCTTGCGTGGAAACCAGTTCTAACCCTGCAGTGCATGTCGTTAGCCATGCCCACCTGCCTTCAGGTTTAATTTTCCTGGTATTGGTTTTTCGTTAGTATTTTGTGTTTGGTTATAATTGTATTATAGTTTTAATTGGTTATATTTTAATGTTCAGTTGATATAATGTTATTTGTTTTTGGCTATATAGTGTGGTTAGTGTAAATTTATAATTGTATTTTAGTATACGTAAAATTTTTAATTACAATTCTTTTGCAAAACAATTGGTCTCTTCAAATAATTACCCTTGTTATTGTAATGACCCAAAATTTCAAAAGTACATAAATACAACACATGGTCATATTATTACTGGTGATCTTAATATTGTAGAACAACCTATTTTACAAAACTTAATGCATAATGGCACAAAATTTCGCCTTCCATACATGTGTAAAATCAAATCCATAATATTGCAGTTTATTCAAGATATTGATTTATTTATATATAAAATTGCTATTGATTACAATAAACCTATCGAGTATTTTAGTGAATGGAGATTTTCTGTAATAGATAAATTTAAAAATGAAATTATAAAAAATTATCAACATATTACAAATGCAGCTTTTAAAAACATAAATAAACATATATCAGAACTACAAAACAAATTTATAATTACTTATGTAGATAAATCTCCAAATAATTATGCTATTATTTGTAAAGAGTACTGTAAAGTGTTAATTCACAATGCAATTAACACAAGTAATATTTTTAATAAAACTAAATTAAATATTGAAATTAATAATAGAAAATTATTAAATTATCACAAATTACTAAAAATCAAATGTAATAATTTAAATTATCCTTATCTTGTTATAATTCCAAAATTTCATAAAAATCCTATTAAATTTCGCACAGTTACCATCGGGTGTAACACATATAATAATAATGCAAGCAATTTACTTCTTAATATTTTAAAGCAGATATATGATATAACGATAAAACATAATAACCAACATTGCCTAAAAAACAGTTTTCAGCTTATTAATAAAATACATAATATCAATCCGGTAAAATTCATAAAAACATTGGATTTTAATGATTTATTTAATAACATTGATATAAAAGACTTACATAAAACAATGTGTATATTATTTAAAGAATTTAAATCTCAATTAAAATTAAAAGATCATATTTCCGTAAATTTTTTAAAAACATTATTAAACTTTACATTGCATAATAATTACATCATATATGACAATATTATTTATAAACAATGCAGGGAATACCGCAGGGTGGGACCGCTTCTAGTATTCTCTCTGAGCTTTACTTATATTATTATGAAAGAAATATTGGTCCGAACAATGATTATGTATTTTATCGCTATATTGATGACATTATCATTTTTTATTTCGATGATAAAAATTGCACATCACCACTCAATTTTTATCCTAATCAGCTTACATTAAGCGAAAATGATTTGATTAATAATAATATAAATTTTCTTGACTTAAAAATTAATATTAATGATAATTATAAATTAATATTTGATATTTATGATAAAAGATTTGACTTTCCATTTAAAGTAAATATTTTTACCACTTTTGCTTCATGTTTACATAAATCAGTTTATAATAATATAATTATCAATTACCTTCATCGTATAAAATATCTATGCTCAGATATAAATAAAAACGAAAATATTAGATTTATACGAAATCAAGCAAAACATTATGGTTATCCTATTTTTTGATAAATTCAATTATCAACTCTTTTAAATAACATTTATTACATCATATAAATATAAACATTTTATGTAATAATTTATTTTGTTTTAGTGTGCGATAAAATATAGCAAATGATATAGCAAATAATACTATTAAAACATATAAGGACTATTATTAAGATGATTGTACATTGTTTACACTTTATATAGTCATGGTGAATGTGCGTCTGCCAATCACCTGTATATTAAGTGATACTGATGATCAGTTATAAAAAGTCTATAAAACATGCATTGTATTAAAATAACTGTAAACATAACATATACAAAAACACAACTCATCAAGATTATGATATTTCATGATGTGCGCCATGTGGTCATATTGGTATAAATGTAGACCTTGTGATGTTTAAGGAATTTTTGATAATTATTGTGAGTAAGATATTTTATCTATTCTTTACAAGTTTTTTATTTCCAATTGTTTTCTGGTAATAATACAGTATACCTGGATGAATATACTGATCTTAGCATAAATGCCAGTATATTTATGAAATACTGTATTATTTTTAAAACACGTGTGGATACATCCAGGCTGATGATTATATCTACACGTGTTTTGTCATATCCAATTCTAATTTAAATCTCTTGTTATCCAATTTTCCATTATATTTAGTTCATATTTCATTTCAAAATCCATTTGTATTCACTTGATATCAACTTCAAATTATTAACATTTTATGGTTTATTATATAATTTTTTTTCTCTCTCTCTTTTTAAAAAATATTTTTTCATATTTTCAGTATTTTTGGCCAATTACCATTGAAGCAAATGCTATGGTAATATTACGATTGCACTTGTTAATTTATTAACTATGTGGTATTCTGTCTACACTTTATTACTAATTATCTCTTAGGAGATTTAATTAGAATGTTACAAGAACTTGAAGAAGAATTGCAAGAAGAAGAATTTTAGAAGTAGGAATCTGGATAAATAAAGATGATGACAAAATGACAAAATAAAACATGATATAAGGAAAGAGCTTATCAGTAGTGATATTAGACATAATATCAATTTGAATACTTCGAAAAATCTAAATACTTGTAAAGAAATAGAAAAATCAATATTTAATTGTGATGGTAATCGAAGGGAAAATGACATTAAGGGAATTATATTTAATATAAAAAAGAAATTGATACCGGAGACTTTAACAACTTTACAATCTAGCACAAGAAATGTTAATAACGATTTGGGCTTGGATTTATTGCGGTATAGAATCAAGAAACAGTGTCTACAGAGATATTGTAACTTAAAGAACTGTTAGAAAAGTACGGAAGAAAAGATCTATTTTATATTGGATTATGTGGGGAATTGCTATAAAGGAGTTGATTTTGGGTAAATATTTAAACAAGTACAATGATCTACTACCAGTGAGTAAAGTAAAAATAGTTAAGCCATTTAAATATGATAAGCCTTTAGGCCGTGTTATGTTTAATTATAATGGATATACAAAAGACCTAAAGAGGTGTATTCATGAAAGTACATGAAGTTGCAATGATGAAGAATTTATTGAAGTGAAAACTTCTTTAGGCGCGTTGGGCATTTTTTTAGATGGGAAAAAAACATTCAACTCGCGACACTGTTACTGTAACCGACATTGTTACCGACACCTCTGTACATTTGAAGGTAAAATCTCTTTAGGAGCGTTGGACATTTTTTGAGATGGGTAAAAACCATTTAACTCCCGACACTGTTACTGTAACCAACACCTATGTATATAAGTATGTACATGTATTGTGTATAGTTCGGTATGAGGTAGGGTGGGTTTATATATTATATTTAATATATATTTATATATTATTTTTATGTAAATTAAACAGTGGTATTATATATATATATATATAATATATTGAAATTCATGTTTTCACTTCTGTCGGCACTCCCGGAGTGCTTGTGTGTTTTTTTTCTTTTTTTGTTAAGTTGTTTTAGAGATTTTAAACTTTTTGTGTTCAGGAGAAAAAGTCAAAGCAGAAATTTTGGAGGGGAAGGGCACAGTCACAGGGGTCATGACGCCTTTCAGAATGAAGAAAATTTCTAAAGAATAATGTATTTTTAAAATGCAGACATACATTAAGAGTTCTTTCATTTTTCAACAACGGAGCATTTTTTAAAACACTCACAAAGTCATTTTCATAAGGAAATGCATGATATTTGTAATATTACTCTTTAAAAACTTACTCAAATCCAAAGTAGCTACTTTTTGAAAGTTATTTTTAATTTCAGATGCAGGATATTTGGAGGTGCTCTTATTCACAAAGTATGTAATTGAATAGCAATTTCAGTTTTTTGAAAAATGCAAAGATCTTGCAGAAAATGCTGTCAAATTTGGTGTTTTAAACCCAATTTCTAGACACAACAGCCTGAGAAGAGTCGTCATGGGACAATCTCTTAAAACTCAAGATGCAATCTATTTATTAAAAAAGGAAAAATGCTATTAAATTTCAAATCACTGAAATTGTTATGCCTACCAATTGCATACTTTTATATTTAAAAATGAGTCAGAAAAATTTTGCATTTGTTTGGAAGGGAAAATATTTTTTAGCGTCACCTTACTTACCAATGAATAAAACAACATTTTTGATTTTCATATTGGGTCGTTCTACAAAAAAATTTACTTTTTGAGTGTAAATGGTTCAATAATTTTTTATATTAATACACATAATTCCTATTTCATTACTTTTAAGATTTATATATAGGATGTCATATAGTCTTCTCATTACTTTGATACTTCATTTCTTTTCTAAAGTTTAAGGGGATAATTTCCTTAATAAAATTGTAATGAAGGATACAAATACATAATGTTTTGTTTATAATGCCATGCTTAGGATAAAATGGGAAACTCGAAGTAAATATCTAAGAGCTTTATCAAAAATGTTGTTTTACTCATTGGTACGCAAGGTGACTCTCTAGAAAGCTTTATGTATATAAATTATAAAATTATTTTCATTATGCTATTTTCATTATGCATATTAAATTATGCTTGCTTTTTAAATCAGAAATGGAGATACACAAATTTCATGACTATTTCTAGTTCAGTGAGAATATTTCAAAATTAATGGCAAGCATCAAAGTGCATATTCATAGCTAATACCAGAAATTTTAAAAGAATGTCTCCAGCCTCAGAATATTCTCTCCAGGTGACGAATGCTACTATATGTTGGAAATTAGTGCATAGAATTTTGTTGTAATGGAAGACACAAGAAAAACTTGTAACAATTCAAACATAATTTAGAAAAATTTAATTTATGAATAAAATATTTAGGGGGAAAATACATTATTAAATGAATATATATTTATTACATTTACAAAATAAAGGATGATGCTAATAAAAAAAGAATAACTGTAACATGTAATGGGGATATATAAGTATATGTCTATTCCTTGAGCAAAGCTGAAAATTCTGTTAAAATGAAATGTTGGCATTCCTCGAGAAAATCTTTATGCATGAAAATTCAATTAATGTGATCAGTTAAAATGATTCTAACAAAATTTCATTACAGCCTAAGCTGGCTCTAAGTTTTGGCACAAACTAGAGCCAGTTTTGTATTAAGGGGCAGCTCGCAATGATAGTTATAAATTATTCTTTTTCTTTTCATGTGTAAAAGATTATAAAGGGGTGCTAATAAAAGAAAAATTAGGGTGCCATACACCCTTGAGTCAGCTTTGATTACATACAACGAAAAAATTTTGTGGTCCCAATCATTGTAACGGGATTTGTCTGTATAATAGAATGTGAGCATTGACATCAGAAAAAACATTCTGGTACTTTTACGCTAGCCGAGTGCAAATCTCGCCAATAGCATTTTTTTCCCTTCTCGCCAATAGTAGCTTCTATTTTTTGCATATGTCAAGTAGAAACAATGCTTCAATGTTTTCATAAATTTTTTTAATTTATTTATGATATTATTTCTTTTAATATTTTTTTTTTTATATAAATGAAATGTGTTAAAGACGTATTTTAAATGTATGTGCCTTTAATGTATAAATTTGAAATAAAATGGGTGAAAGGTTTATATTTTAAATGCAGTATAAATGATGGCGATTTATCACCTGTGCCCAGCTAACATAAAATTACCAATATTAACTGCACAAAAACACCATTCTCAATTAATCACCACGCTGAAAATTCAGAAAAACGCTGGTTTTTCTTATGTACTAGCAATTCTGAAAATTGAGAATATAGACATGAAGGAACAGATGTCGCAGACACACCGAGATTGGCGCTGTTTTATTTTGGTGCTCCATAATTTTATTTAACATACACATATTTTTATTTAACACACATATTATTTTTATTCATCACACACATTTAATTTTATTTATCCGTTATTTTTATAATATTTTATTTATTTACACACACATTTATTTTTATTATGTAACTACAGGTTGCCACATGAAACAAAAATCACTAAGTTTTTAGTTTCATGTTTTTTTTTTATTGATGTGGTAACATCAAGCAAAAAATTGACATTTTTGTGTCAAACGAAACCTTGGTGCGTCTGTGACCGATATGAAATAGGTTAAACTAAAAATTGTTTGTTATAATCCCATGCAGGACAATTTTTAAATATATCAACATAAAAGCACTACAGAAGGCTAACAATGAAGGAATATTAATCTTATATATATATTTTTTATTATTATTATCGGGTATTTAAAATAATTAGGAACTAAAATAAAATTATCAAGGGGAGCTGTCCTGTTGAACACCCTGTTTAAAATAATTTTAAAATAGAGTGATACCTTGGCTAACGAACATAATTCATTCTAGAATTGCATTTGTAAGCCAAAATGTTCATTTGCCAAAACTGATTTTTCATTCAATTAAAATGTGCTACATTATGTTACAGCATGTATATATATATTATATATAAAAAAAATGTAAGCCAAATCGATGTACCTTAGCTAAGTCAGAAAAACAAAGTGATCATTAGCCGAGGTATCACTGCACATGAACATAAAAAAGAATGAATTAAAAGAAATTTTACATAAGGGATAGAGACACATCCCCCCCCCCCAAAAAAAAAAGTTCCTTTTTCTGTTAAATTATTTTGTGTCCCTTGAGAATAATATATTTTTTTTTCAAAATCATGAGAGATACAAAAATTTAATGAAATTTCTATATTCACATACAAATATTTACCATTACACGAACATACTATATGATCAAGCAATTTAAATTTATTAAAACTGAAATAAAATGGAAAGATAATGTTTTCGATTACCTCAATTGACTTGATGCAAAATGTTAATTCATCATTGATCACTGGTATGTCTTTAACGATAACTGTGAGTAGTGAAGTACCTATCATGTTGATAGCAGACACCAGGACACTGCTCGCACTACCATTGCTGTCATCCATGTTCATCAGCAACGTTTGAAAGAGTATTGCCTGCGTATACAATGTAACTTATCAGATACACAGCAAGCAATACTCGTTCAACCAATAAAAGTCCAGTTAAAAACCTGTTTCTGTAAAAAGAAAATATTCAATAAGTTTTAATTACGTAAATTTAAAATTGAAGCATTTTATAAATGTTTAAAAACAAACAACAAATAAATATACTTAAAATATCAACATGAGATCTCAAAATGATGATAATTTGAAGGTCTCTAAAGCAGTTTTCATTAAATTAAAATTCCATAAGAGATATTTACATTTTGGAAAACTCAAAAAATGTTAAAATATTAATGTTCATGAATGAAAAATACTTTCCTTGTAAGTCATAAAAATAGTTTTAAAATCTTACCTAAAAATTTTTACAAATGAAGAAATAATAGTGGCTTTATTATTATTATTTTTTTATCAGTTAGTATTTGGAGGTGCATTGCACTATTCTATTACTATCACAAATCTTGAAGACAATCAGGTTAACTATAACCAAGCTCACACAATAATAATAGCCTTTTTGTTAAGGGTAGGGGGGCAGAACATAGTATCAATTTACAAATTTATTGCTGGAAAATTGCCTAAGTTTTGTTAGTATTCCTATTTTCTTGGTTGAAAAAGTGTAGAAACCTAAATTGCTTCATTAATATTTATCAGAACATAACCATCTCTAAAATGAGCAGGATACTTTCTTATCTGAGTAAAGTACACATTCTTCAAGAAATTGTTTGACTTGTATTATCAATAAACAAACTGATTCAAAGTTATTGTTTACTTTAAAATATATTAAGATAGATGAGCATTCATACAGTCAATCA
Source organism: Maratus michaelseni (assembly GCA_963931845.1). Lineage (NCBI taxonomy): Eukaryota > Metazoa > Arthropoda > Arachnida > Araneae > Salticidae > Maratus > Maratus michaelseni. The sequence continues at coordinate 420,697,016 of OZ007591.1, read as the reverse complement.
CTATTTTTTTTGGTTTATTATATAATTCTGCAAGAATATGATTTATCAATGATCAATTCATTTGTATAAAGATTTTTTTCCCTTAATGTGAATAATCACAACTATTATATTCAATAAAATTTAGGCTCTTATTAAAAAAAAAAAAATCTGCGAGAATTACATTTATCAACTTGTGATACTTAATATTACTGTCTCATGTAAATATGCAGGTATTATAAATTTTTAAACACCTATTACATATAGCCTGACAAAATTAAAAATAGAAAATTTCAACGGAAATAATATATACATTGATACTGCAATATTTTTGGATTTTATTATGGTCTGAATAACCAAACTACGTTTAAAAATAACAAGAACATAAAAGAAATCGTTAAAACATTGGTAATAACTCTAAACTGGGGACAGTGTAATCATAATACAACTTATGATGACATTATTATAAAGCATAAAAATCATGCATTTTATAAAAACAAATCATGCTTGTTACTCTAAAGACACTCAATCTGAACAACAATTTAGTTACATTAAGCTTTAAATTGAAATTAAAATATAAAATAATATAAGAATCCTACATCCTCAAACACTGCAAATCAAACAATAAAATCGGCAAATCATTATTGAGAAAATAAATATTCCCTTTATGGTACTACCCTACAAAATATTAAAATTAATAAAAGCATATAAACTGCACGACTACGTGGACAAAGATTAATAAATAAAAAATATCGATTTTGAATAGAACGCGTATAACTTGTTGTGGCATAATTTATAGTCTTTATACGTACATCATATTATGTTTAGCTCATTGTATTATTTTTATCTAATTTACAATTTTATGTCATTTAGTTTTTAAAATTTGGCAACACTCTAAAGTTTTAGTTTTTGTTTTGCATCTTAAAAGTTTGTTCGATAAAAATAAATCTGATAAGTTTAAACTGAATAATGATGTCAGTATTTTATTAGAAAATACACGCAATAAAAATAATTAACGATCGTTTATGAAAATTGACTCACCAACAACTGGTGACCCGGACGTGATCTGAACACGCAACCTTCTGATCATAATGTTCAACATCATATTATAACACAAGGTCAACCTGTCCATTCTAAAGCAAGACAATTAAATCCTCAACGACTTGCAACAGCGAAACAAGAATTCCAATTCCTGCTCAATAATAATATAATAAGACCTTCCAGTTCTCAATGGTCAAGTCCTCTGCATATGGTTACGAAAAAAAGATGGTACTTTTCGCCCATGTGGAGATTACAGACATACAGACAACTCAATGCCAGAACTGTTCCTGATAGATATCCTATCCCTCGAATTGAAGATTTCCATCATATTTTGAAAGATACAACTATATATTCTAAAATTGATTTATTTAAAGCCTATACTACCAAGTGCCCATTGCCGAAGAAGATAGGTGTAAAACAGCAATTATTACTCCATTTGGATTGTACGAGTTCAATGTAATGAGTTTCGGTTTGAAGAATGCACCAGCAACTTTTCAAAGATTTATTAATGAAGTTTTTTCAGGTCTAGATTTTGTCTTCGCCTATTTAGATGATATTCCTATCGCATTTACAAGTGAAGAACAACACAAGAATCATCTCAAATTGGTATTTGAAAGATTAAACCATTATGGACTTCGCATTAACATTTCCAAATCTGTCATGGGAACACAAGAAATAGAATTTTTGGGATATTTAATTACTCCCCAAGGCTCACGTCCTTTACCTGGAGAATTTTTCCACAAAAGTACAACTTAAATAACACCGGATACTTTTGCAAAACAACTTCAACAAGTAATGGAAGAAGTTGGACCAAGAACTGTGTCAAAAAAATATGTTCAAAAAATATTTGTTCCAAAAGATTTAAAAACCACGTCACATGTGTTTATTCGCAAGGACAGAGTTAAAAAGCAACTAGAACCCCCATACGAAGGTCCCTTTCAAGTCGTCGACAGAAATGAAAAATATTTCACACTCAAAATCAAAGACAAAACTGTTACTGTGTCTATTGATAGATTAAAACCGGCGATTTCTTGCAAACATCAGACCTTCTTACAAAAAACCCAACAAAAACAAAACAATCTGCGAAACCTAAACAGGATTTACCTCCTCAAGTTCAAAAACCTCCTGAAAAACATTCACGTACGGGACGAACGATCAAACTTCCTGTGCGATTTCGCGATTAATTTTGTAATTTACTTTTTTCTGTATATATTCCATTGTATTGTATAGATTGTACCGTAACTTTGTTACTGGGATGGGAGTACTGTTGTGGCATAATTTATAGTCTTTATACGTACATCATATTATGTTTAGCTCATTGTATTATTTTTATCTAATTTACAATTTTATGTCATTTAGTTTTTAAAATTTGGCAACACTCTAAAGTTTTAGTTTTTGTTTTGCATCTTAAAAGTTTGTTCGATAAAAATAAATCTGATAAGTTTAAACTGAATAATGATGTCAGTATTTTATTAGAAAATACACGCAATAAAAATAATTAACGATCGTTTATGAAAATCGACTCACCAACAAACTTATACAATAGCATTTAATTGCAAGACAAAAATAATAATTATAAAGGGCACAGATTGTACTAATTGTTAAAAAAGGGATTGTTAAGAGATATAGCAGCTCAGTTACAATGACTTTAAATAAAAGTGCATGAATACATACTTTCCCAGTTGTGTGTATAAAATCTATAAAATTAGACAAATCTTATTTTTACAGAGCAATTTTTTTTTTGCCTAAGATACGAACTTTTTATCCCCACCCACTTAATTATTATATTAAATTCGTAAAATAACACCGATCAAAAATAGTTGAAATAACATGATCAGATCCTAACACTACAGAAATTATTGTAACTCTGACATAACCAAAAAAGACAGAAAACAACACACAAAACACTTACCTGATATATTTTTTCCAGTTTACATAATTTTTTTCTGGATGCTAGACGTTTTAAACGCAACACACGTCTTGATTTTCATAAAAAAAAAACAAATTTTAAAATAAAACAGAAAATAAGCACTTGGCAATCAAATAAAGTGAGATAAAGAAGCCAATGTGGTAAACATGAACTCGCTCTAAGCGTGTAGTGAGTATGTGCAGGAGATTGCGCAGATTGAAGATTCTGGGTTCCATGTTTTTGACGTCGTACTGGAATGATCTATAGGACCGAGGAAGCATATATTGATATTGATATCTTCGGAATAATTTCCGGCAGTTATCTTTTGTTTCTTGACTTTTTCCAAATTTTTTTTACATTCTCTATGCTTTCTTCAACGGTTTTTGGCGATCTTTTGAACTTTTTCTGCTACTCTTTCTTCTACGGTTTTGGCTGTCTTTTTAACTTTTTCTTCTATTTCGTGAAATCTTCCTTGAAATTTGTTTTCCACGAAGTCAATTCTTTCATTTAAAGATTTTATTTTATCCTCTATTAATTCTTTCAACTCACCAAGGTTGGTTGGCATTTTCTTCTTAATTTCATCTTTTAACTCGCCAAGGTTGGTTGACATATCCTTTTTTAATTCTTCCGACATTTCCTTCATTTCAGCCTGGTTCGCAGTCATTTCCTTATTCATTTCAGCCTGATTCGCAGTCATTTCCTTCTTCATTTCAGCCTGATTCGCAGTCATTTTCTCATCCATCGCTGACATTTCCTTCTTCATTTCTTCTTTCAACTCGCCAAGGTTGGCAGTCATTTTCTCATCCATCTCTTCTAATTTCCCCACGAATTTACTCAGTTGCGCCTCCATTGTTCTGGTAATCGGCATTCAATCCCACTTCTGACACCAACTGTTGTGCGCTCGGGGTTCGAAAGGATTGATGGCAATATATAAAAACAATCAGCAAGCTTTATTTACTCTAAAAAGTTCAATAAGAACACAAATATCTTCTCAAAACACAAATATTCAGTAATCTTCAAATCTAATAACAGCACAGCAAAATTTCACACAGAACAATATAGCGTATTCAATACGAAATTGCTCATAGACAACACAGTCTCAAAGCAAAAGCCTCTCGTGTGAATTCAATCACAGCTGATAGTCAACTGAAATCCGTGGAGGTCCCAGCTGGCCCTTATATAGGTTTTAGAGATCATTCTAGAATTTTTCAGGGTTTCGGATGTCCAGAACTTACCAGAAAGTACTTCAACTTTCCAGAGAGGACCTCGAACGAGAAAGGACCTTAATGCACAGGTAAGGGGGGGTTGCACAAAATGTCGCCAAATCCGTCGCTAACTTGGCGACATTTGGCGATATATCGCCAAATTTGGTGACAAAAATAAGTCGCCAAAACCATCGCCAACTTGGCGATAAACCCATTCCTTGGCGATTTTCCCATAGACCTCCATTGTAAAGACGATGCTGTAAGGTTGCTTTTCTTGCAAAACACCTGAGGCCTTTTGCATTGAGTTACATAATTTTCGATAGAAAAAACATAAAATAATGCTGCAATTTCACTATAAAAAATAGAATATTTACAAATGTACAAAATTCATAATAATATAATAATGGTTAATGGTTTTAAAAATTTAAATTCAAAATTACCATCAAATGATTTTAGGCAGTGACCAGTGGTCATATATACAGAGGCAATGAAATACCAAATACTCATATCTGTCACGCGAACGCGATTTTTAAAATAAATTCTGGGGAGAAAAAACTCGCGGTATAGAAGTAAAAATATTTGCATTTTAAAAATCCTTCTTTACCCTAGAATATGCATTAATAAATACTACAAAGGAATTAATGTTTTTTTCATAAAATAACAATTATAAAAACAAATAAAAACATGTCTGAATTATTCTTTGATCATTTGTAACATTAAATCAACTGCTGCAATTGAAATACTTTCTTTCTTTATCGCCCTAATTCACACATTATTCAACAACAGTGAATATTCATCCACACCGTCAAAATCTGAATATCATAATGAAATGAAAGCATACGCGATATCCCACGCATGCGCTCAGAGTTTAACCTTGCACCGTCAATAGCATAAAAACGATATTTCATCCACTGTTAGTGGTCGCTGGCGAAAATCACCCTTCTTTTCTTTTCAAAAACCTTTTCAGCTGCGTGTCACACCGTCAGTATTCATGAATACGGTATATCATGGTTTAAGCTGGGGGAACTCACACCGTTCGTATTCATGAATACTCGAAGACGAGGAAGAGCTTTTAATATCGTGGTTTTCATGGTTTCTGTCAAATTTATGATATTTGCGATATACCGTTGGGTTTCTTGGATTACCGTAGGATTTTTTGATATCGGTATCACGATAAGCATTTTATATTGGTTTTATCGATTTTATCGATATATCGCCCAGCCCTAGTAGAGATGATATTGTGCGCTTTGACTCTCAAATGTACAGGACGTCCCCAAAACATTGCCATTGACTTTTATTCCTTAAATATTGATCATATAGACATATATTATAAAGTAGCTGTTACCCGTGACTTCGTACACGTAACATTTAAAAAAAATAATACATTAATTAAGCAACCTATGCAATTAACAAACTCTTTATCACAGTTTATAGTAGAAAATACTTCTGATAATCCCAATTTGCGTATTTCTGTTTATATATATATATATATAGGATCATTTAAATTTCTTTCATGAGCTCGAAATCTCACACTCTTTCACTAAGATTAAGTGTGAAATACAGTTATTTCTTTGTTATTCTTTTGCATTCCTATTTATTCTTTTTTACATTTATTCCGTTCATGGAAATTGATTTCATTCATGTTTTCGTGTCGAAGAATGTAGTTTAAAGTGATTATATTAGTAAATGTTTTTGAGGAAATTTGTTACTTAACATGTCACATTAGATATGATTGTGATTTGATTAGATTTGTCTAAAAATCAACATATTTCGTTATGTTTCTATTGCAAAAAAACTTCGCATCTTTAAATACAAATTGAAGTTATATGATATTTAAAAAAGAATTTAAAACGTGGTGGAGCATAAAAGTTCTAAAATAAACAAAATAAGTAGAAAAATACCTTTAACTCTCATTTTTTTATTGTATTTTTATTTCACAGTGCCACACTTTTAACAGCTGTAGATATACCAACAATATAAAAATCTTTTTCACGCTCCAAATTCTTTCAAAGCCCTGCTTATTTGTTAAGCAATTTTTAACTATAGATTTAGATATTTTAAAATTAAAATCATGTCTATATTAATAAAAGAAAGTTTTGCTCTGTGTGTGTGTGTCTGTTTGTTTCTCTGCGATTGCTAGCAAAATCTCCCTGTATAGGATCCGTGACATTTATACACACCAAGTAATAAGTAAAAAATGAGTTATATTTAAAAACGTGTACCGCAACTGAAAACGCACTTCCAGCAATTATTGTTCCAAGAGAGTACTGTAGCCGAATTCTTTTGGGTGCTATGAACGATGAGTGCTTTGTCCACCACATTCCGTAGTAAGCCTCTTGTAGTGCACCTGAGTGATACATATATATACATTCCAATATGTTTGAAATAGTGTAACATCATTACAATACACAGCAAACCCTTCCCCTCCCCACAGACCGTACCGTTATGTAACGGAATTCTTTTGAGTGTCCCTGTTAATGAACTGTAAATGCTGCACCCTTCATTTTCAGTAACGAACATCATTAGATTAGAAGTCCCAAGAGAAATGGAACCAAAACGTACAAGAAAACTCAACAAATTTTCAAAACAGAAGTTCAGGCCTTTTTCAAGTTTAAACAGATAAACAGCTTCATTAATGGTAACAGCAGCACCAACTTTTGGAAAATATTGGGTGGGTTCAATCATTTTGGGGGGAAATGACGATGAATTGGGGGGAAAAGAATTTTTTTTAAGGTAAGGAGACGGATCAAAAAGTTACGATAGTCAAATTAGAATTTTTGCGAGTAGGATATAAAGTTACGATTTATATTCTGATATGAGATCTTCATTTTATGGACTTTAATATTTACTATTACACTCACTATGAATATGACTAAAAATTAAAACTCAAAGAACTTAAAATGAATCATTCCATCACAAATATATTGAAATGCGTGTATTAAAAATACAATATAATTAAACTATACCAGGTGATTAAAAATAGAGGTAATGGTGACTATCTCTTTAACTACTGATGGTAGAAATATGCACCCATTTGCAAATAGTATACAAATCGAGCACAGATTCCAAATGATTTGTTTAAGAATAGGTTGTATGCACATTAAAATACGACATTTAATTGTTTTAAACAGTCCCCATTTCGTATAGCTTATTTTTAGAAAAAGTTGTTCCGTACCTAAAGAGGACATTAAAAAAATTCTTTTACCTACAAAACTTACTAAGTTATGATACTTTGAATCTTATTAATTTTCAGTGTTCTCTGGCAATAAGAATACACCTTTAACTATTTATAAGAATTTTTGAAATAAAATGAACTCATTTATTATTTGTTTATCGTGTTGCATACATGGCATATTTTTCATTCATCACAAGCACCCTCTAAAACTAATTTTTTAGGACTGTCTTTATTCACATTTGAAATAGTAATGTGACTAAGCCTTTTTTGTGACTTAAGTGGGATGCAAAAAATTTTTTTCAATCTTTCCATGGGAAGAGGATTTCAACATTTATACACTTTACTATTTTAAAAATTACTAAAACCAGACAAAAATATTTCAATGCTGATACCTGGTGCACACTAGGATTCTGTATAAGTTTCAATGAAGTGACTTTCTCATACCTATGCTTGCATTAGCCCTATTTTTATAGGTCAAAGTGCCCACTTAAAGTTGTCCTAAATAAATATTTTTCTACACTCAGCAACACAGGCATTCTGATATATTCACGGAGGCACTTGTATGAAAAAGTATGAAAGTTTTAGGCATAATTTCTGAAGTAGTTTGAAATCGAATAGAGTTTCTCATTTTAAAAAATGTACAACTTCAGTTATAATAAGTACTTAATTTGCGAAGAAGCATTGCATAAATGAATGACCGGATTTTAAAAATGTATATCTTAAAATCTATTACACATTTTATAAGTAATGTATGAAAATAAAGAAAAATATTAAAATTTTTTTCAGTTATAAACTTTTGTGAACTTTTCGTAATATGACAAACAGGGTGGCAATTCTTCCTAAAAATAACCTGTAATCTTGTTCGTCCACACATTTTGCAATTTTACACTGTCAACGGCTCTTAATGCAGCACTGATGCACTCTTTAGTTCTGTGACTGTTGTTGAGAATAGTGTTTCACAAACAAGAAGTTGTTGTTGTTGGTTTGGCCCGTTCTATAGACCCGGTGAGTAGCTTTCTATTTCCGTTTAGCTGTCATACAATAAGAAGTTTGATGTAAACCCACAAAAGTAAATAACTTGGCGTACGATCTGGGGAACTTGGCGGCCATGGGAATAAGGGTAAATCATCGTTATCCGCATGACCAATTTAGCCTTGACAGACCAAAAAACAAAAAACAAAAAAACTTGGATTGCTTTTCTTTACTTTCATATATCACTTATTATAATATGTGTAATAAATTTGAAAATATAAATTTTAAAAATTTGGTCATTCGTTTTTGCTATTCCTGTATTTAAACTGTATTATGATATAACTTATCAGAGAAAAGGCCCAGACACACATTCTAAGATGCTGCTGGGAGGCGGCACATTCTACATATTGCGTCCTAGTTTTATTCCGTATTATCTTATCACCTTGTTTTGAATGTATTGCATTACTTTTTGTCTAGTCAAGCTGAGGAAAGGATGGGCGGCATTTAGTGCACACAGATAAGTCCACTTTCCAGAAAGAGAAAGGTACTTATTTACAATTATAAATACAAAGAAATAAATATTATTAACACTTCACCAAAACACACACTCCAGAGAAACCGCCTAAGTGGTTTATCATGTCCAAGGCATTAAAAGTAAATGATAATTGACCCATACTCACCACTAAGAGGCTTAACTAATCTCCTTGATACTTACTGGTACAACATGTAGGAAATTTCTCTTTAGAGAGGTTTTTTAGAGAGTGGGGGTGTTTTTTAGGTTCATGTGTGCATTCTACTCCTATCCTTTCTGGGTTTTCAAACAGAATGAAGTCAATAGAAGAATTAATTTTTCAGAGATTGAAAAATAAACAAGAAATAAGAATCGTGTGTGCTGAGAGAGCAAATTATTGGATGGGCTTGGGCCCATATAAGTTGGCGCCACTGAATAGGGAGGGAATTGACCTACTAGAGGAAGTCACATCATATATTATATTGGAAAATATTATAATATTTGCCCAATTACATACATGTATCTAAAGAGAAAATGTTTGTCGCTAAAAAACAGGATTAGTGAGTGAACACAATTTACACTTTGTGTATTTTGGAAAATTGTGTATTTTTATACTGTAAAAAAATGATTCCTGATAAAGAAAAAATATTTGTATACATTAATTATTGTTCCCTCTTTTTCGTACATTTACTAATAACTAGCGGGCCATTTTTTTTTCTACACAGTTGCTGTGGGACCCCATATGCCTTCTGTAATATATAGTCTGGAAATAACTATTCTACATGCAAAATAAATAAAAATTTATTTTAAAATATACTAACTTAACGGTACTTTTCTGTTATACGAACACCCTTCCAAAATGTATGCTAATGCGCCATTTATTTCAACCCTGACCATGCAAAGGATTTTTAATGCAAACTGTGCTAAACATTGTGATTTACTATTTATTGAATGTGACTCATTTTTTATTATTATTATTTAATTGTAACCTTGTAAAACATCTTAATTTATAATTTTTTGAATCAAAAATATTTATTATAAAGTTATAACTTATATTTATTTCTAACGTTGCGGTAGATTTTGCCATTTGGTAAGTACATGTATTACCTGATGATAAAGAAGTTGCAATAAAATTATTTCAGAACTTTGGATTTATGCATAAAAAAGTTTTTGAACGTCTTCATTCAGAAAAGGAAATTCTTATACTGCAATTGTAATGCTAAGAGAAATTTACAATTCCATTCCTGCAGTTTAAATTGAGTTTTATTTTATTACTTTAGTGCAGGGATGGCCAACACGCGGCACGCGTGCCGCAGTGTGGCACGGCGGAGTTTTAACAGTGGCACGCGAAGACTTATTGATTTTTTTTAAATTAAAAATAATAGGCAGAAATCCAGATAGAAATGTATAACTGTCCAAAGTTAATTTTCGCAATAAACTTAAAAGAAGTCACTACATTAATCTAATAAGCGCCTGAAATCACCAATAAAAAAACATTAACAGCGCTGCAGTGAATTTAATCTAAAAATATATAGGCACTCTACTCCACAAATCCCCCGTTTCGTCTGAATTCACGGTATTTCTTTTCCCGCACTCTTGATCAGCAAACGGCAAACGGAAGACTGAGTTTTTCCTCATGCAGAAATTGGCAACAGTACTTCAGCGGGAATCTAGTAGAACTGCCAAGCAAAGTGTTAAGTTTTTTTAAAAATTGTTTTTAAATTCTAGCCTCGGGCATAGTTGTTTTAAAACTTTTTATTTTTTCATTATGTCTATGAGTAAATCTTCGACATCGAAAAGAAAATATGAAGACGATATTGCAATTCGTGATTTTAGAACTGTCTGGGAAGAACAATTTTTGTTCACGAATCAAAATACTTCCAAGCCTGTTTGTTTGATATGTGGAACTTATGTAGCAGTGCCGAAAAAATTTAATCTGGAGCGGCATTTCACACAACTACATAGTGATTTTAATAGTAAATATCCTGTCGGATCACACTTGCGATTGGAAAAATGTTTATTAACAATAAAAACCTAAGTTTATATTTTTGTTTTATTTATATTATTTTTTAAATCTCCATTACTCAGACTTACAGGAAAAAATGTGGTATTGGCGTAAAAATCACATAATCAGCTTATAAATAACATGATATCGCCTTTTGATAGTTTAAGTATGTTGGAAAAATTGGAAGTGGCACGCATATTTTTTTTTCTTCAGATAGTGGCACTCTTCCCAAACAGGTTGGCCACCCCTGCTTTAGTGTATAATATTTAATTGTTCTTTCATTTTAACTATATACTTGAATTGATTCAATAAAATAGTTCATGAAAGTCTGCAATTTTCAAATGTTATTTTTTAAAATACTCGCTTCCGTACCAACAATATTTTCCTCTAACTGTTTTGTTTATATCACGTTAATTTTTTTGCGCCAACCATTATGCTTGGCCACATTGATGTTGGTATAACAGAAAAGTGCCAAATTAACTAATAAAAATATTTATAAAAAAGCATGTAAATAAAGATTTTGTGAAATAAATAATAAATTTTATTTATGATCACCCTGACGAAGACCTGCTCAACTCTGCCCATGCTAATCTAGGGGGAAGAGAGAGCTTCCAGATGAAATAAACAAAAATTAGATAACCTAAGATATATGGCAATCATTGTAAATGGGCCCAGTTGGTTTCAACCCATTAATTGTTAATAAATCTTGTTTAGAAATGTTAATTAAAAATATTGAGTAAAGTAAAAACTTCCCATTTTAGTTAAAATTTTCTGAGACACAAAGACAAAATTTAATTTTACCTACTTTATCTGTCTTAAGGGGTCAGGTAACCTTTAAAGTGTGAGAAATTTGAAAATTTTTTTATTAGCTTATAATTAAATATGATTGTTTAGGAACATTTTAAAATAAACCCCATGCAAAAATTCACTTTAGAAGAGGAGTTATGTTTAAAAGAGTCTGAGCTTTTTGTATATGATCAAGGGACAGTTTGATCTTTGAAGTCAATTTTCTCAAAACGACGATTTTGGTCATTGCGCGCACGATTTAAGAAAAATTATTGGTTAGAATTTCATGAAATTTTGACTGAATGTCTTAACCAAACAGATGCACAAAATGACCTACGATTATGTTTCTCAAGTAACAAGTTTAGAATTTATGACTACTTTTGTTTTAAAAATAACTCGATATTTCGAATTTCTCTAAAAAAAAATTTTTTTCTCAAGAACTACTCATTTTATTTTTTTCATCGTAGGTCATTTTGAGAACACATTATATATGTACTCATTAAAATTTTTTTGAATGGTTTTAGCAATTCAAATGTAAAAAATCGTGCGCGCAGTACATGCAAGAATAATTCTTTCGTAAAAAATTTATTATATTTTAAATTAAATTTAAAAGCTTTATATGAGTGTAAACATTTTTGGAGAATTTTAATTTATAAAATAAACCTTTATTAATATGCATTTAAAATTTTATAATTCAAAGTCAAATAGTTACGGAGTTATGATAATTCTTACAGAGGTCTCCTTTTCATGTATTTTGTGAGTTCAAAGGTTACCTGACCCCTTAAGAATTTATCGAAGACTGAAAGTCTTGTAACCCATAGATATGTATTTTTAAAAACTACCGAAATTTATTTTCAATACATCCCATGGACAAAATATTTCATTTTAAAATAAATGATCAGATTGGCACTTAATGACCTTTCCTCATAAAAAGATACAATGCACACCTTAGAAAATGGTTCTGACTTCCATGAATAGTAAATGAAGCAAGATAAATATCTATTAATATGAGCACAAAAGAGGACTCGAATTTGCTTTTTCTTTAAATACTTTAATGCAAAGATAAAAACAAAAACAAAAATTGCCTCATAAGTTTAAAATACCACTCATAGTTTGGCATAAAGTACTAAAAGGTGACAGGTATTTACTGCGCAGTTGAAAGCCAGAAGGGAGGTTTAACTGATACCACCAATGGGACTAAAGCCAATTACACATAATATTAATTACAATATCGCATATATAATGTGCGATATGAAAAACAAAAATGTATGTGGACAAATTTAAATAAAATAAGTTAAGAGTAAATTCTCCATAATTAGGAAAATAAAATTGAAAAATAAAATTGAAAAATACCGTTAACATTTCTCCTGATAATTGGGACAGGTTTTGCTAGAATGGATGTGTTTCAATTAAACAGAATCTACTGTATCCTGTTTCATAAGTTGGATAAATCATGCAAGGCAGATGTCATTAACAATGAATACATATATTTAAATGACTTATCTATGAGTACAATAAATGTTTACTTATTAAACAATAATAGTCCAGTAGAAATAGCATTTAACCTTACAAACATTCGGGTAACTCTGATTTTTGGATATGTTGTAAAGGTTGACCCCTTCGGTTTTCGGCATTCCAGACCTTGTGCGTTTTTCACAATATTGAAAAAAACCAATATTTTTCGGCACTTTTTCCGATTTTTCTTAAAACTTAACTCGACTTAAGTATATTTTACAGAAAAGACATTTTCACCATTTGGTATAGGATGAAATTCTCTACAACATGGAGTATTCATGTTTGTAAATTGCCCAAATAGGGGGTGAGATACGCAGCTGGGAAAATAGGGTTAAATTTGGAAAAAATGAAAAAATCCACAAATGACGTTATGTTTTGTTAATAACCCACTTTTAGTGCATTTTAGAAACAAAACTGTCATAATCAACTTTTTAGAGCATGAGATAGTCTATAGTTTCATTTATTAGATAATTAAATATTGGTAATAAACCTTAAAAATCACAGTAAAAAGATTTTGGGTGAAAACAGGAAAATACCGCCTGACAAGTTATTAATTTAAAAAACGAGCTTTTATTTTTGATATTGAAAACACTATGTGGTTAATTAATTATAGAATGTACAAGAAATTAATCAACAAATATATAGTAAGTATAGTCGCTTTGTCATATATGTTTCCTTTTTCTGCTGCTTGGCCCTGGTTAATGATAGCATCGTCTCAGATACTTCATCGTCCGTCTCTGTACTTGACTCGATTGGTCGTTTTAGGTCATAAAAGTCCTCAAGGTATAGTATAATATCAGGAGCGTTGCCACACTGTTTATTGTGGCACTTCAGACAGATAACTGAGCACTTCAAGTCTGCCTTTCTAGAGCTGCAATTCATACTACGATTTTTTTTTACATTGGCAAGATATGAAATCGAGTAGAGTTTGAGGAGCTGGTCCATTCATAATGGTGACTGGAATGAGCCCATGACCACCCCACTTCCAGCCGCATTCGAGAGGATCCTTTTCGTTTCCCACCCATGTCTGAACGCATGATATTCAGCAGAATCATGAGTAGGTGGTAGTCTAGCTAAATTTAATTTAATATTGTTAGCTACTCTAGCGAAGCTGACATACCGCAATACATTCAAGTTTTGGTTGGGATCACCTCCATACAGGGCAAGAAGTACACCTTCTGTGGTTTCAACAAATTTGTGTCTCTCTACTTTTCAGTCTTTAAAGATTTGAACTTTTTGGTTCAGGGATGGGTTCTGTAGAATTCTGCAATATTTCATTTTCCCATGGCTGTAGAGCGCAGAAGTGGTGTCACAACGACTTACTGCATTAAGAAAAAGAATATTTTGTGCAACATCTTTAAACTTCAAACACTTGTTGGAGTAGAGATCATCAGGCAGTTTCCCTCTCCTGACCCTTCGGAAATAAACATTGTCTGTAACTAGAGAAGTCACAAGAACAAGAAGATCCATGTCTTTACCAACAATTAATTTTACTTTCAACTTTGCATTCTTGGACATGCACCTATGTCTATCAACTAGCTTTTTTGGTTTACTTCGCTCCCCCCCCTCAACTATTCAACAGTTATCTATTATTGTACATACTATAATTAATTAATTGCATCGTTTAATCAATATAAAAAATAAAAGCTCGTTTTTAAATTAATGACTTGTCAGACAGTATTTTTTGTTTTAACCATAAATTGTATTATTCTGATTTTTAGAGTCTATTATAGATATTCAATGATCTAATAAATGAAACTTATAGACTACTTCATGCTTTACAAACTTTATAATGACAATTTTGTATCTAAAATGCACTAAAGGTAGGCTATTAAGCAAAAACTAACGTCATTTGTGGATTTTTGCAAATTTTAACCCTATTTTCCCGGCTCCGTATCTCACCCCCTATTTGGACAATTTACAAACATAAAAACTGCATGTTGTAGAGAATTTTATGCTCTACAAAACGGTGAAAGTGCCTTTTCTGTAAAATGCACTAAAATAGAGTTATTTAAGAAAAATCGAAAAAAGTTCTGAAAAATATTGGTTTTATTCGATATTGTGAAAAACGCACAAGGTCTATAAGGTCGAAAACTTGGTTTTTTTTATTAGAAAGGTCAACCTATACAACACCAAAAATCGGAGTTACCCGAATTTTTGCAAGGCAAGACCGTTTTTTGCGCTATTTCTACTGGACTATACCAGATCATTGCCTGCTTCACTGGTCGAAATGAACCTCGAAATAAACAAACTTGGGGTTGGAGTTTCACTCCTTTTGGCAGCATATGCCTGCTTCGGTCTCAAATCCAGGAAACATTGAAATACTGAGGGTTTTTCTTTTTGACCGAGATTTAAATGAAAATTTTCAGCATTGTTGTTTACGTTGAGCTGTTTTGGTATACTTCCAACTTCAGTTTCATCCTGGCAGTAACAAAATTTACCAGATAATTCTTTGATATATTGTGTATTCCAATATATTGTTTTTTAAGTGTATCCCAAGTAATAAACCACAAAAGCAAATTACATCAATTTAGAATACACAAAAAATGTTAAATCTAGTTTGGCAAACTTATCAGTTGGCGCTTTCAAAACACACATACACTAGAGTAAAATAGATAAATCAATCTATATCATAAAACACAAATGTGTGCATCAATAACGTTGATGTCATAATAATGTTGTTAAAATGTACGAAAGTTACAACAATGGAGCTAATTTTTCAATTAAAACTAAACAATTACAATGTCAACTGTATGAGAATAATTAAAAATCGCATATATATACATATATATATATATTTTTTAATCTAATAAAATGCAAAATTTGTCTTCCTGCCAAATCTCGTAGTTCTATGTGCAGCAATCTCGTCAGAACACAGCACAAACTTTTCTCTTTATTATTACACTAATCAACAGTGAAAATCCTTCTTATATGAAAATAGTTGTTTCTATATAATGGGAAAAACAAATACGACATTTAAAATTTTTAGTTAGCCAAGTGTAATGAAATATGTATGAAAAACTACGATTTGAACTATGTATTATCAGATAATATATATAATAATTACAACTTAATTATAATTAACCTGTACATTTATTGAATTAAAAGTAATGCTAATTCTGACTATCTTATACAGTAACATCTCGATATATGGTGGTATTCCGGAGATAAAAAAAAAACATGATATACCGAGCGGAGGCAAGAAAAGTGCTTATAAATAGAAAATAAAAAACCCTAAATTAAGCTACAAGGTTTCAATTTTTATACTTGTTCAAAAAGGCTTGTTGTGTTCACTGTTAAGAAAATAGCGCAGAATTTGTTTTCCTGAAATGAGCTCTGTTTCGTCAGGACGGGCTTTGCAACTGTTCAGAAGGAGCAAAGCTTTTTCTTTTAATCCTCTGTTTCTAAGGTGTAACCGAACTGAAGGAACAAACACATCAACGAACCACCGCTTAAACATTTTTTTGCATCATCCAACAGTTTTGTGAGAAATCATACAAAACTGGTCAGGTCTTCTGATTCACGTTTCTCAAAATTCTCGGTGTCCTACTTTTGCCGATTAAAAGCAACTTTATTTTGTGAGTTCCAGTCTTATTTGCAGTAAATAAGATAGTAAATCTGTCTTTTACTTCTTAGTAACCTGAAGTTCCAGGTACTCTTTTCATTTCCTGTGTTTTCTTTGGCAAACATATCCAAAATAAAGCTGTTTCATCAGCATTATAAATCTGTTCAACTACATAGCCTTCTTTTCTTTATTTATAATGCTTCCCAAATCAACAGAAAATTTTTCTAAGGAATCATAATCTGCAGATTGTTTTTCTTTTAGTACTGAGATTTGTCCCACTCAATGTCGTTTTTGCCATCTCCAAAACCACTCTTCACTTGCTGTGAAATTGTAGTTTGGATCATCTTTTATCATTTTAGCCAAAAGATTAGCTTCAGTTTTGATGATAGGTCCAGATAAAGGAGCCCAAATGGTTCTTTGATCCATGATCCACAAAAACAAAGCTTCGTCATCTTCTTCTTTGTCAAGACTTTCGTTTTTTTTCACTTACGGAATGCAAGAAATTTCGTAATTCTACTTCACTTTTTAAACATCCACGAACAGCTGCTCAAAACCAGAAATTTATCAGACAACTAAAAAATAAGTGAAAGAGTCGAATGTGTGATATACCGATGCGTTACTGTATATTCATACAGTATAGGTTTTTACTACATACGTTTGTGTACCAACAGTAATGTATCTTACAAAATTATAAGTTCATGTTCAATTTTATCAACCCAATATTAGTAAAGATTGACTATAGACTACAGCCATCATAATAAAACTGTTTTTTACTATATATAAGTTCATATAGCAGTAGTACTGTATCTTATAAACCAGAGCTAATAGAAAAATTAAGGTTATGTTCAGTTTTCTCGACGCCAAATTAGTAGAGAATGACTATTCTCATTAAAACAGTAAACAGAAAGGTTTTTTTTTTTTTTTTTTTTTTTTTTTTTTTTTTTTTTTTTTTTTTTTTTTGCTGGCTAGTGTTATAAAACAAAGTATATAAAATTACGTCAAATGTATGAAACACAGGATCTTTTTCAAAATAATTGTACTTTGTTCTAATTTATGATGGGTTACAAACTTAGTACGAAAAAATCATATGTTTTGCCATATTTATCTACCCTTATAAAATTTCCACCCAAGGCCAATAGATGGAAGATTAAGATAAATACATAACTTATTTTGGTAATTCAATACAATTCCGCAGAGCAGCTATTATTGTATTGCATATAATGTTGAGGATGTTTAAACATTATCATAATTCCTTGAATGTATAAGTTACCACAGTTTGAAAATCATGAACTTAAATAAAACATACCATGCATTAGTAGTAACATCATAATAAAATTAGGATACTTTCTTCTTATAGAACATTAATGAAAAAAGGAAAATTTTAAAACACTTTCTAGCAAATATTTACATTTTATAACCGATGAGCCTTTTATTACTTTATGAAATAACAACAGGTGCATTAAACACACAAGCACTTTTTAATATTTACATAATTTAATACATATACATTGAGGCACAATTTATTTAATGTATACATAAACAAAACGTAAAAAAATATAATACAAATTATAAGGGTATATTGGGACCATAAATAAGCAGTACAAAATTAGAAATTTTTCATTGACAGCCATCTCAGCTTGGCGATTGTTTATAATGTTTGACAATGATCATAATAGTTCATAGATTATATTCCCTTTTGTGAAAATATGTCACACACAAAAGATTTCTCACCAGTGTGAATTAACACATGGCTGTTTAACATATTCATTTTTAGAAATTTCCTGCTGCATATCGCACAAATAAAAGGTTTATCACCAGCATGTATTAATAGATACTTATTTAAATGGCTTTTTTTAAAGGAAATTCTTATTTCATTTCTCGCAAACAGAAGCTTTCAACCACTGTGAATTAACAGATGCTGATTTAAATGACAACTTCGAGAGAATTTCTTGTTGCATATCTCGCAAACAAAAGGTTTCTCACCAGTGTGAATTAACAGATGCTGATTTAAATGACAACTTCGAGAGAATTTCTTGTTGCATATCTCGCAAACAAAAGGTTTCTCACCAGTGTGATTTAACAGATGCCTGTTTAAATGTCCCTTTTGAGAGAATTTCTTGTTGCATATCTCGCATACAAAAGGTTTCTCACCAGTGTGAACTAATAGATGGTTGTTTAAATCTCCCTTTCCAGAGAATTTTTTGTTGCATATCTCGCATACAAACGGTTTCTCACCAGTATGAATTAATAGATGTCTGTTTAACATTCTTTTTTGAGAGAATTTCTTGTTGCATATCTCGCAAACAAAAGGTTTCTCACCAGTGTGAATTAACAGATGCTGATTTAAATGACAACTTCGAGAGAATTTCTTGTTGCATATCTCGCAAACAAAAGGTTTCTCACCAGTGTGAATTAACAGGTGCATGTTTAAATGTCCCCTTTGAAGGAATTTCTTGTTGCATATCTCACAGACAAAATGTTTTTCACCAGTGTGAATTAATAGATGTTTCTTTAACACTTCCTTTAGAGAGAATTTCTTGTTGCATATTTCACAAACAAAAGGTTTCTCACCAGTGTGAATTAACAGGTGCATGTTTAAATATCCCTTTTGAAGGAATTTCTTGTTGCATATCTCACAGACAAAATGTTTCTCACCAGTGTGAATTAATAGATGTTTCTTTAACACTTCCTTTCGAGAGAATTTCTTGTTGCATATTTCACAAACAAAAGGTTTCTCACCAGTGTGAATTGACAGATGCCTGTTTAAATTACTACTTTGAGAGAACTTCTTGTTGCATATCTCGCAAACAAAAGGTTTCTCACCAGTGTGAATTAATAGATGTTTCTTTAACACTCCCTTTTGAGAGAATTTCTTGTTGCATATTTCACAAACAAGCAAATTTCTGTGCTGCAAATCAGAAGATTGTTTTCCAGAAAGCTCTGTTAAAGAAGTGGTTTGCTCCATACTTCACACTTTAAATATTTCTGTTCGCTTTGAGGTGATATTACGGATATCAATGCGACTTTTTCTCTTTAACTTCAGGCTCTATGAAGCTGCTATAAGTAAAATTATGTTAATCTATCATATTTTATAATTAATCAAAAACATATATAAGAGTAAATAAGCTTCTTTACACGAAATTAAATTTTTAGAAAACTGGATTCAAATGAATTTTGTAACACAGTATTAATAACTATAGTCATTTCTAAAATTTACGGTGGAAAAAATCATAAATAACAACTTCTCATTCATAAACAATTTGATCAATAAGAACGAACAGCATAAAAAATGACTGAAAAGTAAAACAGTAGAACTCATTGAGAAAAATAAACTGGGAATATGTCAATTCATTATAGTGACTTTGATGCACTATAAAAAAATTGTGATGAAGACTTTTGGGACATTAGACAAGTCAAAATCCAGAAAGAGATCGCCAGATAGGTAAATATGAATCCTCATGTAGTTCATAAGACTCTGATAATATTAAATGACACATTTCACATGCAGAAACTTGAGTAATTATTATCCAAGAGTAACAATGCGTTCTCATCTATATATCCAGTTCTGCACATGAAGAAATTTGATCCAAATTCCTAATGTAGCTAAGGGCCTTCCGCACTGCAGCCACAGGAAAAATGGTATTAAACTCAACTGCACACAGAAAGGAGCCTTGTAGGTGGTCTGTATTCAAGTCCTAGATAAGAAAAAAGCAGCTCTAATTCGCCTTTTCAGTATTGTAAGAATATTTTAGGAAAACGAAACAGATAACAATAAAAAATCAATTGACTGTTGAAAATTTAAATTTTCATTGATGATTTATTTTAAAAATAAATTAAGATTAATCTGCTTTGAGTTAATACATTTGAAAAATATATGTGTAATTTTATTGTCTAACTTGACATATGTTATTGAGATTTACTGTACAATGTTTCCGATTGAAAATGTAATGTTACTGTTTACTTACAGGGACACTCAAGACAGAATTCAGTTACATTATGGTCTAAGATAGGATGTGTGGAAAAAATCATTTGCAGTGTATTTTAATAAAGTTATACTCTATCAAACACACTGAAACTGATAAAAAATCATTGAGATCCTGCAAGAAAAAAGAACATGTAATGCCATGGTATTTATCTATTTATTTACAAATAAAGAAAAAAAAGTCAGTTATATTATGGAAGATATGAAATAAGGTTTTTTTAAAAAAATGTGCACACTATCAAAAGCATTTCATTTTCTAACAAATAAATTACATCTTGAATTATTATTGTCTCTTGACAGCAGATCGTATGTAAAATCAATTACAATCGCTTGTAACTGAAGATATAAATAATTTATTGACAAAAACTGTTGTTGTTAGACAATAATAGCTCATAACGCAAGTTCAAGCATGCAAAATGGCCAAGGAAAAAAGGTGGAAGTTTTTTTTCGTCTTCATACGCAAAATTTGGAGATGAAAAAAAAGGGAGATTCTATGTAGATTAACTAGGCATGCTATCCATGCTCCAGTCTGTTTTGATTTTAGTTCCTATAGAAATGTAAACGACTATGCTGAAAATTTTACTTTAATCTGTGTCAAAATTGAAAATCAATCTCCATCTGATTTGAGACTTAAGAGGGCACTTGATTTCCTTTAAAATGTCAAATATCACCACATAAGGCACTAAAACAATAAAAATCACATAAAAAATTAGAAAAATTGCTACATGAATCCCGAATAAATGTTATTAAAAAAGTAGTCAAAATTGACTATTTCGGGCTAAAAGATTGAAACTGGATTCATTTTACTAACATAGAAAAAACATTGCAAAATTCAAAAACATTCAAAATTACATTTTAAAAAAAATCCCTGCATAATTTCCAAATAAAATTTTCTTAAAAAGAGGACAAATTTTACTATATCGGCTAAATGATTGAAACAAGATTTCTTTTACGAATGTCAGAAAACCTGCACATAATGCATAAAACCAAAAAATTGCATAAAAAATATAAAACTGATGAAAAATTCAAAAATTATTGCATGAATTTTGAATGAACTTTATTGAAAAGAAAACAAAATTTACTATATGGGGTTAAAAAACTGAACCCGGATTTCCCTTTACTAATATGGAAAAATTTCCACAGAATGC
Organism: Maratus michaelseni; assembly: GCA_963931845.1. Classification (NCBI taxonomy): domain Eukaryota; kingdom Metazoa; phylum Arthropoda; class Arachnida; order Araneae; family Salticidae; genus Maratus; species Maratus michaelseni. Next base: position 420,675,226 of record OZ007591.1, on the reverse strand, counting down.
AAAATAAAATAAAATAAAATAAAAGTTAATGATCATATGATAAATTAAATTAAAAAATCTAATCAAAATATTCAAACACCGCCTTTGAGGTGCATAACTTCAAACATATAGGTAGATACATATTTGCCAAATCTTGTAGCTCTGCACCAAGCAGATTCTTCAGAACACAGCAGACACACACATACACAGAGACAAACTTCTACATTTATTATTAAATAAGCTAATATGTATTAAATCATTTATTGCACATTAATTCACTTGTTTTTGAAATAAAATTTCTAAAACTTTTCTGTAGTAAAATTTTTTCAGAAACTGTGATTGTTTATTTGAAAAAAAAAACAGTTTAAGCATCAAAATGAAAGAAAAAAATCAGAAAAACCAGTAGTAAAACTGTTATCACTATTTTTTAAAAGCCCATCAATCCAGAATATACCGTCTCTTAAGTCTACTTATTTATTCCTTTGCTACTTTTGCATCAAGATCACTTTTGACCTAAAATCTCTAGAGCACATTGTTCCTCTATGCCTCTGAAAAAACAACAGTCGTTCTCAAAACTACTTCCCATTTTAATGTCTAAAAAGTAGATTTTCATCCTACAAAATGCATATCAGACATGTACGTTGACCTTTGATCTGATAACTCTTCCCTATGGTACGAGCAAACTAGCTCCTACAAAGGATTTGAGTGCGTGAAAAGTCAGAGAATTGAACTTCTTTAACCCCCCACCACATCAAATAACTCGCAACATTTTCTTTGCATTTTTGCATCAATCAACAGAATGGCCAAAATCGTCCCCAAAAAGGCATATTTCAACAGATGAAGGCACAACTCTTCAGTGTCTGCAAGATGTAAATCATTTATCTGAAACAAACAAAAAACTACCATCAAGAGAACAATCTCTTCATGTCTATTGACAGCAGTGTTTTTTATTTGTTGTTGTTGTTTGTTTCATTTTCAGATAAATGATATACATTTTGAATTATAAGGGATTGTCGTCTCTTGATGACAGTTATTTGTTTGTTTCATTTCCATATAAATTATTTAGATCTTGATTTATAAGTATATCTTATCTCTTAATGACAGTTTTGTTTGTTTGTTACACTTATTGGAAAATGAATAACATTTCGAGTTGTAAGCAATTGTGTTCTACAGATGGCAGTTTTTTTAGATAAATGATTTACATCTTCAGTTATAAGCTATCGTTTGTCTCTTGAAGACAGTTTGTTTGTTTCATTTTCAGATAAATTATCAGTGGTAAAACATTCTATCAATAATCATGAGTGATTATTGCAAGCATTTTTAACTGAATTTTCATATGTTACACGACAGAACTGACATCATGAGGCAACAGTAACTTAAGATGTTGTCAACTCAACTCTTATTTATCAGAAAATAAATTATTTTTGATAGTATGTAACATACTTTGAAAAAAAAATCAATAATTTTTTCTCATAATGCAACTCAATACTTGTTTATTTGGAAATAAACAAATAAATACCATGGAATTTCATGCCTTTCTCTCTGCAAAATGTCAAAAATGTTTTATGAATTTCAGTATGTTCGAAAGAGAAGCACTGCAAACGATTTTTTAAACACACACTGTAACCACAATATATTGGATTTTTTTAGGTGTCCCTGTAAATAAACTATAGCATTCTATTTTCAAATAGAAACATTTTACAATAAACCTCAATAAAAGATGTGAAATTAAAGAATAAAATTATACTTCAGTAATTAAAGTCAAAGAAGATTTAACTTAAAAAAATAAATAAGCAAATCTTCATTGAAAATTAATTTTTTCAACGATATATTGATTTTTCGTTGTTGTTTACTTGTTTTGTTTTTCTAAAATATTCATACAATTCTGAAAAGGCAAATTTGACATTGTTAGAAAATGTTGGTATAAATAAACTCACACACATTCAATTCAGTTTGATTAGAAAAACTATTTAATTTCTTTCTTCAGAAAAAAAAGAAAGAAAATAAATAAAAGTTTCTTAATATGATTTATGTTCTGAAATTATGAATAGTAATTAATCTCTGTCGATATATTACACTCATGTCCAAAATTAAGGTCATAAACGTAAAATCTGTGAAAACTGATGAACTATTCACACTGTGTTGCCACGAAACTTGGCACAGAGGTATATTACAATGGCAGAAAGAATATAGCAACATAACAATATGGAAAATATTTTAATTGTTAATTAAGAAACAGGGTATATTAAAAAGTGTTAAATCATGAATCAAAGATAAAGCAATTTATCTCAGAAAAAGTCTGTCTAATGTGGAGTGTGACCACCGTGCACTGCTATACAAGTCTCATAACGAGCTCTCATACTGTTTACGAGGGTGTTAATACATGTTTGTAGCAACAAACCCCTTTCTTCCTAAAGAATGGCTCCTGGAGAAAGACTCTCCTGGCGGGTGCTGGGAGGGTGGTTACACTGTGCAACGGCTCTTCCTGCACAATCCCAAACATGTTCAATAAGATTGAGGTCCAAATACCTCGCAGGCCATTTCATACGGCGAATATGTTCTTCTTAAAAAAAATCCTCAACAATGTGAGCAGAGGCATTGCTATGGGGGTATGGGGGGGGGGAATCTTCCCTCCAATATATGTGAACTTGAGAAATTTGAGCTTATAGTTGGAAAATTCTAGATTTTTGAAAGACTTTTATTTTTTAAAAATAATAGTAAAAAATTATGAGTTTTTATTGTTTTTATCACTACGTTTCTGAGTGCAAAAACAGTAAACAAGAAAGCAGTCAGACTCAATCTGTAATAGTGTTTCTCGGTTCAACGAAAATATACATCTACCAGACCAGAATTTTTCTACTCTTCTCCATCTGCAGCTGACTCTAATCCACTTCCTTTATTTCCTCCAAAACTTCGATCTCCTTTCTGAAAACTTTCAAAATAACACGAATGATTGCTTTTAAGAATTATTGACGTTATTTTCATATGAAGGGCGAAGGGACGATTATGACTTATACGCAATAGAAGACAAAAAATTCGTAAACCTTAAACTAATGCTGGTTAACTATAATCAAAAGAAAATATTCCTTTTGCGTTAAATCTCTACAAATAAATAAATGAATAAATAAATGTTCTAATTAAAAAATATCCAACTGTCAGAAACGAAAATTCAACAAAAAATTAGTTTCATTTCTTCCGATTAGCGCGATATCGTCGCCAGAGCAGTTACGCAAAGGCTTTGGTTGTCGCAGTCAATCTCAGACATTAAGCTGTAAATATCACAAATTTTCTTTTAAAATTGCATATTTTAATACTAGAAAAGGAAAATACAATATCTGTTTTCTCTTCATTCTGATCTCAAATAGCATAAAAGTAACTTGAAATGAAATAAGGGATTTTTAAGGGGGAAAAAGTTTTTTATTTCTGTCTTTTTGTGAAGAAATAAAATTTTCAGTTTCAGAAAGAATGAGCTCGAGTACGTCTCATTTCTAGTAGCCACCTGCTTTGAAACGCAGCTGGGCAACAAGATCTGATAAGTTTTTGCCAAAAAAATTTTGGTAACTGTGTACAGTTAAGAAAATCGTGTTATATCAGCAAATGTGAATACAAAATCCATTGGTTCTTTTAATTTGTGTGTGGAAATATATCTCAGTTCTGTTTGTTTATATTTATGTGTTTATGAAATATGAAACTAAAGAGGTGTAAAATTCAACGTTGTGGCTGTAAACTGTATTTAATAGTGATTTTAAATCTCAGCAAGAACGAACCACTCACAACAGGAATGCAGTTTCTGTGCAGGAATTTGGAGCAACAAAAAATCCATTCGAGGCTTCAGCTTGAAAAAGGAAAAAAATGGACGATGTGAAACTGGACCAGAAATATGACCATGAAAGCAGTCCATCAAACGAAAAAAAAATCGACGTGCGCTGTAATAGCGACATGTTGCACATGAATAAAAATTCTGAAAAAATAAGAGATTTTCCTTTCCTTATAGACAATTGCACAAGCACTGATAAATATTTGAATGTGACCGAGGAAGAAAATCAACGTCTTACACAATATAATATGGATTCTTCAAAAGAAAGAGAATTCGAACCTCAGATTGTAAATTTCACAACTTAAATCCGATCTGAAAACGATAATGAATTTAAAAATGAGATTTCACATTTCATAGCTCAAAACTAATCCAAACGAGATAATGATTTTAAAAATTGAATTGCAAATTTCACAACTTAATGCCAATCAAAAAAAGATAACGAATTTCAAAATGAGATTACAAGTTTCACAAGTCAAAGCCAATCTAAAGAAGAAAAGGAAAATAAATCGGACTGGGTGTCTTTCATGGGAAAATTGTCTTTTATTCTTGTAAAATTGACTGAAAGCAAAAATATTTTTCTCAATATAATAAATTAGAAATAGTTAACGAGAAACTGACAATAGTTGAAGTTATATACTCAGTCACTTCAGTTAAAAAATGCTGTGATATTGTCTTTGAGAATGGATGGAGAGTGTTGAGCAAACTGAACAATGAGTTAGAATTTTCCATTGAAGACAGTGAAAGTACCTCCGAAATAGTTAATCTTGATCCTGGCTGCCATCTACTTTAAATGAAAAACAGAAAAATTACCTAATTCAATTGGGTCCACATCAACCTCAATTAGCACATTTTGCTTTTGATGGAAAAAATAGATTTAATCCCTATTGGTATAGAGAATTTGAATATTTGGAATACAGTACAGCAATGCATGCTGATTTTTGCTTTATATGTTGTCTTTTTCTAGTTGGAATAGGTCGTAAAAAAAAGAGGCTTGGACTTCAAATCGGGGTAAAAGTAGAGGGTAAAATGAAAAAATGCGGAAAAGATAAAATAGGGAGAACCCAACAGCATTTCTCATCAAGTGAATCCTTGCTCATAAGTCTGCTCTGTATGATTACTGTAATTTCCTTGTAAAGAAAAAGTATACTAATGTCTTAATTAGCAAATCTAAAAGACAAGTTTTGACTGAGGAGGAAAAAGTTGAAATGCACAAGAAAGAATTTATCAAGATTTTAATGGATACTTGTAAAACACACAGAAAGCAAGGGTTAACTCTTCAAGAGTCAAACACAGATGATTTTAATAAAGGGTTTTTTGTGAAGTGATACAGCTTATTTCCAGGCACAATCCTACAATCAAATGCTGATTTAAAGATTAAAAAATTGAGTCCCTATAATGAATGTTACATACGAGTCCAGAATATCAAAATGAAATGATAAATATAATAGCATCAGAAATTCATCAGAAAATCTATTCTGAGATAAAAAATAGTTTATGTTTTACAATTATGGCTGACAACTCCAGATCTATCACACACAGATATAATGTCTATTGTTACCTGAACTGTAAGTAATGAAGGTAGAATTAGGGAAAGACTGGTCGAAATGAGTGAATGGAGTGACAAGACTGGAAAGGGAATGGTAGATTTAATTTGACAGTGATTAAATGAAATAGAAGTTGATTATTCCAAGCTGGCATTCCAGTCGTATGATTTTGCGAACAATACGTCTGGGCAGTTCAGTGGTATACAAAAACGTATAGCTGAGATCGTCGGTCTCCATGGTCATTACATACCTTGACAAAACCACCATACTAATACCAACTAGAACATGCTGGCAACGTTACCTTATTAATTTAAGATTTATTTAATGTCTTTGAAGAACTATGTTTTTTTACATCTAGTCTAAAAATATTTAAACATTTTCAGTCAAATGTAGAGAAAATTGATAGAGAAATTCAACTGAAAAATTTATCGAAAACCAGATGTTCCTCAAGAGCTGAATCCTAGCGCGCCATTTCAGAACTTTCTTGGGGAGGGGGGGGGGGGTTACAATTTTTTAAAGGTAGTGGCATATCCAAAGGTAGAGTTCGGAGGCTGTACCACCCCCACAACCTTTCTGAACGAGGAACGTTCACTGAATCATAGATACAAAGACAGTAATACTTCTAATACGGAATCTCAAAGGACCTGTAAAATATTCCGCTTTAGACAGGTTTTCGTCTTAACAAGTAGAATTTAAAAATATTATGAAAGTTTTCAGTTATAGACAGGTGTCGTTTTTTTCAGGTATTCTTTAAGACTCTTAAAACTTCTTTTCTATAAAGCACTTCTAAAGAGCATAGGTGTATTACAGAGAAACATATCTAAGCAAAACCTATTTATAATATCATTCTTCCTCAAACGGGGAAAATATCAAGTTTCGACGAAAAAAACACCATACAATTATACTTGCTAAGATGGTAACCATTCTAAATAAGAGCTTTTTTCCAGTCCTTTTCAACTCCTTCTTTGCAGGTTTTACTGCAGGGGTGCCATTTCAAGAGTTTCTTGAGGAGGGGGAGATCAAAGTTTTTTTAGGGATAGGAGTTGAAGCAGGATTGCCCAAATTGTGCACAAAATAGAAATAGACCCCCACAATAAATATATGCAGAGTGAGATTTTTCCTTCTTATCTTAACTTCTTTTAGAAACATGTGATTCTTCAGCAAATATTTTTTTTTTTAATTTTAGCAGGAGTCCACAATTTCTTTTCGTTTTTTACGCAAAAGCAATTTGTCAACAGATCGCGGGCGGTAATCATCATGAATTTTACGAGTTGCAATTAGAAAAATAGTTTTGGCATATTGCTTGCAGAAAAAATCGTTAATTTTTTCAATTTTTATTGTGAATTTTGCCAAAGATCACTGAAACAAATAGCGATTTTCGTTAATCGATGCGGAAAAAAATCGCGAATTTAGTGTAACTATTGCAGAAAAATATCACAAAATTCGTCAATTAGATTGAACAAAAAAAAAATCATGACTTTAGTCAAACAATCACGCAAAAAAGGGGAATTTTGTAACAGATTGCGCAAACAAATATCAATTTTTGTCAGTTGGTTGTGGAAAAAGACTCACGAATTTCAACAAACAATTGTAGAAAAGAGTATCGGATTGCATCAAAATATTGTGAAAACAAATAAGGAATTTCGTCGATCAGTTGTCAAAAAAATGTGAATTTTGAAAATGGTCGAAAAAAATTCGTCACCGATCGGAATTTCGTGAAAGATCATGCAAAAAATAGCAATTTTTGTCAATCAGTTGCAGAAAAAGACTCCCGAATTTGAACAAACGATCATAGAAAAGAGTCGCTAATTTTCGACGAAAGATGGCGAAAACAAATAGCAAATTTTGTCAATTGGTTGTAAAAAAAAGTCATGAATTTAGACAAATAGTCGAAAAAATCAATTCTGTCAATAATTTACAAAAAATAGCGAATTTTGGAAAATGATCACAAAAAAAATTATCAAACAATTAGGGAAAAAAGTCATGAAATTCAATCGGTCACAAGGTAATTAGCACATGAACACCATCAAGAAGTTATGAAATTTGCAAATGTTGTGAATCCATAGGTATAAGAAAATTTTCATTAATGATTTTCTGTCAGTAAATATTTTCCGCAAACATTTTCTGCCTTTCTCTTCAGACTATGATCAAAATTCCATACAATTCAGAAATCTGCAAAACCCTTGGTCTCAGGTTCCTTGTTCCTGATTGGGTTGGGCAACACAACCCAATCTGCAGTACTTATCGAGCCGCGTTGACACATCTTATTTTCGTTTTGGGTCAGGTTGTCTTGGAACATTTGACTATGGTTGGAACATATATGTCGCAGTGGACTATTTTTTATTCTATAAGTAAGACTTTTTGAAATCTGTCATACATTTATATTAGGATATTTTCAAGAGAAATCTGTCACAAAGAAATTGTTTGGAAATTGTAGAACGATTGAATGCAAAATTAGTCGTCAAGCCTGGCCCGTTATCAAAGGGTTAATTGTTTCATGTTCAAGTTGGGTTTTCACTATTTTGAGTCGGTTCATGTGGTCAGAGTTTTCAAAGAAACCCTAAATATTTTCAGATGAAAAAAAATCATTTTTCTACAGAAAAGATAAGACTGTTATTAGAGATATAACAGTAGTCAACTTTTCAATAATCATATTGAAATATGGATTAATTTTCTTTCATTTCGAGTGCGGTTGCAGTCAATGAAATTTTTTTGGATGTTTCTGGGTTTACTGGAAATTACAGTCCTGCATCGGCTACCCGAAATGGATTTCATTTTGGGTTTGATTGATTCAATTGTTTTTTGTTGCGGGTCAAGTAAATTTTATATGCTTCGGGTTGTGCTTTGCCTCTTTCGAATCGGGTTCGAGATGAACCGATTATACAAAAGGATATTCTGAATAATTGTCAAATGAAAAAACTATATATTTGAATAGTAATGGGTGTATTTGTGTTATTTTTTGTACATAAGCGGTAAACTTGTAAATTACTTTTCCATAAATGTATTAAAATATACATTTATTTTCTTTCACTTCAGGTTCAGGTATGAATATTTCCAATTTAGCTTGAAGTCTGTCGGGTTAAAGTCAGGATTCAGGTCGGCTCCAACCCAATCTGGGCAGGACTCTAGTGTCATGCTTTAGAGATTTTTAAGAGCATACTGTATATATCATATAATTTAATAAAGCACATGATTTAATAGCATTATAACAATTGGAGTAAATATAATGTGACACTAATAAAACAAAATTAACAAATCAAATAGTTAGGAAATTGGATACACTTCTGCCACCACTGAAAAAAAAATCCCTTTAAATTTTAGGCTAAAGATAGAATTTATGTCTAAGATTCTAGCCTTGAGTGTGACGAGTTTTCTTTTAATCATGCTGTACACACCTGAGAAGCAATTCATAGAGGTTTTTCTCACATACATTTCTAAAACTAGCAAAAATACTCATTAATGATAAATGTTTCACTTATAGAATGTTGCAGTAGCAAGCTTTAGAAAATATTTTTGAAAATTACTAGTTTCAATGTTTAAAGTGTTTATTACTTTATTCTATCTTTACAAGAAGAAAGTATTGGATTCATGAAAATTTTCCACTTCCGGTTTTCGATGGATTTATACGTTTTAGAAGGTCATGAACATGACTGGACTGTTTTTAGAAAACATCTGTCTGTATGTGTGTGCCTGTATGTGAGAAAATTTTTGTGGGCACTGTATCTCAAGAACTAATGCTCTGAATTTAATAAAACTTTAGATTCAGTTAGACCTTGATATAAATGGGTGGTTATTAGTCTTTGGTGTAAATCTCCCAACAGGTGGTGATGTTATGCTACATGCATTCTGTCGATCGGATGAAAAATCAAAAATATCCTTGTTTGGGTGCATAACAATCCTGAATTTCATTGATCAGGCATGAAAAATTACGAATTTTGTCAATCAGATAAAAATTAAGAATATCCTCAATTGGTTGCATAAAAATCATAAATTTCATTAATCGGCATGTAAAAATCATGTATTTTGTTGATCGGTAAGGAAAAATCATTAATTTTATCAATTAGGCAAAAAAAAAAAAATCATGAATTTTGTGGAACAAGTGTGGAAAAATTGCAAATTTTATGGAAAAAAGTAAATTGGAAAATCCTGCTTTTGGCCAGTTCTTTCCATATATTTAATTACCAGTTTTTCCAGTTTAATCGTCGAGTGGCGGCTCGCGAGTGCTTACTTTCATCTTCATTTACTAGTAAAATTATTTTGTGCAATCATCTAAACTTCTAAACACAATTTCATTATTGTATTATATTTAATTCTAGAATTATAAAATAAATTTTAAACTTTTGTATGGTACACACTAAACTCAAGAATGTTGTGACCCACTACTGGTGCATCAGAAATTTACTATGTCCACCACTGGAACATAGAAGACGGCAACATTAAAAAAAAAAATTCAAGGAATATATTTTGAAATTTTGAATGTTTATTCTGATACATGGAGGTTAGGACTAGGCTAAATATATACAGGTTGACTTAAAAGTCCGGAAACAGTCAAATAACTCGAGAAATATACATCGGATTGAAAAACAAAAAAATACATGTTCAATAATTTAAAAAATCTATTTAGAGATATCAAAGTTGCCCCCCCAACTCTGCTCCCTGGGGAGAAAGGTGGGCAAATTTGAAATCTTAAACGATAACCCTCTTTTTATTGCAGATTTGGATACTATGGGGAAAAATACATCATAACCTTTACTTTAACATTTTCTTTGAAAAATCATAGATGGTGCTGTAACCAAGTAAAATGCAGTAAGAATCGTTTCCATTGAAAAGTCTGGAAAAAGTCGAATAACTCGAAAAATATACATCAGATTGAAAAACTAAAAAATAGGCGTTATATATTTTAAAAAAATCTATTTAGGGATATCAAATTTGCCATTTTTCTAAAATGTTAAACATGTATTTTTCTATTTTTCAATCTGATGTATATTTCTTGAGTTATTCGACCATTTCCAGAGATTTCAATAGGAACGATTCTTACTGCATTTTACTCGATTACAGCACCATTTACGATTTTTTGAAGAAAATGTTAAATACATAAGTTATGTATTTTTTCCTACAGAATCTGAATCTGCAATAAAAAAAGGGCAGGGGGGGGGGGGGTTATCATTTAATATTTCAAAGTTGCTCCCTTTTCTCCCAGGGGGGAAACTCTGATATCTCTAAATAGATTTTTCAAAAATATTGAATATGCATTTTCCGTTTTTCAATCTGATGTATATTTCTCGAGTTGTTTGATCGTTTCCAGACTTTTCGGACACCCTGTATATATATATATATATATCTTTTGGAATTGACTAATACTTTAATAATAAGTAGATAAATGTCCTTAAGTGGCCCACTACTTATGCGTTTACCTTAACTCTTTATCTACCGACGGTACTTATAAGTACCAATCACTTTAAAACTTTATAGCACAACAACCATTACTTATATTCTGATGGTAAGTTTTAGAAACAGTCTTTTAACTCTACTTTTTCATGATAGATAGCAGTAGTTGTTCTAGGCTGAAGAATTTTGTGAGGAAGAAAGCTATTTTCAAACGGACATTGTGTTCTTTTGCTGCCATTTTGTACGGATTGCCACTCTTACCTTTTATTTGCTATAAATATATAATATCAAACCAAAGGTAAGTGTTGTATTTTTTATACATTCTGTATTGTCTTAGAATATTATTTGCCCAATCATTCTAAGATAATAGATTATGTAATGTGAATAACGGTCGAATTATTCGGTGGTACTTACAAGTACCGCCAGTACACGTAGTGTTGGAGAAAAGCTTGTTTTCATTTTGTCCATGTAATTATCTATAGTATTTCTGTTTGTTGTAATGTAATTATGAAAGTGTAGTGTTGCAATATGTTTTAGTATTTTTTATAAATTTCAATTATAGATATATATTTTAATTAATTATTTTTTTTTTAACTTTTTTATTTTATTTTTTATTTTTATTATTATTATTATTTTTTTATTTATTTATCTTTTACTGTATATATATATATATATATATGTAAGTAAATGATATATAAATAGGCACTTTACTGAACCAATATGACAAATAATCGATGAACAACAAAATATGCACTTTAATTTCAACTAATAACACTTTTGGTCGAAACTATACAACAAATTTACATTACGATAATCCAACCAGGCCTAACGGCTATATCCATTTTACATATCTTGCTTCATAACAAAATTTTTAGAAGACTGGCTTTTAGCCAAATCTCGCGATTCAAAACATTTATAACTCGCGCATGTCTAACCATGGATAATAATAGTAGTTAGTTCATTTGGTGAAGTGAAGTGTCTAATCATGGATAATAATAGTAGTTAGTTTATTTGATGAAGTGAAGTGTTCACACTGAAATCCTACAAATCGGTCATCCTGACGTGATGGTGTCTCGACATCAACATCTTGGCTTACCCAGCAGTTTAACCTGTAGACCACGGCTTCATGTATTCGGCTCCGGTTGACGTCTTTCCTGGACCTTCATGATTTCCTACTTTTTGCACTTCATACCGATCATGATTCTTGGCTGCCATTATCTCATATGGTCCTAAATATTTTTCTTTAAGTTTGATAGCATTGCCAAATTGCGTCCTCTTTATAGCGACGATATCCCCTACTTTGTATCTTCGTGGCTGTTTTCTTTTCTTATCAAACTGCACCTTGTTTTCTTCTTGTATTTTGAGTATATTTTTCTTTGCTTCTTCTCTCAGGGCTTCGCGCTCTTCCATGATGCATTCAGTATATTCTTCTTCCAAAACCTTCTTGATGTCTTGTATGTCACTGTCTTTCATTTTAACTCCTGTCATTAATTCAAAGGGACTATACTTGGTGCTTCGCGTTATTGTGCTGTTGATAATTCTTTGTAATTTTGGTACATATTTATACCACTTGGATTCGTCATCGCTAGACAATTTTGACAGAACGGATATCATTACTCTGTGTATTCTTTCCACCTGTCCATTTCCTCTTGGCATCCCAGTTGTTATCTTTACATGCTCAATTCCTTGTTTTGTACAATATTCCTTGAACTCGCTTTCAGTAATAGCTTTTCCTTTATCGGTTATAACTCTAGTTGGGTTCCCGAAAGTTGCTTGCTGTAGTTCCAATTTGTCTATTACTTCTTTGGCCGACTTTGATTTCACTGGATAAAACCATGCGAACTTAGTGAATGCATCTACAACGCTGAAAATATATTGATATTTTTTATTTGTGAGAGATAATGGACTTATGTGGTCGATGTGATAAATTTCTAATGGTTTGTCGCCTTTTGGTATAGGGTTTAGAAAACCTTCAGCTTTTCCCTGCTTCCTATTATACAAGATACAATCAACACAGTTTGCAATTACCGTTTCTACTTTCTTCCTTAATCCAGCTATGTAAAAATCTTGCTTCACTATATCTTCCGTCTTTGATACAGCAAAGTGTCCTCTTTCGTGAATTTTTCGAATAATTTCTCGTTGCATCTCTTCCGGCACCACCAACATTTCTTTTCCATTCTCGAATCTGTACAATATGTCATCTTTTACTAAGTAATTATCGGACGAACCACTTCCGACTAGTGACTTGATAGTTTGTATGGATTCATCTAATCTTTGTGCTATTGCAATCCTTTTCGTTATTTCTCCTTGCGATCTAGTTATAATTAATACCGATTGCGTTATCGGCACATTTCGGCTTAATGCGTCTACATGTTTCATTCTTGTTGCTGGTCTATGCTCTATCTCGTAGTCATATTCTTCGATGAGTAATGCCCATCTTGCTACTTTAGGTGTTAAATCTTTTTTATTTAATGTCTTCTGGAAGGCTTCGCAGTCGGTTACAATCTTGAATTTATTTCCCATTAGGTAATTTCTGAATTTTTTTAGAGCTTCTATTATGGCTAATACTTCAAGTTCATAACTTGAATATTTCTCCTGTTGTGGCGACATTTTCTTACTCATGTATTGCAACGGGTGAAATTTTCCATCATCTCCTTTCTGTAATAAAACTGCGCCAAAATCTTGGCTGCTAGCGTCAGTATGGAGTTCAAGTATGGCTCCTTGTTTATATAGTTGAAGAACTGGTTTCGTTGATAATGTTCTCTTTAACTCATTGAAAGCCTCGAGCTGTTCTCTTTGAAATTTGAAACAATTTCCTTTCCTTAATAAATCACTTAGAGGCTTGGCGATTTTGGCATAGTTCGGGATAAACTTTCTAAAATATCCTGTTAAACCTAAAAAGGATTGTAATTGTTTCGTTGTAGTTGGCTCAGGAAAATTTTGGACCGCTCTCGTTTTCGCTTCGGACGGTTTTATTGTTCCATTTTCGATTATATAACCCAAAAATTCTATTTTCTGTTTAAGAAATGGGCAATTCTTTGGTAACGGAATTACAGATCAGAACAAATTTATAAGTTTTTATAAGAATTAAGACTGTTTAATATTTTTTTTAAGTTCCGATTTTTCGCAGATATAATAACTACAGACACAGAAAACAAAGTAGTGCATTTGAAATAATTCTCAAATAATATAGAATTTTTTGGGAAATTTTTAAATGCTTGGTAACGGAATTACAGAGAAAAGACAAAGATAAAAGTGTTGATTGGTTAAATTTAAATTCCTGTGAATCTAACAATGATTTCATTGTTTGTTTTATGTGGTTCTATTAACTACATGTTATACTCTAAAAAACATTTGTTGCTAAGAATATACTCATTAGTGAATATTTTTAATTGCAATTTAAATAGAAGTAACGGAATTACATCACTGGTAACGGAATTACATCTTCTGAAAATCAGGCTTTTTAAATTCATAATTTTATTTTTAGTACCAAGATACAACGCAAATGTTGAGCTACCATTTTACTTTACATTGTATTTTTTTATAAATTGATCATTTATAAAGACTAAATGACCCCGACGATCCATTTGTGGTTCAGAAAGCGTTATCAAAACGTCTTCCTGTTCAACATAATTAAAGTCATCTTGAGAGAGCCAGATAAAAGTGTCCCCATTTCGTTTTAAAAACTTTACATATAACCGAGAGGATTCTTTTGAAAGTACTTGTCCTATATAATGGTGTGCAATTTCTATTTTCTTGCTTGAAGAAGCAGGCATATATTTTACCAAAACCCACTGTCCACTAAAACAAATAGTTACACAAACACTAAGCACACAACAAATACTTTTGTTTAAACTGGCTAGATGCTCCATCTGAAAAAAATACTATCTCATCATATTGTTTATGTTTAGTTTCTAGTTCCTGAATTATTAATTTCAAAAATGCTACTACTGCGTATTTATCGTGTGACATATAATCAGACACAATAACCATGGAATGTATGTTTTCTCCTTCCCAAGCACAGACAGTATACAGAGTAATTTGGTTATATGACCAATAAGACGATTGAATTTCATTTTGGTTCATCGTTGTATAGTTCTCTGCAAAATCCACTTGGATTACTACTTTTGAACTATTCTGTTGGACATCTAATTTTTGAAGTTGGAAAGATTCAGCTTGTCTCCTCTTTATGTATGTGTGACGCAGAAAATTTGGAATTTGTTCTTCTAATTCAGCAAAGCACCTCTCTACAGTCCCATTTTCAACAGTTTTAAGGACTTTGGTATTATCTGTTTTCCATTGGTACCATTCTATTTCTAAATCTTTGACATCTTCAAAATCATCACAAGCTTTAATAGAAGAAAATTGAGGGCAATTGTTGCATTCAGAGAGCATACATCTTTCATTATCCTGATTACAGGTAATAATAGAACAAAATTCTCTGAAAGATATTGGGATTTGTGGTAAAACTTTTTCTAAAGCAATCAGCAGTAGTCTTACATTTTCGTGGTACTTGCATAAGCAAGTAGTGTGTGGGATATCTTGTTGTAGCAAAACTTGCCTTGGACGTAGTGTTACAAATTTTGAAAAACTTATTTTCACATCATTATTTTGCTCCAAAAACATACTATGTGCTTCTTTTAAAGTTGAAAGCATGAACTGTTTTTGAATTTTCATTTTCTTTGTATCCTTTTGTACAGTCACATAGTCTTTTTTCCCTGGACAAACCCATGATGTTTCCAGAAAAAACATTTCTACTCTACTTTTGATTTCAGAACTTAATGCAAGAGTCAGTGGCGTAGCTACATATTCAGCGCCTTGGAGCAAACAAAGTTGGTACGCCCTCTTGTCACTCGAAAAAGTTCAGCACAATTTTGTTTTGAAATTTTAAAATTATGTGTTCTTATTTTTATTTTAAACCATATATTTATTTCGAAGTCAAAGTATTTTGACAACCAGATATTTAACGCACTAAATAGAAATAATAACAGATTAATGATTTATATTAATAAAAGAAAGAATTGTATGTCTGTCTGTGCGTGGGAGAGGGGGGGGGGTGACTACGAAAATCTATCGTGCGTAGAAGTCTGAAAATTTGGATGAGGATAGTTCAAAGCAGGTCCTAAAGCTCAGAATTGTTATTTTTTTTTATAATTCGCCGATATATTATATAAAAACTCATCAAAAAGCATTTTGAAAACTGGCCTCCCGCTGTTGCTCAGTTTTGAGTTTTCCGAAGTTAGTAAGCAGACGATCGAAAAATGCGATATCCACTTTTTTTCACACTTTTTCTAAACAAACGTTGGGCGAACCGTTGGAAATGCTGACAAACGGAAGACGTATGCTTAAATGTCGTACTTTTACGTTTAAAACGCCACAGAACGCTCGGAAACATATTAATATTAACCCTTTCAACGAGGTTCGATTTCGCCGTTTTCTTTTTCTGAAATCCCGTTTAAAGAGCGCAAAAGCAGAGAAGAACCAAAAGTACGAGAGTTGCTTTTCATTTCGGGCTTTTCTCGAAGTCCGCATCGGCAAAACCGTTGGAAATATGGAAAAACAAAATACATATTCTTAAATTTCGTACTTTCACGTTTAAAACGCCGCAATTCGTCCGAAAAAATTATTATTAACACCTTCTAAAAAGTTTTTTTCACTATGTTGTTTTTTCTCCCTTTCAGGGGTACGGTTTAACGAAAAATACATACTTCTTTGGGTCAAAATTTTCGATTTTTGGCATTTTTTAAATGCGTAGATTGTTGTCCTAAAGCGGTTTCGCAATATTCCAATTCCTTGCAATATTTTTTTTGCTGGTTGAACGTAACGCTGTTTCATAAAACTTTAAACTCGTATTTCTTGACAACATGTTCTTCAAATTGTGCGACCATTTTTCTCGAGAAATATTCGTTAGATTTCATTCATTTTTTATTATTTAAAAGAAAGCTAATCGTTTTTGCTGGAGCTTATGCCACAGAAAATTATAATTTTCATTGATTAATTATTGTTGTTTAGAGCTCACAAAAGGTTTAAAAAAGGCAAAACAATTCAGCTTATTTGTTCAAATGACCTTTGGTGACTTAATTTGTTTCCGATACTTGTGATCGGCGAAAAATGGACGTCCGACGCGCACCTGCACCTCGTTCCAAAAATTTAAATATGTAACTGGAATGTCAATAAATGTAATGCAAAAAGTCCGAAGGTCATATCTCTTTTCTTTCTAACTGAAAAAAGAAACCATAATAAATCATGTGAATTTTAGGCCAAAGAAGTATAAACTTCTCTTAAAGCTAGCACCTTCTCTACGACCGTGCAATATTCGTTTTCAAAACTACGAATGTTAGCCCTTTCTTAAAAATTTGCGATTGCCGGCCACTTCGCGCTTCGCGGAGACAGTCTTTTTTTCTACGTTAAAAGTAACTAAACGTTGATATTTTAACACAATATTTTTACACGTTCTTAGTACACTGAAATTACATCACCTATAAAAATCTCGAAGCATTCGAACGAAAAGAAGTATTTAAAAAATAAAAATAAAATCTGCAAAATTTTCGCTCAGAACGTGAACACGAAGGGCGGTTTCGGCTCATGTTTTTACGACAAATACATCCATCGAAGGGTCGTAAAAAGTACCTCAAAAGGGCGCCGCCTTGAATAGCGCTGCTCTAACGTGGATATACAAAATTGGTTACCGGTGTTCTGATTATCTTATTTTATATAGACAATATTGAAACACTCTTGTTTTCACATTAAAATGTAATTTTTAACAAAAACAAAAAAAGTTTGACTTAGCCTTTTTTTTCTTTTTTTCGAAAATAAAATATTCTTTGTAAATATTTTTGTGCATCAGGCACAAAAATCTACATAATAAACATTTATATTGTGGAAATTACCATCACAACATTTGAATTTATGTATGAGTACATGAAGCCCCTACAAATTTCAGACAAACATTCGTAATAAATAATTATACAAAGAAAAAAAAATGTATATATATGTGTGTGTATTTTTTTAAACAGATGTGACGCTCTTAGGTGCCAGAGAGGCTGAAGACGGATAGAATATACATTAGGGTTTAAAAGATTTGAATTTTCCTCTGAAACAAAAACGTTTTCAAAGAAAAAAGTGCTTCTTTTGCTTGCAAAGAGAAAAAAAATCACTAATAAAAATGCTTCATAAAGTAGATTTTTTTTTTTTTTTTTTTAAATATTAAATAATTTAAGTGTTCAAATCTAATGCTTGCAGTAAATTTTGTGACTAGTATTAGTTTCACCTGAGACAGGACGCAGCTTTACTTGTTGAGTGCGCACCGAGCCACAGGCCAGTTGCCCAGCGGACTGTGGCCGCCTGTGTAAATATGAATTAATTTAGTAAAATTCTTTTTTTCTTATTTTTGTTAATTTATAGGCCTTACTTCAGCACGGGCGGATTGAAAATTTAATGAAAGTTATTATTAGAAAAATGTTTAAGATATATGAATGAAAGTACATGTTTTCTTTAAAATATCTTTATTACCAATGGTAATATTTCACCTTTGTAATTTTAGGATCTTAATTTTTATTTATTGTTATATTACTATATATTTGAACGCATAGTATTTTGGAAAGTTGAGTGGAGTAATTTCATATTATTATTATTTTTTAGATATTTTTCATTTTATAATCAGGTTTTAAGCAGGGGACACTGCTTTGATAATTAACTTTTTCTCACCTTTTGAAAAAAAAAAAAAGAATGCTTATAAATTCTGCATTTGAGATTTGTCATATTTTCAAATTCTGGAAATCAATGCGCACAAAATTTCATTTGTCGCTTCCCTCTGCCCCTCCCTTTAAATTTTATCGCCGTAGACTCATGCGGTTGCGGAATATGCCTAGTTCCGGCCTTATTATTATTATTATTTTAATCTGTATTCATAAAGCATGTGCATGTTTAGTTTCCACAAAAGAAAAAGAAAAAAAACCTTCTAATTTTTCGTTTTGACGCTTTTTCGTTTGTAAAATAGTCAATAATTTTCTTGAATTTGTCAAAATATTGTTTTTTTTTTCAATCCGTAACATAGCTAAATAGCTAAGGATCATAATTGTTACATCTTAAATATAGGTTTCTCAGCAGTTACTTTTTTGGCTACCATTATTGCCGTACAGTCATCATCATGGTAAATTTCTGTAACATTTTGAATAGAAATGTGCCAGGAATATTATTGATTGGAAATAGTAGTAGCCAATAAAGCGACCGCTGAGAACCCTGTAAATAAGTTTTGATTACTTTAAGATTTGAAAATCTTCAACTGCCATCCGTGGCAAAGTTAATGATTAAAAAAAAAAAATCAGGCATGCTGAAACGGTGTTGGAGAAATTGCTTGAGCCTGCGGTACAGTATGAATTAAAATTAAACTTCGCAAATAGAAGTAATTCTTTTTAGCTGAGTATAAAACATGTTTTAAATCGAAATAGTTGAGGTTAAAAACAAGATAAAATATCATAGAAATATGCTGATTGTAACAGTTCTTATTCTTCCATAATATCAAATTGATAATGAAAAAAAAAATTGGAAATATTCTTACAAATCTTTATTTTGCTTTTTCAAATTTTGCACCCTTGAGATTCGTGCGCCTGGAGCAGTTTGCTCCAACTGCTCCACGGTACCTACGCCCCTGGCAAGAGTATTTGTTTTTTGGACTTCTTTTTGTTTCGAAAGCAATCCAACATCACAGGCTAGTTCCTGTAAAACAATCTTTTTTTTTCGTGGTGATCTTGGTAAATGTTTACAAACACGCTGTTTTGCTTTTCCTAGTGTCTGAGGTGTCATCAGATTTGTCACAGGCATTTTCACTGAACTGTGATTATTCGTGTGGTCTTCTGAAGAATTTTTGTTTCTCATTCTATGTTCTTGAACACGCTTTCTCTTTTTCACTCTTTCACTAGCTAATTTCTTTTTACTCATATTCAACTTTGCCATTTTTTTTCTTTTTCTATCTTGTTCTTTTATTTTTTCCATTTTTTCAGGATTAGTTTTTAATTTTTCCCTATATCTCTTCATCTTTTCTTTAGGAGTTAAAGCCATTTTCAGTTATTGGAATTATTACAACATTAATTCAAGCAAAATTTACTAAGAATTCAGGCACATTTTACAACACATAAGATTCAGTCAATGTTTACCTGGAATAAAATGTGTGTTTGCAAACAAGTTTAGTTGTATTACAAGTTTAGTTGTTTCATAGCTAATCTTTTTTAAACAACTAAACTTTTTAAAATTTAATTGTTTAATAACTATTTTTTTTTAAACAACTAAACTTTTTAAAGTTTAGTTGTTTATTTTACTTCACAAAAACTGCACACAACTAAACCTAATGTTTACATTACATCAATCATAATACAGCTGCTTTTTTTTAACTTTTGATGAACAAAAACTAAACTTAATGACACTGAATCCTTATTTTAAATTAAAAATACTTAAATACAACAAAATATTTTGTACATTTGTTTAAATATGCTTTTCCTATTACCTAGAATTTAATAACACCATAAAAAGTACAATGTAATTCTGTTACTGTAATTCCGTTACTCATTATGTAATTCCGTTACCACTAATTATACCACTAATTAAAAAACATATTACAATTTTTTTTGCATTACTTTATTCCTTCAGAGAACCACTAAGAAAAAACAGAATATCTAATTTTTAGTAATATTATTCTTAAAATAGATAAAATTTTAACATCATTGTAGTAACGGAATTACATCATATATTCACTTCATTAAAATTTATTAATTAATATAATTAGAATCTCATATATTTTTATTTTAACAATACTCCTACTTAACATATTCTCTGTAGAAATCAGAAGACCAAAAACAAATAGAAATTTAGCATATTTTATGTGGTATTCATGATCTTAAACTTTTAGTATGGGTATTTATCTAAACTGTATTATTCTGGATACCTGTTTAAACTTGTCTTTCTGAATTTATTTAAGACCATAAAGTAACAAATTTGCTAATAAATGAAAAGTGCATACTTTTTGCTACAAAACTCCAAGATTTGATAAAATTCTGAGTTATTTCAGTTTTTGCTATCCATGTCCTGTTTCTCAAAGAATTGCCCAAATTGGCATTTTTTGAAGTTAATTTTTAAACCATATGCTGATGCTACTTCTAATACCCGTTGCAGTTTCCTCATTCAGTCTTCTTCATCATCTGAGTGAATCACAAAATCATCCATATATATAATAATAACGCCTTCTCGCAGTAAATCTTGAAATACTGTGTTTACATACCTTTGGAATTGATTCCCCGATATGCACAATCCGAACGGACAACGTAAAAATTAATATTCTCCTTCATGCGTTACAAAAGCTGTATATTTACAACTGCTTTCTTCAATTTCAACGTGAAAAAAGCCGTTTTTGAGATCTAATGTCGTAAATAATTTTCCATGTTGCAATTTATCAATCACATCCTCAATTAACGGTAGTGGGTAGCGATCTTTTACTATTTTTCGATTTATTTTCCGATAATCTATACATAACCGGTGCGAACCATCCTTTTTCTTACTCAGGACTACAGGATCCGCAAAATCCGAGTAACTTCGTCTAATGATTCCATCTTCCAACCACTGTTGTATTTGCTTACTGATGATTTCCTGCTCAACTAGAGGGAATCTCCTTGGCCGCTCGCAGATAGGTTTTGCATCTGCCTGTAGTATTTTCATCTTTAACCCCGTATCTTTCGTTTTATTCGGCTTATATGATTTTATTAATTCTCTTATTTTTTCTCTGCTTGCTGAATTTGTAATATGAGCCAAGTCCACCTCGTCGTTTACGTAGTCGATATTAACTATATCTTCCCAACCTCGATTATCGTTGTTTATACTTGATGTGGCTACTTCATCAGTTTTGCACGGAACTTCATTAACTTTAATGTATCCTACTTGTACTGTTTTGTCACTTATTATTCTAACAACATCTTCCACTACTTTTAACGTCAAGCCTTCTACTGCTTTCCTACCTATTATTAAATCATAGTCAATCTCTTGTACCACGTAAAATTTATCCTGGATTTCTGTATCTTCCACGTAGACTTTATGCCAGAAAAAACCTGTTGGCTTAATTTTTCCTCCACCTATGCCTGATATGTATATATTGTCGCTAGTTAGTTTTGGCGCGTTTATTGCAGTATGATATCTTGAACTGGTGATTGAAATATCGCTTCCTGTATCAATTATTACGTTTGTTTTTATTCCGCTAATATCTAAGATTCTTCCTTTTTTACCATTTAACATGCCCATATTAACTATTTTTCTTTGCGCGTTTTGGGTCTCATTTTGGTATTTTGTTTCTCGCCAATTTTGATTACGCTGCGGGTAAAAATTTGAATATTCTTGTTCTGTATTATTCGCCATGGCACATTTCGCACTCACGTGACCAGGGTTGCCACACGTAAAACAGATTATATGCGACTCTTTGCTTCCATGATTCATACTGTGTCTATTGTCAATTTGGCGTCTTTTGAAATTGGCGTAATCAGCCACTCTCGATCTTCTGTCCTTAAAATGTCTGCTTGTATTCCTAACTGTTTGTTTATTGCAAACCCTTCGGGCCGTTTCGTAAATATCCAATTTATTAACTAAGTCATCAATTTTCTTTATTACTAATAATTCCTCTGCAAAATGTGTCTTTGTTTCTGCAGGTAAATTATGTCTGATTTGATTAACAATAATTAATTCAGATAAATCTTCAAAGTTATTTACTTGAAGACCTTCAATCCATTGTTGAAAATACACCTTTATCTCATAAGCGAAATCTCGCCAATTGGCTGCTGACTCCTTTTTAGATGAGAAAAATTTCAGCCTAAACTCCTCTGGTGATAGCTTGTAGCGTTTTAGTAGAATATTTTTTATATAATCATAATCGTGAATTTCAGGTTCGTTTTCCCTTCACATCTAACGGCATTAGATTAATTAAATAATTTACCCATTCTTTTTTATCAATGCCCGTTTGTGACATTTGCCTTTCGTACATTGCTAAGTATAAACTGATATCATTCGAGCTATCATATTTAGTTAATAATCTAAGCAATTCAAATTGCTTACCTGGATTTGTCTTTGAGTCTTCATTAATATGTTCTCTTGAATTTTCTTGTATCTGTAATTTCTTAATTTCAAAATTCTGCTCCGATTCTATTTTCCATTTTCTCTCTTCCATTTCCATTTCCATTTTCAATTTCAATCTATTTTCTTCGATCTCTGCTTGTAATTTCAATCTATTTTCTTCGATCTCTGCTTGTAATTTCAATCTATTTTCTTCGATCTCTGCTTGTAATTTCAATCTATTTTCTTCGATCTCTGCTTGTAATTTCTTCTCTTCTCTTTCTCTTTCTGCTTGTAATTTCTTCTCTTTCTCTTTCTCTTCTCTTCCTTCTTTCTCTTTTCTACTTGCTATCACTACTTCCAATCGATCTCTTATAAAATCTTCTTCGTAACTCTCCCAACTCTTGATCAGCTTTATTAGGACAGGTATTGTCAGTTTTTCTGGAGCTTCAATTCCGCATTCCTCGCAGAGGTTTATTAGATCAATTCTCTTGGCTTTATTTAGAGTTCCCATCTTTCAAAAATTGTACTTGAAGTGATACGATTACGGTTTCACCTTGCTGATTCGTAACCCAACTTTTGATACTGGCGTTTTACAATACTTTACGTTTGGTTTCCATTTCACTACTAGTGGCTCTTACTTTTAATAATCTTGGCATTCGAGCCCCAAAAAATGTAAGTAAATGATATATAAATAGGCACTTTACTGAACCAATATGACAAATATTCGATGAACAACAAAATATGCACTTTAATTTCAACTAATAACACTTTTGGTCGAAACTATACAACAAATTTACATTACGATAATCCAACCAGGCCTAACGGCTATATCCATTTTACATATCTTGCTTCATAACAAAATTTTTAGAAGACTGGCTTTTAGCCAAATCTCGCGATTCAAAACATTTATAACTCGCGCATGTCTAACCATGGATAATAATAGTAGTTAGTTCATTTGGTGAAGTGTCTAATCATGGATAATAATAGTAGTTAGTTCATTTGGTGAAGGGTCTAATCATGGATAATAATAGTAGTTAGTTTATTTGATGAAGTGAAGTGTTCACACTGAAATCCTACAAATATATATATATATATATATATATATATATATATATATATATATGTGCGTAAATGAAAAAAAAAATTGTTTTTATGATTATCATCAAATGTGAATTTCTACCTTTATTATGTAAAAAATAAAATTATGTCAATTTGATAATTTCTTTGTTTTCTTATGAGTGTTTTTGATTATTTAGCATTTTTAAGAGGTTAAATTTCATTAGAAATGTCATCCGTAATTTTTTTCTATTATGAGAAAATTTATACATAGTGTACTGACGGTACTTTTAAGTACCACTTTTATTAATTAGTTCTAACAAATTAAATTTCGCACCGGGAAGTTTTTTTTTCTTGTATATTCTTTAATTATCAATATTAACAGCTAAAAAAATATATTTATGAAGAAATTTTCAGTAGTTCATAATACGGTAGATAAAGGGTTAAGGTCTTCTTACACAATGGTAATTTTTTATTTATGCATAATTCATCCCATTTAAAGATACAGATATGGAATTTTCTAATCCTGTTTTAGCAATTTTGTTTTTGATTATCTGGTCGACCAATTACGCCAAATTATACAAATCGCCAAACTATTCACTAGGGATGTAACGAATATTCGGCCATTATTCGGTATTCGGCCCTTTTGCCAAATATTCGGCCGAATACCTGTAGCCGAATATAATTTGATATTTTGTCGAATAGTTGCATATTTGGCTGAATATTCTAAGATATTTGGTTAAATAAGTTCCAGAAAATCAAAACAAAATGTGATTTTAAATATTTTCAACAAACAATATTAAAAAATTATATCTAAATACATTAATTATTATAAGAAAAAGAAATCCTAATACTTATGCAATTTTAAAGCTTCATGACAACTTATAAATAACTGTATATAATGATATTACATAAATAAAAATATTTTTCTTGCTGCATATTTAGGCATCATGTGAATTTAAGTAAGTATTGCACAACATTAATTTATTTTACATTAAAATGCAAAATATATACTGCATTAAGTTTAAATCTCTTCAGTGAATTTAAAAATATTAACTTTATATCTACTTTTTTAATCTGATTTATAATGATGATAACAGTTTCTTAAACAATAAAATTCATAAATATTAAAAATAAATATTTTACTGTCTTGTAAAAATGTTTAATCTTTCACAAATTAAATCATTTTTCTAGTTTTTAGTTTTACTTTTAAATAAAAAAATTTGAATAAATATAGGACTATATAATTACTTTATTAATTAAAAATTAAACATTAGATGTTGATTAAACGAACTAATGCGTTTGATACATTGAAAAGAAAAAAACTATTACCTATACTGAAAAAGCATTTAATGAGTTACTTCAAACTTCAAAATAACATACAGGGGTAACAAAATAATTTCTCACTGTAAAGCCTGAAATTGTGATGCAAAAATAATAACTTTTCAGCATTTTCAAGAAGTCTGTTTCGTTTGGTTTCATATATATTGCCAGCTTCAAAAAACAAACGTTCACTATATACTGTGCTTGCAGGAGCTGAAAGATGATTTCTTGCTAACTTTGCAAGCCTTGGAAAGTTTTCTGCATTTCTTTTCCACCAGTTAAATGGACACTCTGTCCTAGCTATTAAATGTTTATCAAAATAGCAATCCACCTCTCTTAATTTATCTGCTGTATTATTATTAACTTCATGACAAATTTGGCAGTGATGACTTCTTATTTTTTATTTCTGAAAAGCAATCCCAAAATGAAAATGGAATTATATTTTAAGAAAATAACCCTTTTCTTGACATACAGAATGTAAATTTACTAAGTTTGATTTGCATGAGAAAGTATATAAAAAGACAGAGGACAAATGCAAGTTCTTATTTTGGGGGTTAAATGATTTTACTAAAATAAAAAAAGTTTCATTTTTACAGAGGTAATGAGTTTCTAGTTTAGGTAAAAAATATATAAATTACTAGAACTATCTATGGATTTAAAAAAAAAAGAATGTTTAATCTTTCACAAATTAAATCATTTTTCTAGTTTTTAGTTTTACTTTAAAATAAAAAAATTTGAATAAATATAGAAGAATACATATAGAATAATAATAAATTAAATTATTATTTACATTTTTGAAAGTCAAATGTTATCTTATTGGCATCAAAGTATTTCAAAAAATACATTCAGCTGTTATGATTTTTGAACACTCAAACAAAAAAATTATTTCAATTAGTCCTTAATTTAATTTTTAATTTTAAAATTTAAAAAAGAAATAAATAAACAATTAAAATAAATTTTTTTAAGTCAGTATTCGGCCTAAAATTTCGCCAAATATTCGGCCAAATCACTATTCGTTACATCCCTACTATTCACCAAATTATACAAATGGAAGAATGTTGCAATTCTAAAATTTGAAGTTAAGAAAATTAATGAATTTAAATTTAAAAAATGTCAATAAAGTATAGGGTTACTTTAATGATGATATTCACTTATGACGTAGTGACATACCAAATATAAAATATTAAGAGACGTAATAAATATCAGTAATAACAGAACATTGTAAGGAACTTAATGCTCTTTATTTAGTAAAAAAATTTAGACGGATATAACTATAAAATGTATGTAAACATTAGATATAGGCTTAAAAAAGAAAAAAAAATTAAATTTGCAGTAATTATTTACGCAGGCAAAACTTTCTAACACCATTCAAAACTGCAACAAAATAATCATCCTTTTTATGATTTCGTTGCCACATAAATTCATTTAAATAGAAATCAGGTTCCTGGCATGCTATTCCGCGATGTTTTTTATTTCTCCATTTAGTGGAAACGCCTTTTGATGTTTTGCGCTCCATTGTTTATCGGTTTGCAAATAAAGTTTCATATCATGCCCATTCATGCTTTTTTCTTTCTTTAGTGGCAGAATGCCATACCTTTGAAAATAATTTATCGCTTCAAGTTCTGTAAAAAGAAGATCCCAGGTCTTTATCATAGTTTCTCAAAATGTGGAATAAAGCAGAGAAATAGAAATTATAAAAAAATCTGCACTGAAAAAAAAATCTCCCATTCAAAAATAATTAAAAAGGGAATACATACATCACATGCTAGTGTTTTATTTAAAATCAAACATGATGTCACAAAAATTTGTGATGTCAGTTGAAACTAATCTGTCATAT
The DNA here is from genome assembly GCA_963931845.1 of Maratus michaelseni. Classification (NCBI taxonomy): domain Eukaryota; kingdom Metazoa; phylum Arthropoda; class Arachnida; order Araneae; family Salticidae; genus Maratus; species Maratus michaelseni. Next base: position 420,648,195 of record OZ007591.1, on the reverse strand, counting down.
CTTTTCTTTTTTAATATCCTGAGGTAATCATTTATTGACATAATTTTCATTTTAAATAACGAAAGAACAAATAGATTAGTAAAACATTAATAAAAATACAAGTAAAACGTCGAATTAAAAATTAGTTGATGATGTAACAAGCACATGTAATGTGATGAATGTCAAGTGAATGTGACATTTATGATCATCCATTATTGGCATATGATAGTTTGGCGATAGTTTTTTGGTCAACCGGATAATCAAGTAATACCGCAAAATAAAAAAATAAAATAAAATAACCAGATTAACTAAATTTTGTGTACAGGAATCATAGGTACATTAAAGATTACCTGTTCAAAGGAGCTTTATTCTAAAATGAGGAAATTCTTTCAGACATTCATAATACTTTCAACTTGATCAAAATTGAACGGAAAATTAACATTAAAAAGCAGTATTTAAACTCCATTAAAATTAAGTCTTAAAAACAGCTCAATGAACACACATAATTTACTTCTTAAGGAGGGAATTAAAAAATAAATCATTAACAAAAAGAAAATGTAATTTATGCATCAACCTTATCTTTGAAATACATACCAATTAGAAACATTAAAAAATGCATTTTATACATATGAAATCGACATTTTGAACTGCAAAAATGACATTAAAATAGAAAAATGCTGCATTAAAATGTAATATAAAACTACAATAGACACATATAAAAATCATACCTTTTAATAAACTATCATCAAGCAAAATGTGACTTAAATAGTGATTAGTCAAACTCATTGTAAGTCGCAATTTTTAATTTATAAATATTTCTCTGTATTATTGCTAATCAAAAGAGAAATAATGTAAATAAGATACGGAACGGAAATATTTTGGCATTAAATTCGATTGTCACAAAACCTTTCGATTATAAATCTATGTTCGATTAATAACGTTTTACTGCTATCGATCATACTAACAAACTTTCAACAACTTGCTTTTTGAGTGTAGTTGAGTTCTTTGTTGTGTCTTGTGTGCAAAACAAACATTGAAATTACATTATTAACTCTCAAAAAGGATAACATGTAACATCAAAAGTAAGTTAACTTTTTTTTTTTATCAAGTTCATTAATCGAAATAAAAAGCTAGTGTATGATCGAAATTTTCCTCTACTCGTTTATCACATCCTAGGACCTCCAGCGTCCCCTTTGCGAAATGGCGTTATATTTTTTGGTAGCTCAGATATGACGGTTTCACGTAGTTTATTAGCTTTCCTTTTCATTGTTTTCGTTTAAAGGTATTGTATTAATATTTAAGTATCTAATTTACTGTAGTGATTTAAAATATTTTGTGCAGACCTAACTATTCAAAATTAGGATGATGCCTGTCTAATCATGGTGCTCAAAAATCACAGTATTCGGATTTTAGCAGTGGCGTAGCTACACATTCAGCGCCCTGGAGCAAATAAAATTGGTACGCCCCTTGCCACTATAAAAACACTTCTGCTAGCTCTGTTTGAGGTTTAAACTCGTATATTATATTCTTATTTATATTTAAAACCCTGTTTTTTATTTAAAAAATAAAGTATTTTCATAATAAAATATTTGACGAAATAAATACAAATAAAATATTAAAATAAACTATAATTGTTTAAGTTCGGACTACCTACTGATTTTTACGACGAATTGAGCAGTATTTCCGATTTAAATGGTCCCATGGTCGCAGTGCAATCTACCACTAACTTCTGTTGTTCCTTTCAAGGCTTTTGAAGCAATATAGAATGCTAATAAAGAAACACACTATTGTCGAGATATTTTTAAGACGCGTTTTTTCCGTTTTCAGTACCGAAAGCTCTGAAAATTCATAAAATTCGAGTTATTATAACTCGGTAAGTTTTGATCGTACAAAAAATGAAAGTTTTGTTTTACTTGTTAGTGAATATAGGAAATTTTACTAAATTAATAGTTTTACTAAATATAGAACTTAGCAACAGTAAAAAAAAAAATAAATAAATTTCGTAATCTTTAAAAAAATAACTACTTTGATATAAAGGATTTTAATGGGATCATAGTTGCCAACCTCCCGATTTTTTTCATACCAATATTTTTATGTAAAAATATTTGTTTTCTTTAATCGTACAATTTCTGAAATTTAATAAAGAGAAAACTTCTGTAAGATTTTACTGGTATTAAAAAAATCGGGGCGTATCTATCCTACAAACAGGGGCGTAGCTACCGTGGAGCAGTTCGCTCCAACTGCTCCACGGTAGCAACGCCACTGGATTTTAGTTAAAATTATTATTATTAAAATCAGATTTGTAAAATTTAAATCTTTTTGTTATGTTACGATATTGAATGGTGATCAAGAGCTTCCCAAATAACTTTCTTTCCATTAGTTCATCTATTCCTTTAAAAATGTTGCTTTATGTGTGCTTTATCAAATTAAAGCTGTCATAATAAAGACAAATTCTAGAAACTTTTGTTTTTTGTTTTGATGGTAGTAGTTTGGTAACACACAGATCATTTTAAAGTATAAACTGAGACGTGAATGAATCGTTAGGCAGAGTGTAAAAAATATATACCAAAAACATTTATATTCTTTTATTCATTGGCCATATTTTGTGTTTTTCCAATTGGCACTAAGTTTTAACCTACACAACACTTTTTTCTGCTGCATATCTTTCATAATTTTATGCAAATGTTAATATGACATTCCATTGTAAAAATGAATTTATTTTTGCAATCATGTAAATTTTGTTATAACAATTTTCCACTGTGCATTGCGTTTTGCTGGCTGGTATGATTTTATGAAAAACACTGCTTCTATCTAAAAGTTTGTCTTTAAACTTAATTTTCAAAAGATTAAAAAAAAACAGCTTAGGTGAATCATTGTAGTACATCAAACTGTAATGAAAAATTTATCCTATTTGTAAAAATTAAATAACTATATATATATATATATATATATTTGTGTGTTAAATATGCACAGTAGTAATTTAGATTCTCAAAACCATGTGGTTATCATTTGAATGTTATGAGAAAATTGTTTATGTAAATATCTATTCTGATATTTTTTAAAACTACTTTGATTTATGAATGAAAATGTTGTTATAGCATAATAAAAATTTAGTTAAGTTTTCTTTTTATAGTAGTTACTTGTAGTATGCTTTGTATGTCATGATTTTGAAAAATAACATTTTTAAAAAATATTTCTTACAAGTGCTTTGAATAAAAGGCCTATTTCTGAGACCACTTAACACTAGCATTACGGCGTTTTCCGTATACCTATAACTACGATCACTGGTCATTTTGACTGCTTGTCTCGAATAAATGAAAAAGCTTATTTTTGCTAATATTATGTAAGTTAAATCTTGTAAATATACAACATGCTTTTTTAATAAGTAAACTATATAGTTAATAAGATAAACAAATGCTAATTTAGCATAACAAAGAGTTAAAAAATAAAAAACATTCAAGATTTTAAAAACTTGTTACAGTTTAACAAATTTAAATACAAATTGATTTTATTTAAAATTAAATAAATTTATTACTTACATTATTTGGTTTGACAGCATACACAGATTACTGTCTATAACTGAAAACTTTCATAATATTTTAAAATTCTACTAGTGAAGACGAAAACCTGTCTAAAACAGAATATTTTACAGGTTCCTTGAGATTCCGTATTAGAAGTATTACTGTCTTTGTATCTATGATTCAGTAAATGTTTCTCGTTAAGAAAGGTTGTGGGGGGGAGGGTACAGCTCCCGAACTCCACCTTTGGATATGCCATTACCTTAAAAAAACTGTGCCCCCCCCCCCCCCCCAAGAAAGTTCTGAAATGGCGCCCTTGGATTCACATCCTAGGACCTACAGTGTCCCCTTTGCGAAATGGCGTTATATTTTTTGGTAGCTCAGTTATGACGGTTTCACGTAGTTTATTAGCTTTCCTTTTCATTGTTTTCGTTATTAAAGGTATTGTATCAATAGTTAAATATCGAATTTACTGTAATGATTTCAAATATTTTGTGCATAGGCCTAACTACTCAAAATTGGGAATTCCTGTCTAATCATGGTGTTCAAAAACCAAAGTATTCAGATTTTAGTTAAAATTATTATTATTAAAATCAGATTTGTAAAATTTAAATCTTTTTGTTATGTTACGATATTGAATGGTGATCAAGAGCTTCCCAAATAACTTTCTTTCCATTAGTTTAGGGGTGCACAACCTGTGGCCCGCGATCGGATTACTGGTGGCCCGCGGATCAATTTCGCCGATCGGAAGCAAAAAATCGCGAATTTCGCCGATAATTTTGCCGATTAGGTGCGTATAAATCATAAATTACGCCGATCGTATGCGTACAAATCGTGAATTTTGCCGATGGGGCGCGCATAAATCGTGAATTTTGCCGATCGGACCCGTAAAAAATCACGAATTTTGCCGATTGGGTGCGTATAAAAATCATGAATTTTGCCGATCGGGCCCGTAAAAATCGCGAATTTTGCCGATCGGTGCGTGTAAATTGTAAATTTCGCCGATCGTCTGCGTAAAAATCATGAATTTTGCTGTTCGGGTACGTAAAAATCGCGAATTTTGCCGATCGGGTGCGTATAAATCGTAAATTTTGCCTATCGCCTACGTAAAAATCGCGAATTTTGCCGATCGAGCCCGTAAAAATCGCGAATTTTGCCGTTCGGGGCCGTAAAAATCGCGAATTTTGCCGATCGAGCGCGTAAAATCACGAATTTCGCCGATCAGGTGCGTATAAATCATAAATTTCGCCGATCGTATGCGTACAAATCGTGAATTTTGCCTATCGGGCGCGTATAAATCGTGAATTTTGCCAATTAGACCCGTAAAAAATCACGAATTTTGCCGATTGGGTGCGTAAAAATCATGAATTTTGCCGATCGGGCCCGTAAAAATCGCGAATTTCTCCGATCGGGTGCGTGTAAATTGTAAATTTCGCCGATCGTCTGCGTAAAAATCATGAATTTTGCTGTTCGGGTACGTAAAAATCGCGAATTTTGCCGATCGGGTGCGTATAAATCGTAAATTTTGCCTATCGCCTGCTTAAAAATCGTGAATTTTGCCGATTGAGCCCGTAAAAATCGCGAATTTTGCCCATCAGGCCCGTAAAAATCGCGAATTTTGCCGATTTGGGCCCGTAAAAATCGCGAATTTTGCCGATCGAGCGCGTAAAAATCACGAATTTCGCCGATCAGGTGCGTATAAATCATAAATTTCGCCGATCGTATGCGCACAAATCGTGAATTTTGCCGATCGGGCGCGTAAAAATCATGAATTTTGCCGATCGGGCCCGTAAAAATCGCGAATTTTGCCGATCGGGTGCGTATAAATCGTTACTTTTGCCGAGTGGGTGCGTGTAAATTGTAAATTTCGCCGATCGTATGCGTAAAAATCATGAATTTTGCCGTTCGGGTACGTAAAAATCGCGAATTTTGCCGATCGGGCCCGTAAAAATCGTGAATTTTGCCGATCGAGCGCGTAAAAATCAGGAATTTCGCCGATCGGATCCGTAAAAATCATGAATTTTGCCGTTCGGGCACGTAAAAATAGCAAATTTTGCCGATCGGTTACGAAAAAATCGCAAATTTTGCCGATCGGCCGCGCAAAAATCGCGAATTTTACCGATCGGATGCGTATAAATCGCAAATTTCGCCGAACAGGCGCGTAAAAATTGCGAATTTTGTCAATCACTAGGAAAAAAACTATGAATATTGTCAGTCGCGCATGGAAAATAAGTGCAAGATTTTTCTATCCTTGCCAACTGAAATGGGTTATACTGACTAAGGAGGTAGTTGAGTATAGGGAGCTAACTCTCCTTTTAAAATTAGCATTTTTGTGAACTTTTAGGCCGATCCTCCCCCTCCTTCCCTGAAACAAAATTTTTTTTCACCCTACGGACAATCCAGTCATTTTTGTGACTGACTTTCCTCTTATAAAAGTTGTACACCCCTTCTTGATATCCACATTTTATGACTGAATATGTTAAGAAGTACAATTTAGAATAATATATGTTTCTCCTTCTCCCCACCTTATGAGAGCAGAATTTTTTTTCGGCACTGGCAATCTTTAAAGCTAAATTAACTCCCTCAAATAAAGTCAAGGAGTATTTTCATTCTTTGAAAATAACTTAGCTATATCTCTTGTATAAATACAAACGTAAACTGTTGATATATCCTTGCCAACAGAACTGAATACGTTGACTGGGAAGGAAGGAACCTAGGGGGCTACCCCCCCCCCCCCCCGTCACACCTCCTGTAAACAAAATTCTACTGATGGTGGCCCTCGACAACCTAGTCATTTTTGTAAGTGGCCCTTCGCTTAAAAAGGTTGTGCACCCCTACATTAGTTCATCTATTCCTTTAAAAATGTTGCTTTATGTGTGCTTTTTCAAATTAAAGCTGTCATAATAAAGACAAATTCTGAAACATGGTTACTTTTGTTTTTTCGGTTGATGGTAGTAGTTTGGTAACACACAGATCATTTAAAATATAAACTGAGACGCGAGTGAATTGTTAGGCAGTCTTTTATATACTGCAGAGTGTAAAAAATAGATACCAAAAACGTTTATATATTTTCTATTCATTGGCCATATTTTGTGTTTTTCTAATTGGCACTAAGTTTTAACCTACACAAAACTTTTCTCTACTGTTTATCTTTCGTAATTTTATACAAATGTTAATATAACAATCCATTGTAAAAAAAATTTTTTTTTACAATCTTGTAAATTTTGTCATAATTATTTTTGACTGTAAATTGCTTTTTGCAGGGTAGTAAGATTTTATGAAAACCACTGCTCCTATCTAAAAGTTTGTCTTAAACTTAATTTTCAACAGGTTAAAAAAAAAAGAACACCTTAGATGAATCATTTTACATCAAACTATAATAAAAATTTTATCCTATTTGTAAAAATTAAATAAATATATATTTTTTTGTTTTGTGTGTTAAATATGCACAGTAATAATTTAGATTCTCAAAACCATGGGGTTATCATTTGAACGTTATAAGGAAGATTATTTATGTAAATATCTATTCTGATTTTTTTTAAACTACTTTGATTTATGATTGAAAATGTTGTTATAGCATAATAAAAATTGAGTTAAATTTTCTTTTTATAGTAATTACTTGTAGTATGCTTTGTATGTGATGATCTTGAAAAATAACATTTTTTTTAATATTTCTTACAAGTACTTTGAAAAAAATGCCTATTTCTGAGACCACTTAAGCAAGGCTTTTGTAGACCAACCATTAGCCCAAATCAAGTCTAACTTTAGTTTGCTTTAATCTTACCAAACAAAATGTTAGTTAGAATAATTTTTTCCAGTTACCTCCGACCCTGGTTCCCGCTGCCTTCGGCACCGTATACCGGTCGTGCTACGCATGCACTGGATAATCCCTTAAATTGCACATCGAATACTATAAACCTCTAACTGAACAAACCGCTGGCTCGGGTCCCCGCTGCCTGCGGCACCGTATAGCAGTCGTGCTGCACACGCGCTGCAGTATACATTAGTCCCACCTTCCACCACCAGGTGGCGCAATCTGTTTATACGATCATAACTGAAAACGTTTCGATGTCGAGTCGAATGAGCCATACCCCGTCGTCTTCGTGCCCATAGAACCGGAGATAGGAAAGCGCCCCCTGGTGGTGACAAAACAAACTCAAATCGATAAGCTCTATCGATGCCGAGTCGAATGAGCCAAACCGTGTCGTGATGTGACCCATAGAACCCGAGTTAGCGGCAAAATTCTTTAATTACACCTACCACCCCCAATCTGTTCTATACGAACTAACCCAAAAACTAAACTAAATTGAATGTGTGTGAGTTTATATATATGTATATTCCAACATTTTCTAACAATGTCAAATTTGTCTTTTCAGAATTGTATGAATATTTTAGAAAAACAAAACAAGTAATCAACAACAAAAAATCAATAGACTGTTGAAAAAAAATTTTTTTTCAATGATAATTTACTTATAAATACTCATCAAACACTTGCTTCCAACATAAAATTATTTAATAAATATGAGTTACTTTTAAACTACATATATATATAAAACAAACCTTGACGTTTCGGTTAATCTTTATAACCATCATCAGGAGAAAAAAACCTTCATAAATATGAACAGCAAAAATTAAAATGTGTTACATGATTGAGTCACAATATTCAATCTGCCAAGACGCTCAAATAACGGAAATTATAACAACATATTCAAAATACGCCTGGTGGCGCCATCTATGAATCAGCAATGTAACTGGAACTTATGTTCAACGGAATTAAAGTTCATTTTAAAATGCATTTCCATATGGCAGGAACCAAAAATGATGGGATATCGTTGCAAATTTCATGTTTTCTTAGTGAAATTTCTATAGATTCACGGATGTAGGCTTTAAAGGGATTGTTTTGTCTGGAAATAACTTTGACATTGTTAAAATCAATAAACCTAACCTTTCCGTTAGCAAAAGTTCTTGATAAGGCAGTGGAAAATTTATTGTATTTCAAATCACTCTTGTGCTCTTTAAGTCTCTCTACGATGCGACGTTTTGTCATACCAATATATGCAGTATTTGTACCATCGGTCAATTCAAATGGAATTTCATATACCCCAGATAAACAAGTGGCTGATAATGGGTCAATGCTTCTATTCAATAAATTAAACAACGTTTTGGAATTGGATGCCACCAGTTGTATATTATATTTCTTGAAAACTCTCTTTAATCTTTCAAAAAGAATGGGGATATATGGAATTTTTCTGTAAACCTGACTAACTTTAGGAGAAGAAACTACTGTAACCCTGTATTTATCAATTAATTTACGAATAATGTGCGGTTTATATCCATGTTTCATACCTACACTAATAATATAATTAAGTTCTTCTGCTAAGAATTCTCCTGAACAAACCAGAAGTGCCCGACGTACAAATGATCTAAAGGCTGCAATTTTGAAATTCCAAGGAGAGGCTGCGGTGACTGGGATAACACAATCTAATTTCATGGATTTCCGGAAATTTTTTCGTTTTAAACTATTGTTTTCTTTAAGGAGAAGAACATCAAGGAACGGAAGCAAATTATTATCCTCTAATTCCATCGTAAATTTAATATTACTGTCCATGTGGTTGATATCATCAAAAAATTCGATTAAAGATTCTCTACCTTTATCCCAAACCACAAAAATGTCATCAACATAACGTAACCATAAGGTGAGCTTAGGATTACACATATCAAAAATATGTTCTTCCAATGGTCTTAATTTAAATTCAGCGAGTAGTATACTGGAAATAGGGGATCCCATTGGTGCCCTTTTAGTTTGCTTAAAAAATATTTCTTTAAATACAAAAACATTACTTTCATTAATTAAATGCAACCCAGACTTAATCGAAAATTTCATCTTGTCTGTCAGATAAGGTAATCCATCGATAGTGGAACCAATAGAACAAATAACCACATTGACATCAATAGAGGGAAACAAGGAAACGATGTCAAAACTTGCTAACATTGCATTTTCAGGTAAAACAAAATCTTTAATACAGGAAATGAATTCCTTAGTAGAAGAAATAGAAAACTTTGATTCTGGGAGAACCTTCTTAAGGAAAATAGCAAACGCTTTCTCCAAAATACAAAGTGCCTTGGCATCTGGTAACAATAGGACGAAAAGGAAAGTCAGGCTTATGGTCTTTAATACAGGCAAAAATACGGGGGTAACCCCAGTATGGTTAATTTTAATTATTTCTTTGATCTCTGGAGGCCATTCACTGTTCCTGAGTAATTCTTGAGTTTTACGATGAATCGCAGGATTTTGATCTTTAACCAGAACTGAACATGTTAATTGTTGGATACACTCCTCCATCTTTAAAAAATATTGGTCTTGATCCACCACAGCGATTTTTCCTGACTTATCTGTTTTCATGAAGAAAATATCCTTATTGCTTTTTAATTTAGTAATTACTTTTGGAACTCTAGAAACGGGAATGTTCTTGATAAAATTTCTACTAATATTACAAGTTTGTAGTCTAGCAATCTCTCTTTCTGATTCTGGAATAGCCTGAATAATACATTCTAAGTCTGTACACAATTCTTTCTTATTTAATGTAGCCAGAAAATAATATTTACAACCACGTGAGATCAACTGTTCTTCTTCTGCTGAAAAAATTTTGCTGGAGAGGTTAACAAAAGGTACAGGCACTACAACTGGTTTACTGGGAAAATTTGAATTCAAACATAATCTATTGATTTTAAGTCTATGGCGTTCTGTAATTTCTTTATTCTGGATAAATCTGAGTCCTTCAACAGAATAAATCAACTTGTCAAATTGGGTTTTATAAGTGGCTTTAACCAACTTAAAATATAAACCAAAAGTTTTTGAAGACAAAAAGTTAATATTGGCAAACTTACTTCGTAGACAAACATCCAGGCTGGTTGCTTCGAACTTCTGCTTGAGGTTTTCATAATTATTAAGTAAACCATTTTTAACACGTAGAAAATTAGGAGAAACTTGGAGCCTTTTGCAGGTTTTCAAAAATGTAACACTCAAAAGTTCACGATCTAATTTTAAAACAGCTGTTTTATATTCCTTGAAAATTTTAAGGTAGTCCATATTGCCCAGCATCGGCGTATTCATAATTAATAAGGACTTTACGTTGCACAATTAACATATAAATACTCATCAAACACTTGCTTCCAACGTAAAATTATTTAATAAATATGAGTTACTTTTAAACTACATATATATAAAACAAACCTCGATGTTTCGGTTAATCTTTATAACCATCATCAGGAGAAAAAACCTTCATAAATATGAACAGCAAAAATTTAAATGTGTTACATGATTGAGTCACAATATTCAATCTGCCAAGACGCTCAAAATTAATTATTATTATTTTTTTTTAATTAAAACTTCTTTGACCTTAGTTATTGAAGTATAATTTTATTCTCTAATTTGACATATTTTATTGAGGTTTATTGTAAAGTGTTTCCTTTTGAAAATAGAATGTTATATTTTATTTACAGGGACACCTAAAAAATTCCATTACATCATGGTCTGTGGTACAGTGTGTGAAAAAATTGTTTACAGTGCATTTTAATAAAGTTATACTCTTTCAAACATACTGAAATTCCTAAAACATTTTTATATTCTGCAGGAAGAAAGAGCTTGAAATGCCATGGTATTTATTATTTGTTTATTTCTAAATAAAGAATAAATATTGAGTTGCATTATGAGAAAAAAATATTGATTCTTTTTTCAAAATATGTTACATGTTATCAAAAATATTTCATTTTCAGATAAATAAGAGTTGAGTTGACAACATCTTAAGTTATTGTTGCCTCATGATGTCAGTTCTGCAGTGTGACATACAGAAATTCAATTCAAAATGCTGGCAACAATGATTATTAGATTGAATGTTTTATCACTGATAATTTATCAGAAAATGAAACAAACAAACTGTCATCAAGAGGCAAACAGTTGCTTTTATTCAAAAACACTGCCGTCTGTAAACAACAGTTGCTTATTACTCAAAATGTTATTCATTTTTCAATAAGTGTAACAATAAAAAAAAAGTTCATCCATCATCACTTATAATTCAAGATGTGAATAATTTATCTGAAAATGAAGCAAACAAAAAACTGTCATCAAGAAAAGACAATCTCTTATAATTTATCTGAAAATGAAACAAATAACAAAAAAAAAAAACACTGCTGTCAATAGACATGAAGAGATTGTTGTCTCTTGATGGCAGTTTTTTTGTTTGTTTCATTTTCAGATAAATGATTTACATCTTGCAGACACTAAAATGTTGGCACTCCGTCTGTATTGGTTTGGCAGTAAGGTAAGTATATATCTGAAGTTATGCACCTCAAAGCTGGCGTTTGGATTTTTAGATTAATTTTTTTAATTAAATTTTTTATGTGATCTTAATTTTTTTTTGACATTATGTGGAAATTTCCACATTAGTAAAAGAAAATCCAGTTTCAGTTTTTTAGCACCATACAGTAAATTTTCTTTTCTTTTCAAAAAAGTTCATTGGATTTCATACAATGATTTTTTAATTTTTCATGAGTTTTATATTATTTTTTTTATGCATTTTTTGTGTTTTTTCGCATTTTGTGATGATTTTCTGACATTCATAAAATAAATTACGTTTCAATCTTTTAGCCAATATAGTAAAATTTTTCCTCTTTTTAAAGAAATTTTATTTAGAAATTGTGCAGCAATTTTTTTAATGCGGTTTTTATTGTTTTTACTTTTTGCAGTGTTTTTTTTTCATGTTAGTAAAATAAATCCAGTTTCAATCTTTTAACCCAATATAGTAACTTTTAACTATTTTTTAATAAAATTTAATCGGTATTCATATAGCAATTGTTCTAATTAATTATGCGATTTTTATTGTTTTTGTGCCTTTTTTGGTGATATTTGTCATTCGTTAAAAAAATCCAGTGCCCACTTCATTCTCGAATGAAATGAAGCTTGAATTATTGTGATTTTTTTATTTAGACACAGATTAAATAAAATTTTTCAGCGTATTCCTGTACCTTACTATAGGAACTAAAATAAAAACTGACTGGAGAATGGATAGCATGCCCAGTCTACGCATAGAATTCTCTCCAAATTTGGCCTTTGAAGTAAAAAAAAATTACAGCCTTACTTGGCTTTTTTTCATGCCTAATCTTGAGTTATGAGCGATTGTTATCTAACGACAGCAGTTTTTATCTGATAAATGATTTACATTTTGAGGTACAAGCGATTATAACTGATTTTACATATGGTCTGCAGTCAAGAGACAATAATTATTCAAGATGTAATTTATTCGTTAAAAAATTAAATGATTTTAATAGTGTGTAACATTAAAAAAAAAATCATTATTTTAATTCTTCCATAATATAACTGACTTTTTTTTATTTATTTTCAAATAAATAGATAAATACCACGGCATTTCAAATTCTTCCTTCCTGCAAGATCTCAATGATGTTCTATCAATTTCAGTCATTTTGGTAGAGAACAACTTTACTAAAATACACTGCAAACATACACCCTATCATAGATTATAGTGTAACTGAATTCTGTTTTGAGTGTACCTGTAAATAAACTATAACATTCTACAGTAAACCTCAATAACATATGTCAAGTTAGAGAAAAAAATTACACTTATATTTTTTAAATGTATTAACGAATACGGTCAAACAAGATTGATCTTAATTTATTTTTGAAGTAAATCAGTATTGAAAAATAAAATTTTCAACAGTCTTTTGATTTTTGTATTGTTTATTTGTTTCATTTTTCTAAAAGATTCTTACAATTCTGAAAGGATAAATTAGAGCTACTTTTTTCTGATCTATGACTTGAATAAAGACCACCTACATGGCTCCTTTCTCTGTACAATTGATATTAATACCCTTTTTTCCTGTGGCTGCAGTGAGGAAGGCCCTTAGATACATTAAGGGTTTGTATCAAATTCCTTCCACAACTGGATATATTGATGAGACCTCATTGTTACTCATGGATAATCACTTTCTCAACTGCAGACTCAACTTTCTGCATTTTAAAGGTGTGATTTAAATTTATCAGAGTCTTATGAACCACATGGGGATTCATATTTATCTATCTTGCCATCTCTTTCTGGATTTTGTCTTGTCATTTACCCTTAAATATGTTTTTCATTAATTATAAAATATGACAGATAAACATAATTTTATTTATTGCAGTTGCATAAAGCTTTAAAGGGAGTTAAAGAGAAAATGTCCCGTTGATATCTATCACATAACTCATACTGAAATATTTAAAGTGTGAAATATGGAGCAAATCACTTCCTTAACAGAGCTTTCTGGGAAACCATCTTCTGATTTGCACCAAGGAAAATCGCTTGTTTGTGAAATATGCAACAAAAAATTCTCTGAAATGAGACTTTTAAACAGGCATTTATTAATTCATACAGGTAGTAAACCTTTTGTGTGTGAGGTATGGAACAAGAAATTTTCTGACAAGAGTAGTTTGAAAAGTCATTTGTTAATTCACACTGGTGAGAAACCTTTTGTTTGCGAGATATGCAACAAGAAATTCCCTCAAAATAATCATTTACAAAACCATCTGTTAATTCATTCTGGTGAGAAACCTTTCACTTGTGATGTATGCAACAAGAGTTTCTCTCAAAGTAGTCATTTAACCCGGCATCTGTTCATTCATACTGTTAAGAAACCTTTTGATTGTGAGATATGCAACAAGAAATTCTCTCGAAAAACGCATTTAAACAACCATCTGTTAATTCATACTGGTGAGAAAACTTTTGTTTGTGCGATATGTAACAAGAAGTTTTCTGGAAAGAGTAATTTAAACAGACATCTGTTAATTCATACTGGTGAGAAACCTTTTGTTTGCGAGGTATGTAACAAGAGATTTTCTCAAAAGGGAGAATTAAACATGCATCTGTTAATTCACACTGGTGAGAAACCTTTTGTTTGTGAGGTATGCAACAAGAAATTTTCTCAAAAGGGAGAATTAAACAAGCATCTGTTAATTTACACTGGTGAGAAACCTTTTGTTTGTGAAATATGTAACAAGAAATTTTCTGTCAAGAGAAATTTAAGCAGGCATCTGTTAATTCATACTGGTGAGAAACCTTTTGCTTGCGAGATATGCAACAAAAAATTCTCTCAAAAGGGAAATTTAAACAATCATCTGATACTTCATACTGGAGAGAAACCTTTTGCTTGTGAGGTATGCAACAAGAAATTTTCTCGAAAGGGAGAAATAAACAAGCATCTGTTAATTCACACTGGCGAGAAACCTTTTGTTTGTGAGATATGCAACAAGAAATTCTCTCGAAATAGTAATTTAACCAGGCATCTGTTAATTCACACTGGTGAGAAAGCTTCAGTTTGTGAGGAATGAAATAACAATTTCCTTTTAAAAAAAGCCATATAAATGGGCATCTATTAATCCATGCTGGTGATAAACCTTTTATTTGTGAGATATGCAAGAAGAAGTTGATCAAAAAGAATGTGTTTAAACAGCCATCTGTTAATTCACACTGCTGAGAAACCTTTTGTGTGTTTGACATTTTGACAAGAAGTTTTCACAAAAGGGTAATCTATCAACCCTCTCATAATATGAGATTTGCAATATCATAATGGTCTTAAGAGAGTGCGATTTCTTGACAAACATTATAAACATTCGCCAAGATGAAATGGCTGGCAATGAAAATTTTCTAATTTTGTACTGTTTATTTATGATACCAATATACCACAATAATTTGTAGTATATAATTTTGTTTTATTTATGTATATATTAAATAAATTGTATCTCAATGTATATGTATTGAATGATGTAAATATTGAAAAATTGCTTGTGTGTTTGATGCACCTGTTGTTATTTCATAAAGTAATAACAGTCTGATGAGGTTAAAAAGTGTAAAATGTTGCTAGAGAGTTTTTTAAAGTCTTTCTTTTTTTGTTAGGGTTCTATAAATCAAAGTACCATAATTTTATTATGATGTCACTACTAATATGTGGTCTGTTTTAAGTTCCTTATTTTCAAGTTGTGGCAACATTTACATACAACACATTATGATAATGGTTAAATATCCTAAACATTATATGCAATACAATAATAGCTCCTGTACGTAATTGTATTGAATTACGAAAATACGATATATATTCATCCTAAACTTCTATCTACTGGCCTTAGGTGGAAAGTTTAGAAGGATAGATAAATATTGCACAACATGTGATTTGTAACCCATCAGAAATTTGAAAGGTGTACAATTATTTTGAAAATGATACTGTAATTCATACATTTGACATAATTTTTTAAACTTTGTTTTATAACACTAGCCAGCAAAAATATTAATAAAAAACGTTTTGTTACCTTTTTTTAATGAGAATAGTCAATCTTTACTAATTTGGAGTTGAGAAAACTGAACATAACCTCAAATTTATTTTATTAGCTCTGATTTATAACATACAGTAGTACTGCTATATAACTTATATAATAAAAATTGCACAGTGTTATTATGATGTCTGTAGTCTATAAACAATCTTTACTAATTTTGGGTCGATCAAATCGAATATGACCTCATAATTTTGTTATTAGCTTTAATTTTGTAAGATATACTACAATTGGTATATAATAAAAAACTTAACTGTATGAATATACAGTAACCCCTCGGTATATCGCACTTTCGACTATTTCAGTATTTTTTAGTTGTCTGATAAATTTCTGGTTTTGAGCAACTGTTCGTGCATGGTTAAGAAATGAAGTAAAACTACGAAATTTTTTGCAAGTTGTGAATAAAACGCCAAACTTTAAAAAAAGATTTAGAATCAGTGACAAAGAAATAATTGATGAAGCTTTGTTTTGTGGTTTATGCAACAAAGAGCCATTGGAGCTCCTTTATCTGGACGTGGCTGAGAGGTTCTGCTCTCAAAGCTGGTAGACGTGAGGTGCTGGGTTCAAACCCTTGTCGCGCTCGTCGACATAACCGTTCGGAGTTTTCCGTGGTTTTCTTCGAAACTTGCTGTAAATACGGGTTAGGATCCCTTAGAAAGATCCCACGGAGGGCATTCCCCCTAGGGCCTGTATCCCTCGTGTTGATAATCGACCGTCATAAAATCAACCAACCAACCAACATTTATCTGGACCTATCATCAAAACTCAAGCCAAACTTTTGGCTAAAATGATAAAAGATGATCCAACTACAATTTCACAGCAAGTGATGAGTGATTTTGGAGATGGCAGAAATGATATGGAATAGGACAACTTTCAATACACAAAGAAAAACAATCTGCTGATTATGATTCTGCAGAAAAATTTTCTGTTGCTTTCAGAAGCATTATAAATAAAGAAAAGAAGGCTATCTAGATGAGCACATTTATAATGCTGATGAAACAGCTTTATTTTGGATATGTTTGCCAAAGAAAACGCAGAAACGGAAAAGAGTACCTGGAACGTAAGGTTACTAAGGAGTAAAAGACAGATTTACTCTCCTATTTACTGCAAATAAGACTGGGACTCGCAAAATAAAGTTGCTTTTATTCGGCAAAAGTAGGACACCGAGAATTTTGAAAAACGTGAATCAGAAGACTTGACCAGTTTTGTATGATTTCTCACAAAACTGTTGGATGATGCAAAAAAATGTTTAAGCGGTGGTGCGTTGATGTGTTTGTTCCTTCAGTTTGGTTACACCTTAGAAACAGAAGATTAGAAGAAAAAGCTTTGCACCTTCTGGACAGTTGTAAAGCCCATCCTGACGAAACAGAGCTGATTTTCAGGGTTAAAAAATTCTGCGTAATTATTTACCAGTGAACACAACAAGATTTTTTGAACAAGTATTAAATTGAAACCTCGTAGCTTAATTTAGGGTTCTTTATTTCCTATTTATAAGCACTCTTCTTGCCTCCCCTCGGTATATCATGCTTTTTCTTATATCCCGAGTAGCACGATATATCAAAGTGTTACTGTATAAGATAGTCAGAATTAGCATTACTTTTTTAATCCACTGAATCATAGGTTCCCAACGGGGCCGGTACCGCACCTCAGTGGGCGCTGGAGCCTTCCAAGGAGGCGGTAGATTGTCCAAAAGCAAATGGGCTGGTAGGAACCGCCAAGAGGAGCGGCCATGGCGTATACCTATTTAGGTAATTAATATAATAAAACTAGCTGA
This sequence comes from Maratus michaelseni, assembly GCA_963931845.1. NCBI lineage: Eukaryota > Metazoa > Arthropoda > Arachnida > Araneae > Salticidae > Maratus > Maratus michaelseni. The sequence continues at coordinate 420,630,551 of OZ007591.1, read as the reverse complement.
CCCCTCCCTAACGTTGCCCGAGCCCATGATAAAAAAATCCTTAACTATACCTTTAAATGAAAATCCATACAAACTAACAGAGAGCTATGGGCTCCAAATCGAATTTCTTTTACGAATGTTACACAATCGCTATGTAACACAAATAAATGCTAACACTCGCGGCGGACAAAATTTTACTATAGCAAGTCAATACATTGTAACCGTAATTCTTTCATGAATGTAAAAAAAATCGCTGTGGAACGCAAAAAATAGCTATAAATCGCAATAAAAATCATTTAAAATTTGGCAAAATTTGCTGTATTAGACTGGCTAAAAGTTTGAAACGGAATTCCTTTTTTTGTTTATTAACATGTATTTCGAAAGATTTCAGGAAGGATTGTCAGGAACACATGCCTGAACAGAGATTTTCAAAGGAACGTGCGGTTTGAATCGGCTCAAAATATTCGTTTACTCTTAGTGAAAGTGATAACTTAGTAAAGTCTCTTAGTAAACTAGATACTCTTAGTAAAATTATAGCCATTATTTTTATAACTATCTATAAATCTGTTGTATATATCTAATCCCCTAAGTCCAATTTTCATTGTTTTACATTGTATTTTTAATTTTTTGGAAAAGAAAGTTTGCTTAATCCAAGAGGAAATCCACGCACTACTTCACGAAACTTATTTAACAGGGAAATATAAATGCCATCAATGGAATATTTATTAATTATACAGCATCCTGATGTGCCTGTCAGAAACCACCCGGGAAACTGAGCATGCAGCCCTATTTTCTGAATATATCTGAAGTATATACAGGGAACATAAAAAAGCTGTTTAAAGAAATATATGGGACCTCGGTTAAGCTACTCGGGAAATAATATTAGTATCATCGGTGAGTTTTCATAAACGAATTAATAAAATTTTGCCAAATGAAAGAGGCCTCCAAAATGATTACGTGCTTCCCCTAAATTCAGAGGTTAATCGGGCCCTGACCTTGATTCTGGTTGGACGTTCAGTCGATTTCTGCATTTGTTTTTCATGTGCACAACGCTAGATAAAGTCTGTTCACAAAATATGTTGTACAGAAGTGAAGAGTAATTGCTTAGTAACTTTTTTCGGCTAGTTTTGCATACGTATGCCTCACGAACAAATAAAAATTAAGAAGTCAATCTTCATGGAATCATGGCATGATAATTCCGCAAGTTGTTCCTTCTCTATGAAAATCAAAATTTTGATTTCACCAACTTCTTGGAAATAAAATGGATCTCTTGTCCACTCATTTCTTGACTTCGAGGGAGGAAAAGAAAGTCTGAAAGTTTATTTCAAGTGTTCAGGCTTTCAACAAGACTTTCAATAGTATCAGAAGAAATCGTATCTCCAGAAATTTGTAAGAATGTAAGATGTTGGAAATAATCCAAAAATATAATTTTCAAGTCGGTTTGTCCACAAATCAATTTCTTTTATTGTTGTTTCTGCTTTGTCCTAGCTTTTGAAAGTGTGTACCGATGTTCCTTGTAAGCTTAAATTTATTTCATCCAGAAAATTAAAAATATATGTACGTCACTTTGACAGGCCAGGAGAAGTCATTGAAACCATCTTTCAAATGGAATTTCATCATGCAGTGCAAAAATGCCATTTAAAACTTTCCCTTATTTCTCAAATTTCTATATGCAAAATTAGCTGTTTGTGTTGACTCCCAATTTTTTCGCACAAAATTTTAAAAAGCTTAGAATTTAATGGGTGAGTATTGATATTAATTTACTGCTAAAACATCTTTGTTGGATGTAGTCTTCAAATTTTCTGACATTTTTTGGCAACTCTCCAGCGACTCACGACGAATCCAACAGCGTGTCCAAAATACATGTGTTACTTTGGCTTTAACCAAGCTGATCAAACCATTAACAGTTCCACCCATAACTTGAGCCTCATCAATACCTATTACAACACATCTTGACCTGTTTTTTTTTCGTGTATGAAACTGTCTAAACGTATGAGTAGTGCTGCACTTAATGTGTGAGTGGTTACGTGGCTGCCGTTATGACGACACGAAATAGTATGCATATTTAAAGCCAATTGAGGAGGAGAAAAAAAATTCGGTATTGTTTGGCTTGAGCAGTGATGAATTCAGAGTATCGCTGGGGTAAGAGGGGCACTCCCCTTCCGGTGCATTGAAATGTCTATCCCCGAAATATTTTATGTTTTATGCTTAATAGTGGAACTAGACTGAAAGTGCTAGTGGAAGTTCTAGTCCTGCAAATCTCCTCTTCCCAGAGCTACAGAAATTTCTCCCATACAAAAAAGTATGAATTCAGTATTGGGCTTGAGGACCCCTGCTGTAAGCTCGCGGACCACAGTTTAAGAAACGCTGCTCTAGTGTATGTGCTTTTTGAAAGCGCGAACTGATAAGTTTGTCAAATTCGACTTAACATTTTTTGTAACTTCTAAGATGAAATAATTTTCTTTTAAGAGCATTAATAGGGATACACTTAAAAGGGATACATTCGAATGCACATTATATCCAGGGGCGTAGCGAGTGGGGAGGCAGGGGGGGCATCTGCCCCCCAATGTTTGGAAAAGGATTCAGTCGGCTTATCAGCAGATTTAATTAGTGTCTCTGTAGTATGTTAGTAGGCCGATTGAAAAAAAACAATTCGGAAAAATTCTGGTTGGCAGGACTTTAAGACTTCAGAGTGCATTTCACTACACCCTTACAATCATATGGCAAAAGCAAGTCGGTCTGTCAATAGATAGGTTATGAGTAAAAAAAGTAATGGTTTCAATAGATCTATCTGGTCAGCTGGTATGAAAGTCACGTGTTCTGTCAAATTTTCGAATCACATAAATAGCTAGTCGGCCTACCTGAACTCTAGGCCTACCAACTGAAAAAAAATTATCATGTATAAATCTTGTCTGCAGAGCCGGAAATGTTGGACATATACTATACCTTACCCACACATGTAAAAGCTAAGTCGGCCGTCGGTACATAGGCCAATAGGGGAAAAAATGAATCTGATCTATTGATTTGAAAATATCAGAAATTTGTCCTACAGTAACACTTGCAACTTACATAGATAAAAACTATCAATATATAAACTAGGTCGACCGAATGCGAAAGTCGCTTAAGAAAATTGAAGAAATTTTATACTTGATACATAGTAGGTTCTAGCAACGATATGATGTTTAAGCCCTTTGGAACTGTTTTAGGAACGTTTGGAAAATAAAAACGAAGAAATTTTAAAACTATTTAAAAAACAAAATGAATAAATTAAAAAATATCCGTGCATTTAACATTTAATACCTAAAAAACTTCTTGCTTTTTTTTTGATAAAACTAAAACTAAATTTATATGCTTGTGCCAACATAACATAATTACATAATTTTCACTGATTTTTCACTTGTTATTATAAAAATTAGAATTGGAGCCTTTATTAATTACTTAATATTTATTGTATACCCTGATTACCGTAATTTCCTGCGTATAATCCGCGGATCAAACAATTACGTTTCGACACAGAAATTTTATTTTATATAATTGGAACATACTAGATCGCTGTAAATATCTTACTTCAATTATTAAATAAAATTTCTGGGTCTAAACATAATTGTTTGATCCGCGGATTATTAGCCGGAAACTACGCTACATGTTAGCGATTACTTTTTTAAAAACTAAATCATACGTAAGAGGAATTATTTTTTTAATAAAGAATTCAGAAAGTAGAGTATTTCAGGAAAAATTAAATTATTAAGAGTAGTTTTATGGAAAAAAAAACTTGAAGCGATTGCGGAACATTAACATTTGCACTTAAAACTATATAAATAGTTCAGCGTTTCAGGCCCGTAACTACCGCTGTTTCGTACTCGAAGAATAATTCTTAATAAATCACTTAACTCAATCAACTTCACATTGGACTGTAAAAACAATTTAAATTTTCACTACTCTAAAAGTTCTCATACGTCATCTTTACACTAAAACAAAACACACTCTGCCTTTATAACAGAAATGACGAAATACAAAGGGTTGCCGGATTTGGCTACATGCCAGCTCCAAATATCCCGCCGCGCCTTGCAATGTTTTTTAAACATTCAAGATTAATGTATTACAAAAATTTACACTATAATCATAAATGCAACAGTTCTAATATTACATCACATAAACACCAATAAACAATCATTGAAAGAATACCATAATAATAATACATTTGCAAGAAGTTTAATTAATTATTCATAGGTAGGAGACATAGCTTTGAAATTGGGCGCTTATATTTGCCCAAGGCAGTTTTCACTTCTACTACTCTAACTTTTGTGTCTTTTCCAGGATAAATATTAAAAATTCTCCCTAAAGACCATTGACATGGTGGTAAATTGTCCTCTTTAATAACAACTAAGTCTCCAACCTTTACATTATTTTTCTCAAATTTCCGCTTGCCCCTATGCTGCAAATTGCTCAAGTAATCTGAACTCCACCTTTTCCAGATTAATTGTGTCATTTTGGTTAAATTTTGCCAGTGATCCAGCCTATTCTCACCAATATTTGTTAAATCAGGTTCAACTATTGATGTGATAGGTTGGCCAATTAGAAAATGGGAAGGGGTCAAAACGTTAAGATCATCTATGTCAGCAGACAAAGGAACAAGTGGTCAAGAATTTAACTTTCCTTCTACTTGAATTAACACCGTCAGAAACTCTTCATAAGTTAACTTTGTGTTTCCCACCACTCTCTTCAAATAATATTTAACTGATTTTACTCTTGCCTCCCAGATACCCCCAAAATTCGGGCCTCTGGGTGGAAGGAACTTCCAATCAATACCTTTTGATGACATGTATCCTGCAAGAGTTTCATCAGGTTACTGTATCAACCTTTGCAACTTTTTAAGCTCAGCATTTGCGACTACAAAATTTTTCGCGTTGTCAGTAAATAGTTTAGCACATTTACCTCGCCTAAAAATAAACCTTTTAAGGGAAGCAATAAATGAGGCTGATGTCATATCTGACACTACCTCCAAATGCATTGATTTCGACACAAAGCAAATAAATAAACAAACATAAGTTTTGTGGTAGGTACCTTTCCTCTGGCCCCTATACTTGATAAAGAAAGGGCCGCAAAAATCTGCCCCAGATACATTAAAAGGAAAGGTTTTCCTGACTCTTTCTTCAGGCAATTCTCCCATTAACTGATCTAGTACCTGTGGTTTGGCCTTAAAACAGATAATACAATTATGTACAGATTTCCTGCATGCACTTCTTCCATTAATTATCCAAAACCGTTGTCTAATTTGATGCAGTAAGGCTTGGGGTCCTGAATGTAAGTATTTTTTATGAAAATAATTAACAATTAATTCTGTTAATTTGTGTTTTCCTGGCAACAAAATTGGATACTTTTTATCATAATTTAAATTACTGTTGCTCAACCTACCTCCTACTCTTAAAATCCCATTTTGATCCAAAAATGGATTTAGACTACATATTGAATTCATTTTTTATATTTGTTTGCACTTTTTTATATCACTCAGCACCTCCTGGAAGCTTTGCTTCTGTACCAAATTTACCAATTTTAATTCTGAAGCTTTTAATTCTTCAGATCTTAAAGGTCCTATCTTAGGGTGTTGTCTTTTGGAGTTCCCGATGAACCTAAAAATAAAACTCAAAATACGTAAAATAGTTAAATAGTTATTACTTAGATCAATTAACTCATTTACAAAAGAATTGTTCATGATTGGAACTATCAGTTCACTACGGTTTTTAGAAGGTTCATCAGAGCATTTGAGTTCATTTTTGAACTCTTCACTGGTTTCTGTCACACGTATTGGACGGTAAAGATTGTCATTGTTTTTAAGAAACGACGGGCCTTTCCACCACAAGTCACAGTTTAACAGTCTTTCTGGATTCATACACCGGGATAACAAGTCAGCAGGATTTTGTTCTGAATCAATGTGACGCCACTGGTCAATGTCAGAATTCTCTTGTAGCGTAGCTACTCTACTTCGAACAAACTGCTTCAGATCTATAGGCTCCTTTTGAATCCAGGAAAGCACAATCATGGAATCTGACCATAAGAATATTCTAGTCACTGTTCCTTTAATAGCTGATAAAACTTTTTTACCAGTTTTGTTAACATGACGGCGGCACATAACTCCAGACAGGGTATCGTTAAACACTTTATCGGGGAGACTCGACTTGCTGGCGAATAATGCTGTCATAACGTTTCCCAGCGCATCACTAGATTTGCAATATACAGCTGCCCCATAGCAGCGCTCTGAGGCATCCGCAAATCCATGTATTCCAATACTAGTTGGATGTTCAATTACAGTACGTCTGTCAAGCTTAATATTGTTTACACCTTTAAAGGACGCAAGAAACTGATGCCACTCTCGAAATTCTGACGCAGGAAGTGCATCGTTCCAATCGATTTTTGTTCTCCATAGTTTTTGCATTAATATTTTAGCCTTCGCTATCACGGGTCCAAGCAGACCCAGAGGATCGAAAATCCTTGCTATAGTTGACAGTACTTGCCGTTTTGTGTATGAATCGCAAAGTTCCACCTTTACTCTAAAGGCAAAACAATCCTCCTTCGCGTTCCACGATACGCCTAAAGTTTTTGTTTCGATTTCGTTTTCAAAATTATATCCCTCTCCCTAAGATATATTTTTATGATTTGAGCTCCACTTATGGAGACTCAATCCTGCTTTCTGCATAATTGCTATGAGCTGCCTTTGCAACTCCTCAGTTTCCGCTAGCGTAGGTGCACCACACGAAACATCGTCCATATAAAACTGTTCTCGCAGTACCAATGCTGCTTTCGGAAAGTTTTCCTCTTCATCGTTCGCAAGCTGGTTTAGTGTTCTCATCGCTAGAAAAGTGCACTGACGATTCCTTATGTAACCGTTTGTAATTCGTAAGTTTTAGGCTCCTCACCATAATTATCGCTCCACAAAATTCTCTGTAAGGCATGCTGACTAGGATCTGTATTAATCATGCGGTACGTCATTTTTACGTCGGCCGTTAGGGTATAAATATGCTCTCTAAATTTTATCATTACTGTAAATAAATCGTTTTGAATCACTCCTCCGTTGTATTGTAAGTCATTGAGCGATGTGCCATCGGATGTTTCAGCCGAACAATTAAACACCACTCTTAATTTAGTTGAAAATTTTTCTGGCTTGTATATGCCGTGGTGAGGGGCATAATATGCTACCTCGGGTTCTCTAATGTCTTTAATTTCTCTCATGTGTCCTAGTCTTTCATACTCCTGTAAAAACTCTTTATAGAGTTTCAAATATTGTTCATCATTTGATAAACGAGTCGACAGCGATCTGAGTTTTTTGTGAGCAATATCCCTAGATTTTCCTAAACACGATGGATTTTCTTTTAACGGCATTTTTACTACATATTTACCTTCCTTATTTCGCCAATGTGTACGCGCAAAATGTTCCTCAGATATGGCGTGTTCTCTACTCGTTAATTCCACTTCAATATTTTCTATTTCCCAAAACCTTTTTAAAGTTTTATTTAAATCCCCCCCCCCCGAATTAAACCACAATGGATTTTCCTCTCACTTTCCTGTTCTACACATCCGCTAGCCACATATCCGAACACCGTGTTTTGTAAAAATAGTTTCGAACTCTGTGAATATATTTGTCCTGGTCTCAACAACTAATAAAATATTTCTGCACCTATCAACATGTCGGTTTTGTCCTGAATATTAAATCGATAATCTGCTAGCACAGTTAAATCCGAAATCTCAATATCTACACTAAACATCCTTTGTGGAATCAAATCCGTTATCTTATTTACGACCAACATATTTAATACCCTTACAAAGCTTTTATCTCTATTAGCTATCGTTGTCTGTACGCAACCCTTAACAGTCATCGAGGAATCATTTAAACCAGATATCAATTTGTTTTATTTATTTTAAGTTGCAATCTATTAGCGCACTGCGATGAAATTAGACAAATCTGAGATCCCACATCCAAAAGACATCTAATTTCCTGCCATTCAGAAAATATATCTTTAACGTGAATTTGAGCCGTACATAATAAAACATTTTTTGTTTTATTTTTCATGAAACTCGAGGCAACCGTTTCATGCGTATGAAAAGAATATTCGCTTTGCACCCCCTTTATTCTACTTAACTCATCACTCACTTGACCTACATTTTTATTACTCTGATCATTTTCTTCTCTCGGGAAATTTATCAATTTATTGTGTGAGCGACCACAAAAGCAATTTCTAGCTACACATTTTTGCACATAACAATTATAATTTAAACATTTTAAACATGCTTTATTGGATTTCACTACCTCAACTCTTTCCTTTATAGGAAGTCTTTTGAATTGCGGACACGCATGTGATGCATGAAATTCATTAGTCTTACATAACACGTATTTAACATTTTTTATCTCAGATAAAAATACACTTGACATTCCCTTTTGCGATCGGAAATTTTGGAATTTATTTCCTCGCTTGTTTTCATTTAAATTTCTCATACCTGCATTTGTCCCACTTCTGGTTTTATTTCTAACAGATAAGAAAATATCGTATTCTGTCGCAAGTTGCTTCGGCTTAAAATATGTTTCCTCTTGTTTAATTGCAATGTGATTCATTAATTCGCAATCCAATGAATCAAAAATTCTGTCTGATACAATTAATTCACATAATGATTTAAAATCAGATACCTCGCGCAGCTGACAATAATATTCGAAAGTAGCACGTAATCTCGAAGCGAATTGTACATAATTCTCTGAAGGTAATTTATAAGCTTTCCGGAAATTATTTAAACACTCTTGCGGTGTGGGTTGAAACTCCTTTAAAACTATAGTTTTCAATTTATCATAGTTACTCAAATCTTCCTCAGACATATAAATCATTAAATTACTAGCTTTCTCACCCAGAACGTTTAAAAGAATTTCGGCTTTGAACTCGTCCGGCACGTTTTTTGTTCTAAATGCTTTCTTCAGTGACTGGAAAAACAGATTAAAGGACTCCGCTCTCGAAGGAACCGGAATAGTTAAGGTTTTAAAATTTTTAATAAAACTTTCTATGTTATTGCTTACGGACTCCGTTTCCGATTTTAAAACTCCTGAAAGTGAAGCGCTTTCATTCGACTCTTTGCGCAACTTAGCTAATTCCAATTCTTTTTCTTATTGTGCCAATTTAATTTTTCAAGCTCAGGATTTTGAGAGGGTTCCTTACGAATATTCGCTAATTCTAACTCTTTCTCTAATTGCGCTAATTTAATTTTCTCTAGTTCTAATTGCGTTTTATCGGCTTCCTTCCGAGATTTAATTTCCTCAACTACATAATCCACTACGTTTTTCATTAATCCCTCATTTGCATACTGCTCACTTTCCTCTGTAATCCTTAAATCTACAACTTTACTTCCCTCCTGTACTGTTAATCCCAATTCTTCAGCGACAAACTTAAGCTGATTCTTATTTAAATTATCTATAATTGAAATAATTAATTATCTAAAACAAAACTAGGAAAAATTGTTCTTACCTCAAATCGCTGCGACAGACACGAATGCACGCTCACTGTTGAATCACTAAATATAAATACAGCTATTTATTATACCCCGTAGATCTTCGTAGCACTAAGTCTTTATTAATCACACCGTAACTCACAGTCTTAATTGATAAACTTAATAAAATGTTATTCTTACCACTGCCTATTTATACTTATTTATTCCTATTTATGTTTATTTATACACTTATCTATATGTATATTTTACTTTCCACCTTTCCTGTTGTACAGTCACCTTTATTTAAAGTAGCTACATTTACGTATTAATTACAGGGTATTAGTAAACAGTATTAGTTCAGGGTATTAGTAACAAGGTGTCAAGGTATTTTATTAGAGGATTCTACATCTTACTTCCTTTTTATATTCGATCATTCTCTCCTCCAAACTCTCCTCTCTGCCTCGGCTAATATCTACAGTACATCATCTAGCATCCATAATAGTTTTATATAATGTCTATAATTGCCTCCAATATCTTTAATAGCCAAGTTGAATTTTCTACTCTTTATACATTTTGTTTAAAAGTTATTGTAGTCAGTTTACTTTAGTTTAGAAGCATATCGTTAATTCGTTATTCCATTTATAATTTATCTAGTTTTGTTTACGTTCAGCCGCACTTCCATTCACGTCTTTCCTACAACACACGTGCCGACCCATCCTTCACCGAAAGGTGGCGTGTTTGACGTCACAATCTCACTCCTACCTACTCCTCGCATTGCGTAATGAGCGGTTTCGTTACAGGTGTTCAGTATAAAGCACATGCTCTTTCAGTCTCAGTTCTCTCTTTTTATTTTGATCTAATAGCTGGCATGTAGCTCGTGGCTGGTGTTTTCGCCGAGCAAGCACTGGCTATTTGTTTAGTTCGATGATTTACGTGAACGAGTTGTTTTCACGATTACATTACTTAACAATGCAGTAAAGTCAATCAAATTGCAATGGTTTCGTAACTAAATGTTCTTTCATCCGGAGTTTACAATATGGGTTTATAAGATGCTTCCTTGGAGTCTTTTACCGATCTCCTTTTAAAAACCTGCTTTTACTTTAGCCATTTATGGTGTCACCTGGAGCCCAGCCATTGCATCTTTATCACCGCTAATTTACGGCAAATGTTTTTGATACTTCTTGTCATAAGGAAAGAAGTAATCCTCGTGCCATTTATGAAGGACTTTATTGTGCAATGTTTAGCTGAAAGTTTAGAGTTATTTTTGATGCTCAGATTCCACATAAAGGGAAATCAAAAGCCTTTTTATTTTAAAGGATCGTCGCTCGTCTGTCAAGAATGTTTAATTAGTGCTGCTGCTTCTGGATATCTATTTGATTCATTTAATGTGGTCATGAAATCTCAAAGGGGGATTCTTTTATTAAAGCATAGTTAATTTATTTTACTGCTTTGTTCAAATATATTTATACTGTTTCTCTAATAGATTTTACTTGTGTTTAATTATTCAATATAATCTGATTCATAAATAAATATAATTTGTTTTTAACTCATGTGTTCTCATTTTGTCACCACACGGTTTAGTTCATTTATTTAATAGTTTAAGGTTATCTTTCAGGTTTTTGCTTAAGGTTAATTGTTATTGAATTCTGATAAATTTAATAGTACTTTACTCTTTAATATATTTTGAAATACAGCTACGTTTTACTGCATTTAATTTTACTCTGCTTAGATATTTAATTTAAACGTAACTTGTATCTAATATATTTCACACCACGTTCATCATTAATCACAATAAATATAACAACCGCACAAATTTATATCATCACTGTATTCTGGCTCACAGGGCCAGATGTTTCGCACTCGAAGAATAATTTTTAATAAATCACTTAACTCAATCAACTTCACATTGGACTGTAAAAACAATTTTAATTTTCACTACTCTAAAAATTCTCATACGTCATCTTTACACTAAAACAAAACACACTCTGCCTTTACAACAGAAATGACGAAATACAAAGTGTTGCCGGATTTGGCTACATGCCAGCTCCGAACAACCGCCGGGGCACTGCCCCGGGGCCCCAAACTGATGGCTAAAAAATTATTGTATTTTAATATCTAATCTAACTTCCTATAAAATACCCAGCACCTAGCTAAAAGTTAATAATAAAAAAAATCCATCAAAGTGCTAGAGTAATCGTTTTTGCGTGTCCGTTCAAATACTCCGTACGCTTCGCATGCAAAAGCATCTTTAGAGCAGAAAGCAGAATTTCGAGTCGAATGTGTCATGTCGCGCCATGTGCCTGCTGAGTGATGAGTCAAGTGCCGGCTAGGTCGTGCAGTGAGCTAGTGCTATTCGTGATGAGTCATTCGTTTACTAACTTCTCATCAATATCGGACTGTCAGAGCCGTTGAGAGTCGCATAGTAGTGATAGTACGATAGTTTATTACTTAACCCCTTCGTGACGAGCGTCTTTTACGGAATTTTTAATCTTTTACCACCGGTTTTTCAAAACAGAAATTTTCGCCTAATTGAATCGCAGAAATGCTGTCATTAAATAAGGCAAAGCTTACAATAAAAATTAATTGGTGGGAATAATCGAGGATTCTGAGCATCTTATGCGTCACGTATACGTTTCGCTCGTCCCCAAGGGGTTAATCTTACTTTGCTTGTGTTGAGATAATAGTTTATATTATGAAATGAATTCGACACCAGCCAAGTGGAAATAAAAAAAGACAGACTCTAAAAAGAAGAAACTTGGAGGCTGCAAAAAGTTCGAAGAAGTTATCAACATGGCTAGACAGCGGAAACTACTCGACAGGGAATGGAGATAAGAAAGGTATAAATGGTTTGCTTTATTCAGTGTGATGTGTAATTCATGTAAAAATAGTAAAGTCAAACTTGAATAATTCGAAATCGTGGATAATTCAAATGTTTCTGTCGGTCCCTTGACATTCCTGTAAAACACAATCAGTGGTGGATTAAGCACTCAAGAGGCCCCAGGCGCATTGGCGCACCCACGGGGGGGGGGGGGCTAAGGGGGCTGAAGAATCCCTCCCAGACCCCAAAACTAGACTATTCATTTAAAGTTTCCTCAAATTATGAAAGGTTATTTCCATTATTTTAAATAAGTCTTTAAAAATGGAAATTTTGGAAAATATTGATTTTGTCTCAGAATTTTTCCAATTTTTAATTTTTCTTATTAAATTTAATATATTAGCACATGTTTGACATGTTTGACAATTTAAAAAAAAAAGAAAATTATACATGCTAGGATTAGAGAAAAAATGGACTTTTCATTTTTCTCCGTTGAAATCACATATAATGGTAAGGGGTGGGGGGAGGAGGAGGAGGAGGCATATAAGTCTAAGAAAAGCTGTCTGGACAATACTATTTTCCATTGACTATACAAATACATTTATAGAATATTGCTGGAAGAAGTAGTACTAGTAAAATATTTTCGACATAGCAACTTTAGGAATCCTACATCATTCATCATTTTCGCTTTAATTCTGATGTACTTTGGTGGAAAATCGCATGTACTGGCAATTTTTGGGGGATAAGAAATCCTTTGTATCTCAATCTCTGTTCTTGCGGCAATGTGCTCACGAAAAGAATTAGCGGTACTCTCCAAATGTCCAAGTTCTCAGTATATCAATCATTCATATCCTTACGCCACGATAGGAGCGTAAAAATAGGATAATCTATCAATTGGCCAACATGATTGATTGCACAAAGCAAAATAATAATAATAATAATAATAATAATAAAATATAATAGATAATGCATTTTGGGACACTAAATTACAGGGACTCTGGGCAAATATCCCACTTGCCCATACAGGAATCGCATAATCTTTTCAGCTGATATTGGAATCCAAATTTACTATTTTCTGACACATTTCTGAAGTCAGTTGGGTTCTTAAACACATGGGATTGGCAGATGCTCTTATTTAGAAACTGTAAAGTTGAACAGTTTTTTCCCTTTTTTCAAATAAAGGCAGGAGATCTTTTAGAAAATGCTGTGAACGTTGGCGTTTTGAATAGAATTTCTGCTCGTGACAGCCCGATAAATGTCATCACAGTAAAAAACTCGCTTGTAACTCAATATATACTTATAACTCAAGATTTCATTTGCCAAAAAAAGAAAAAACTATTGGATCCCAAATATTTACATTTATTTCGATTCTAATTAAATTCAGTGCTGAAATTATGTTTTTCTTTTTTAACATCCTGGTCAAGCATAAATCCCCTAGAGAGTTTTTCAGTCCCTTCTCTTATTTTTTATTTTAAATATAAAATAACTGTTAGGACTGTTTTAGACATTATTAGCTTTTGTCTTAATTAAAAATAATCAAGTTTTTTTTTAAATCATTCCTTATTACATTCGTTAATTCGTAAAATAACTTTCTTCCTCTCAACAACGCTGACACATTTACGGACTCATTTTAAAATGCAATAGCATGACACTTGCAGGCTTGCTTTTTGAACGGATTTGAAATCGAATGTTTTACATTTTTTGATAAATGAATTACCTATCGAGTTTTAAGCGATTGTTGTCACGTGACGACAGGTTTTTTTCCTTTCCCACGCTGTCACGTCCAGAAATTCGGTTCAAAACGCCAATTTTGACAGAATTTTCTACAAAGATCTTCTTTCTACTTACAAAAAGAAAAAAAAGAAAGAAAGAAAGAAAAAGATTACTTGATTACATATTTTCTGAATAACCTGGCATTTTCATGCGTTTCTAAACAAAAATGAATTCGGAAATGTGTCATATATTTTCATATACATTTTGTAAGAAGTATAAATTACACATTTTTTTGAGTGTGTGTGTTTACGTGTTCTGAAGACATTAATATACAACCTCTACTTTCGTCACATATTGTTTTATTCTGTTCATTTCAAACGATATCGATTTACTGATGATTAAACACGGACGCGCAAGAGAAATCTCTGTTTTATTACGTTCCTGCACTGCAATAAATACACTATTATACACATAAAATATTGTATTACAGAAATAGCATATGCTTCATATCGTAAAATGAAACATTTTTGTATCATTTTTCAGTAATCGCAAGTACGATATTTTGGTTATAAAGGAAAAGAATTAAAAAATCTGTACTGTATCCATAAAAAATTAACAAAATTTATATCACTGGTTGATATTAGAAATGGTTTTAGTAAATTTCAGCGACTGTTGCAGTGCGCAAACTTGGCTTATCACTGATCACCTGCTCACGAGTGTCAAGCACATCTAGCCCCCCCCCCCCTCCCAAAGCGAAATTCTCGGTGCGCCACTGCCCAGGCGCAATTAAATTTTGAGGCCTCTCCAAATATTTTCAGTACCCCTATAGTGTGCATTTTTTAGTTTTACAATTAGAATTACTGAAAGTGTATGTTATGTTAATTCCATACGATATTACCTCTAATTGGAATATAAAGTTCAAATTATTTTCTATCGCATGCTAATAAAATATAGAAAGTACTTCCCATTCATTACATTATCATAATTTTTAGAACTAAGAGTTCTCATTTTTATTTAGCCTTTATTTTGAAAATCACTGCATTCTATTTACTAAACTATCACTTCATTCTATCATTCTAAACAATTGTGTTTTTCACAAATATAACTGTAGGATTTTTTCTTATCAATACATATTCTTTTTTTCCCAATAAAGTTCTTGGTAAATCTTTTAAATAATTACTGAGTTATATCAAAGAAACATTTTAGTAATACAAAATCATATATTTTATTTTTAACTATCAATTATAATTAATCAGTTAAAATTAATTGTAAAAACTATTAATTAAGAAATAATGCGACAGATTGACTATTTTACATTAATCGAATTTGAAACATTTTTGAGTCGGCCAATGTTGCCTTTTCCCCCCAAAAAAATTTCTTTCGCTACGACCCTGAGTATATCAAAGAATTATCTGGTAAATTTTGTCATTGCCATGATTAAACTGTAGTTGGAAGTATACCAAATCATCTCAACAAGAACAACAATGTTGAAAATTTTCATTTAAATCTCGGTAAAAATTAAACCAACAAAACTCAGTATTTCAATGTTTGCTGAATTAGAGACCGAAGCAGGCATATGCTGCCAAAAGCAGTGAAACCCACAACCCCAAGTTTGTTTATTTCGAGGTTCATTAAGACCAGTGAAGCAGGCAAAGATCTGGTAGCGCTTAATAAATAAACATTTATTGTACTCATAGATGAGTCATTTAAATATATGTATTCATTGTTAATGACATCTGACTTGAATGATTTAAATTCTTAAGTCAGCTCTTTGGGTAACTTGTGTTCTCGGTTATGAAAATTCAAAATAATCTTTTTGGATATCTTCATTTCTCAGTATTTGAATGCTCTTGTCCAACTTATGAAACAGGATACAGTAGATTCTGTTTAATTGAAACACATCCATTCTGGCATAACTTAACGATATATTTCAATTTTATTTTTCACATTTTCTCCTAATTATGGAGAATTTACTCTAACTTATTTTATTTAAATTTGTCCTCATACATTTTTGTTTTTAATATTGTACATTATATATTCGATATTATAATTAATTATATGTGTAATTGACTTTGGTCCTATTGGGTATCAGTAGAAACTCTCTTCTGGATTTCAACTGCGCATTAAATACCTTTCAGCTTTTGATACTTTATGCCAAACTATGGGTAGTATTTCAAACTTATGAGGCAATTTTTGTTTTTTGAATCTTTCTATTAAAATATTTAAAGAAAAAGCAAATTCAATTCCTCTTTTGTGCTCATATTAATAGATATTTATCTTGCTTCATTTACTATTGATGGAAGTCAGAACCTTTTTACAAGGTATGCATTTTTCCCACAAGGAGGGCACTCCCCCCCAGGGCCTATATCCCTCGTGTTGATAATTGGCCGTCATAAATCAAACCAACCAGGTTGATGAGGTCTAAGCGTTCTGTGGTTCGAACCACTCGTCCAAATCTAGATACTCTAGGAGAATTTTTAACTTCACCAGAATCGGGAAATCTTTATCAGTAGTGTCATTAGGATGAGAAGATTGGATATTTTTCTGAGAAAAGTTATCTAAATCGAAAGTTACTTCCAATGGATATAGTCTTTGTGCTGGACGAAGAATCTCTCCAAACTTAGTGCGCAACTTTTCTAAGCGTACTATACCATCTTTTCCTGGAAACAACTGGATGACTTTTCCTAGAGGCCAATTTATTCTTTTTTCTTTGGTACTGATTATAACGATATCACCAACTTTAATCTTGTCATATTTTAGGAATCGAAGATCGTATAAAGCCTAAGTATTCCTTGTTGAATCTATGCTTTAAATTCTCTCTCACTCTTTGAACGTATTGCCACCTTTTCACAATATTAGTCTTTTCAATTTGGTCTAAATCAGGAACTTCACTTGTGCGAAGATCTTGTAGGAATGATGCAGGGGTTAGAGCTCTTAAGTCAGCTTCTTCTGATACGTAAGTTAGAGGTCTGTTGTTCATTACTGATTCACATTCGCAAACAAGAGTAAACAATTCTTCATAGGTCAAAGACGAACGTCCTAAGTTTTTTCTGAGCAGATCGTTAAGAGTTCCAATGAGCATTTCCCAAAACCCTACCCACCATAGAGTGGAGGGGGATTTAAACTTCCAACGAATTTCATTAACTTCAAAAGTTCGTTGAATCTTTGCCCAGTCCAGATTTTTCAATGCTTTATTTAAGCCTGTAAAATTTGTTCCATTATCAGAATACAACACAGATATCCGACCCCTCCTTGCTATAAATCGTCGCATAGCCTGAATCAAGGTATTAGTACTAAGAAATGGAATTAATTCCAGGTGCACCGCTCTGAATACTGCATAAGAAAACAAGAATATCCATACCTTTTCTCCAGATTCTGTCAGTAATGGACCAGCCAGATCAACTCCTGAGACTTGAAAAACTGCTGCTACTCTAGTTCGATCTGCTGGGAGAGGAGGTAATGACACTTCAATGTGTTTTACCTTTTGCTTCTTGCAGGTAACACATTCGTTGATTAAACTTCGTATGGTTCTTTTCCCTTTTAAAATCCAATATCTTTCTCGCAAAATAGTCAAGAGAGTAGATGTTCCGACATGCTTGTTCAGAATATGCTGTTGTTCAATAAGCCTTCTCACTACTGGGTGTTTTGAAGGGAGAATCACTGGAGCAATAAAATCATATGTTTCGTCTTCATTGGTAAGTCTTGATTTCAATCGCAATAGTCCATCATCATCTTTAAAAGCTTGAAAATGGGCAAGAAATTGTCTATCATTTTCATGAGAAAAGCATTCTGTCTGCACAGCACGGAAAAGTACTTCCTGAGCACTCGATATTTCTTTTTCTGTAAGGAGTGCATGTTTTCTCAAGTCCCGAACTGTGGGGTGGAATCGCATAATCCAAGGTCGCATAATCCACTTTCACTATTTTGGAAAATTTTGAGATTCTTTTTGATAATTCAGAAACAATCATCTTAAATTCTACATTGCCAGCAGAAACAAGTGTTTTTCGTTTTTCTTGTTCAACTTCCTCTTCATTAACATAAGCAATTGATTTCGGCCATGGTTCTTTTGAATTCTTTAACCATGTAGGTCCTAGCCACCATTGGGACTTCAAAAGTTGCTTAACTCCACATCCTCTGGACGGAAGATCAGCGGGATTCAGCGCACCAGGAATATGAAACCAATTTTCAGGCTCTGTGAGTTCCCTTATTTCTTTCACTCGATTAGAGACGAACACTGACCAATCTTTCTTGTCGTTTAATCCAACTAAGAACTGTTGAAGAATCAGTCTAAAAGTAGGCATCAACGCTTTCGACTTCTAGAGAACCTCTTATAAATTTAAATAATCTTGCTCCAATAGTAGCTTCCACTAACCCTTTGGGGACGAGCGACACGTCTACGTGACACACAAGATGCTCAGAATCCTCGATTATTCCCACCAGTTATTTTTTATTGTAAGCTTTGCGTTATTTAATGGCAACATTTCTGTGATTCAATTACGTGAAATTTTCTGTTTTGAAAAATCGGTGGTAAAAGATTAAAAATTCTGTAGAGGACGCTCGTCGCGAAGGTGTTAACTACAACCTTCGAATTGTTATCTTTTTAATGGTGTTAACCGTGATTTGGCTTGCAGTAAATTGACATTCACCGTACCATCAGGGGGCGCGCTTCTTAGAAAAATGCATGCGGAATAAGCATTTTGACTTGCATCAACAAAAGTGTGCAAGCTTAAATGGGATGCTTATATGGCACCACTCCATCTTGGAATTTTTACAGACTTCAAGAGATGTAATTTTTTAAGCCACTTAAGAAATTTCCTTTTAATGTCTTCGTTTACTTCTGCTTACCACGGTTCCTCTGTTTTCCTAATAGCTTGAAGCAAGAGTTTAGGCTGTATTAATGCAGGAGACACAAAACCTATAGGATCGAAGACTCTGCTGATAAGGGACAAAATTTTTCTGATTCGTCAAGATTCAAAAGTTCAGAATCGATTTCGAGAGTATCTGAATTCTTATCCCATATTAAGCCCAATACTGATGTTTAAGAATCAGCTGGAGGAAAAGTATCGTCGCTATTGTATGTAATACTTTCCCAAACTCTAAGATCAAATTTTGCTCTTTTCATTACTTCTGTAGATTTTTCTACAAAATTATTTAATTCTGAAGTATTGGGAACACTTCTAACGCAATTATCTACATAAAAACTGTCACGCAATATAAAAAGTAGTTCTTTGGAGTATTATCCTTTCAATAATTCTTGTGACAAATGGTGATGAATACCTGCCAGAAGAATAAACGGGCCACTTGTAACCCCAAAAACATTATGAGTATGGCGGAAAATCCTTATAGAGCCATTGTCATCATACCAAAGAAATCGTAAAAAAATTCTGTCATTCTCGTGTAAAGAGATTTGCAAAAAAGCTATTCCTATGTCAGAAATAACACCAATTTCATAAAGACGAAATCTGGCTAATATCAAAAGAATAGTTTCAATAAAATTAATTCCAGTCTCTAAACAATCATTCAATGAGGGGGAATTAGCTATCCAACAGTCCGCAGCTCCATATACGAGAAACATGTCGACCAGTTCATCGTTCGAATACTCCATCTTACTACCTTTAGAATCTGTTCGCAAATGATCACTTCAGTGTGATCGCTGTTCACGCGCCTTACCGTTCAGCACCATTTACCGTCGCTGTCAAGCTTGCCGGACCACCTCTGGTCGTAATTTCGTACACCTTTTGTAGTGAAACCTTTAAATAATCTGTTTTCTGTGACATTAACTTGTTGCTGTTTCTCTGCTTCTTTCTGTTGTTTTTTTCTCTGCTTTTTTATAACCATAACTCACAAAAAAGGCATTTCCAACGTTACATTCCTATGTGAATCCGAGTCGTCTTTGCATCCTTAACACTTCCTGGAAGTACGTTGGTCTGATAGTAAAGCATCCAGGAGTAATGTCATTGAAATGTCGGAGATGTCTCAGAAGCGTCCTCTATCAAAAAATGAGGACACCAAAGCTGTACGTCATTTTGAATAAAATAATTACCAAGGGAATGACCTACAAGCAAACCGTAACAAAATTGATTAGTTTGTTCAATGTTTATGAGCGTTTAAAATCCCCCCCCCTTCTCTGTTCACAGTTCAATTTTCGCTAGTTACCCGATCCCAATGTTTTTGATTTGGGGCTTAAAATTTATGTTAAAGTCTAAACTTTAGAATAATTTAACCCCATGCAAAAAATAATGGTAAAAAGTAGTCGGTCATTACTCTAAAGTCTACAGCACCCTCTATCGACAATTTTTGAACGTAACCTTTAAAAAAATTTTTGAAGAAAATCGTGATATAAAGAATGATTATAGTGAAAACCGCAAACAAATCAACCCTTTTTTCCGTTTTTTATCATTGTTTGAAGTTTTGGACCTTAAACTTTAATGGCCCCTAGCTCCTACAGAAGACGTTTGCGCCCCATGGTTTCCTATTTAATAATGTTTGTCTTCATGTCGACTATCACCCCTCAAAGTTTGTCGGTCTGGTAGTGAAACATCCTGTATATTGTATGTTTCGAATCAATACATCCAATAGATTTCTTAATATTCAAAAATGAGTCAGAGTAAGACAGGAGGAGAGGCCTACCAAAAAAGCTTTAGCTCAACAAGCCCCTCCTGCGAAGATGATTCAAATGAGAATATTTCGTTTTCTAGGATTATCAAATCTGTAAATTTCATTTACGGCTTGGAAAAAAACAGCCAGTTTTGAGCAAGCGTCCGAAAATATATTAGTTTCACCGCCTGTGGGGGCATTCCGTTCTAAAAGAACCTCGGATACGTGTCCCCGCTGACTGCGACATCGTATAGTGGGCGTGCAGCGCTTGCGCTGCAAAATCTTTTAGTTCTCTAAACAAACCTCTTTCTGAGCGAAAGTCCGCGACGAATCCCCGATGCTTACGGTACCGTATAGCAATCGTTCTGCGCACTCGCTGTAAAATCTTTTAGTTGCACTTTCCACCGCTGGCTGACACTATATCTATATCTTAATCTATATCTTAATTAGTTCCCGTTAAGTTGAATGAACCATTTCTCGTTTAAATCGGGCCCATAGAACCCGATAAAATAAATTCCCCTTGGAGATTAATATTCATGAATGCTGGTAACCAAGGGCTGAAAAAATTAGACCAAAGTTTTTTTAGCACCTGGTGTGATCTGGAAAGAATGTTAGAAAATATTTAATTTGAATTGGATCAATATATAATGCAAAATCTTTTAGTTCTACACTCCACGGCTGGAAGGTGCACTCTTTTCTAAACTAACTTTTTTCTGAACTAAATGGCACGTGTCCTCACTGCCTACGGCTCCGTATAGCAGGCGTGTCGCGCACGCGCTGAAAATCTTTTAGTCCCACTTTCCACATTCAGGGGGCGCCTAATCTATATCTAAATTAGTTGTATATATCTTCATTAATTCGTGTTAAGTTGGATAAGTCAATCATCTTTGACATCGGGCCCATACAACCAGAAAAAAGAAAACCCACTGTGGAGATTAATATTCAGATATGGTGGCAACCAAAGGCTGAAAAAATGAAACCGAAGTTTATTTAGTATCTGGTGGACTTGGGGAGAATGTTAGAAAGATTTCGTTTGCATCTTACAAATATTTAAAAAGTTCTCATTAGGGTTGAAGAGGAGGGAGGGATGAGTTTCGATCAGAGCATTAACGCGATATTTAAATTGCGATCGGACACCCCCTCCCCTCTTGATAATTAAACCAAGTACCTTTACATTAAAAATAAATGTACAACGTGAAATAGCACAAATTAAAATTATATATATTGGCAAGCAGCTGTTTCGGAGCTCCTAAAGCTCCATCATCAGTGCCAGTTCAAAAGATTAAAACCGATTTAGAATCCTAAGCCATGACAATTTGCCTGCGTCTTTCGTAGGCGCCAAGATGAAATGGCTCCGTTGCGGAAGTAAAAGAAAGACTATGTAAATGTTTTATTTCTTTCGAGATAAAATTTTGAGATAAAAACATCGCATTTTTCGGCGATTTTTTATGAGTTTTTAATTAATATCTCGGATAATTATGGATCAATTTTTACGAAATAGAAATAATGGATAGACGATAAAATTTACTATATTGAGATTTTTAAAAATGTGAAGCCGTATTCTTTTCATTAGTGTAGAAAAATCGCGTCGTAATGTTAAAAATAAAATAAATAAAAATAACGCTAAAACTCCCATAAAAAATGGAAATTACAAAAATATATATTTTCAAAAATTCAAAAATCGGTCTTCGATGTGCAAAACTACATACAAAAAGGTACCTTCCTACCGAATTTTGTAGCTCTGCGTGTAGCGGTTTCTTCAGAACACAGTCGACAGACACAGATCGATACGCACAAACTTCTCTTTTTATTATTTTTGACAGATTAACTTTACGATATTAATTTTGTGATTGAGGTAATTAGAGGAATTAATAGTAGTATTTAGTTTATTTAGGTGTGCGTGGTTTTAAGGCTTTTATTACCTTCACGGGTATTACGCGTAAGGTTTAATACAAGGACTTTTATAATTTCCTTTGCTTCTCATATTAACGAAGTTTGACTGTGTATATTTTTATTTAAACATTAGAATTCATTTAAATAACGTAAATGCCATAAATGTTTAATTATAGATGGCAGCAATAAATAAACGCGTCTAAAAATACTCAATTAGATTGTAAAGATATTGTTTTCTATTACTTTGCAGTGTGTTTTAATACCAGATTGGAATTTATAATTTCTCCAAAAAAGGAAATAAATGTAATTATTTTGTAATTTTATAAACATTTGTTTTATTACACATTTTAATTAATATATGTTCTTACAAATTCTTCTCTTTTTATGTTAGTTAAATTTATAAATTGTAAATATTTCTTCTTATTTCTTGCTCATAGATGGCGCGCTAAAATATGCATAGACATGTCGCAGTCACTATTTCAATTATCATTAAGTATAACGTATCATTTCCTACTTTTTTGCGCTGTACATATTTTATTTTTAAAATTACTTTCATTATTATCAACATTATTAAGATTAGATATAGTTTAAAATAAGATAAAAATAATTGATAGGTGTATTTGAATTATTTTTAAATTTTTAAAAATAGTTTACTTATTTTATTAAATGTCAGTATAACGGATATATGCCATGTTCATTTGTAAAGAATAACGTGGTTTTTGAGAGCTAAAATGTCACTGGTTCAGTATGGTTTATTGCTATATTTCTGTTTTTGTTTAACAATTCTTTATTCAATACGATTTTCTATTTAATAATGCTCCCTATTCATTGATTTTTGCACATATAATTGTCAGATTGAATCATTGATCTAGCACTCTCAACTAAAATCCTGTTTTCCCTTTCCGCACATTCATTCTGCTGTGGAGTGTAAGGCATTGAACCTCTAATTTTAAAATCCTTTACTACGGAGTATTTCATGCACAGAAGAATTATCGAATTCTTTCCCACCATTACTTCAAAATTCCTTAATGGTGTGACCAGCTACATTAACTTCATTCAAAAAGATTTTCAAACAATTAACCACTTCACTTTTATTGCTGATAAAGAAAATTCTTCTGAATTTTGAAAAATCATCTTTAAAGGATAAAAAATACCTTGATCCACCGATAGATTTTTCTTCCATAGGGCCGCATAAGTCAGCATGTATCCACTCTCCAGGCACTGTAGGTCTATTAGATCTAGTACCAAAGCTTCTACGCTGCTGCTTTCCATATAAACAACCATCACAGAATTCTTCTTTTACTTCTGTTTTCATTCCATATTTACGAAGAACTTCACTTACATGCTTCTTATTTTGATGGCAAAGTCTTTCATGCCATATTTGTATGTTTTCCTCTTGTGTGGCAATATTTACTTCAGGAGTTTTAACAGGTTTTCTGACCTTCATCTGCAAGGCATATAATCCATTAGGTGTTCTCACGCCTTTCAACCTTGGCACATCATCCTTCAAGGAAATGCATCCCTGTTTTCCAGCTTTGAAGCTGAAACCCTTGTCGATTGTTTTACCAATAGAAAACAGATTTCTATCAATCTCTGGGACATACCATACTTCTTTGAGGTGATTTTCCTCCCATTTTCTGTTTATAAACATTTCCACATTAACAGTTTCTTGACCATAAGCTAATATGGCTTCACTATTACCTATTCGTATTTGTCTTGGAACAGGAAAGGTTTCATATGTGACAAAATATTCTTTTCTTTTTGTCATATGAGCTGAAGCCCCTGAATCAGCCAACCACATTTCTTCATCAGTTATCCCATCTATTAGGCACATGAAGGCATCACCATCTGGCTTCTTGTGACTACTGTTATCTCTCTTCGGACAAGTCTTTGAAATGTGCCCAGGCAAATTACATTTGAAGCATTTTCTTACCTTTTCAAATTTGATTTTGTCAAATTTCTTTTTATTGTTTTGTCCAGCAACAAGTGAAGTTGATTCGCCTTGCTTATTTGGCAATCTCATTTCAATTAATCGGAGCCTCTCTGTCAGTTTGTTAATTGTCCTTTCCTCAATCGGCACAGATTCTCAAAGGCTTTTAAATTCGAAATATTCCTGCGGCAACGTTGACATGATACGACTCATTAACAACAAATCTCGAAGTTCAGTCTTAACAAGTCTATTTAGTTCATCATTCAACTCGCGAAAATTTCTCTGCAACCGAGAAATGTGAGTAACAACATCTGCAGAACTGTCTTTTTCACTAGTAAAGAAAAGTTCCATCAGTCTGTCCACTCGTTGACCAGAGCTCTGTTCGTATACAGAGATGATAAGTTTCTCCCAGATAGCTTTGGCTGTGTCACACGTGGCTCTAAGTTCCACATTAGATTCGTCCATATTTCCGACTAACAGCAGCTGTGCAAGAGCATCATTTTTATAAAATAACTTCTTTTTCTTTTCAGAAGCGTCTTTCTCTTCAACTGTAGCTGACGCTTCAGGATCATCCGGACAGACAAATTTTCCGTTGACAACATCCAATACTTCCTGATGTCTCAACATCAACTCAACTTGTCTTTTCCACATAGTCCAGTTGCAATTACCAACTAATTTTTCTATATGCACCTTGAAATCCATTTCTAATTTCAAAGAAAAGTTCTAGTTGAATCTCTCAACAGTTTCGTACCACGCTAAGCAATTAGGCTTAGTAGGTTTCGCCAATGATTTAATTTAAGTATATTCTATATATAACGCAATGACAAGCGTGATAAGCCCATAACCTGTCAGATTAATTTATACTTATATATAAAAACCACTTAACTGTTGTATCCATAGATTATTTAATTATTGCATAAAGATTTTACAACAGACCGACACTCACACACTCGTTACGTGTGTACATCCGAAGTGTCAACAAGAAGAAGTTTAGTTGTATCACAACTGCTGCTGCAAGTACATTTTTGCATTTTTAACAATAATGTTACGTAATTCAATATTTGTCCATTTTTATTCAGTTTTTTTTTTAATTTGACTCTGTAATTGATCGGGCAATTTGAGTTAATAAATTTGGCTCATGCCTATTTACTAAAACAGAAATCAATTACATTTTACATATATTAGTCGAACATTGCCCTTGATAAAGTGTTCCACTATATAAGTTTCCAATTGCTTCTTGTAATAATTTTCACCTTCAGAACATTGGACTTTTTCTCTACTCATCTTTAAGTATTTTTTACTACTTATCTTAATTCTGAGAATCTTACATTTTTGGATGTATATATATACTAGCAGGCTTTGCCCGCTACGCTGGTCGGTTTCTCCAAATGAAATATACCCGTGAATTTGATCATCTTGTGTTTTAAAGCAATATGCACCTTTACCTTGATTGTCCTTCGCAATATTTTCTATTTTTGCACAAAATTTGGCTATTAAAGACCAAGTTCTTTATTTAATCATTTACAGTATGATTTTCTAAAGAACTATGTAACAATATGCAATATACTAAAATTACCCCTGGAAAATTATTAATGCAAGTTCAATAGAAATCATTCTGCAGTATTTTTTTAAAAGGCTAATGTTTCACGTGTTCAACTGATTATAGAAATTTAGCTCCTAGTTCTATAATTAGACAACGTAGAACTATTATACGATAATCGTTACAAAAATATGCATTATCTCATGAACAATAGGACTTAGAAGAATGTACTTTATACCATTTGATTCAGCATACAAAAATACATTAAAATATGTTATCTTTTTTCACTTAACTATAATACTTGATTTTAAAGGAATTTTTTTAAAGTTTGTTCATTTTTGTACTCCCCTTAGGGGTGGAGTTTTTGAAAATCCCGTCTTAGTGCGCCTCTACATACTAAGAAGTATTTTTCTTCCAAGTTTCGTATTTGTAGGTTCAGTAGTTTGGGCTGCGCGTTGATCATCTACCCAGTCAGAACTTTCATTTATATATATAGATATATGAATTGTATTATAATTATCGGTTTATCTGTTATCGATTATTTATGTGGTTTAATGGTTATTATTAACAAAAGTTTTATTATATATATATATATAGATAGATAGATATATATTTCCTATTTCTAGAAAACTTTTGTAAAACCCTAGAAAGGGAAATTTTATAATAATTCCTTTTATCTCTAGAAGAATTTTCGTATGAGAACTGATTTCGAAATCTTTTCTTTTCCTTTAGATAATAAGATATATTGCGATGACCGACTAAATTGGATAACCAAGTCAAAGAAAATTCCACATGTTCTTCGAGGTGCTTGCAGATATCCAAAAGAATTTGAAGGCATGAGTCTGAGAAAATTCTTGAAAAAGTGAAATCAGTGAAATGTTCCTGAAGTTTGCGCCTGATTTTGTTACATATCCAACACTTGGACATGCATTTTCCGTAGTTTTACGATAAATATGTCAAAAATTATCTTAACTGTTTCTTATATCTTTCTTTGTTTCTTCCTTCCTTCATTACCAAACTGCTTCATAAAACTAATGCAGTAAACGTTGAAAAAAAATCCCCTACAATTATTTTCGTAGTCGCAATTTGGTACTTTATCAAGAAGTGGTTTACTATTTTGGTGATTTATTTTTTTTTCAACTTGGGTAAAGATACAAACTCGGTAGGTTGAACTCTATCTATTCCAATTTAGACAAACTCCGTAACATTTTGAAATCGGAAATACTTCAAACTTTGCTTGTGAAATTTAGCACCATGTATTTGCTTAGTCAGTATCTCAAACTTAGCTTTCTATTAGGACAGATTGTTTGAGTAGTGTAACTCAACTCCCCTCCCTTTCTACAGAGACGGATCTAGACTAAATTTTAGCCGGGGCAAGTTTGTAGATTTGCCCCCCCCCCTCTGCCGGGACCTCTGAGATCACACTGCTTGCTTTTTATACCGGGCCTGCCACAAAGAGCAAATTGACTTGCGTGACGTCACAAGCGAGATCCATACTACTTAAAATTTTCCATGTACTTTGTTCGTTTTTACGAATTGTTTACGATCGTATTTTGATATTATTTGTTGTTTTATTTAATAATTAATAATATTTTTCAGTGTACTTAGATTATAACGCTATCAATAATTATAGATTATAACTATTAAAGAAAGTGTAGATTATATCTATAAAATAATGAGAAGAAAATGATGTGCTCCTAGTTTCAAATCTAAGTCTTCAAATTTGCTACTGATAATGAAAAGAAGAAATTTTAGCTACGAAAATTGCATTGTGATAATTTTACTTATATTTCAACAGCAGTGGTCTGCATTAAACGTTTCGCTATATGTTTTACAATTCGTGAATCTAGAATTAATATGATGGTATTGAACTTGTTGTACAGAGAAAAAAATTAACCCTAACAACGAATGTCTACCCTACTGTAATGGAAATATTCTGGCATATTTGAATGAATGTGTCCAAACGAACTTCCAAAACGAAAAGAGCCAAATAATCTTTGAAAAAAAAAGAAAAGAAGCAGACGATAAACAGCTTAAAAAATGGTACAACGATAACGACACATCTGTCAAAGATTTTAAATAAATACTGTAATAAATTTATTGAAATTTGGATAATAGAAGTGAGTGTGCTTCGTTTATAAAATTAAAAGTAACTGATTTACCCAACTTAGTAGTTTCATTTAACATTTTAGCTAACTTAAGTGTACAAATATATTATGAAAATAAATCTTTTGATAAGTTCATTTGAGTGGTTATTAAGTGGTTAATAAGTGTCATTTATACTATAAACACACTAAAGCTAAACAAAACTCTTTTGATTATCATTCATATATTAAAATTAAAAATATATATGTTTCTAATTCTGGTTTTCATGGTGAAAACCAAATTTTGATAGTTGCATTCTGAACTATCCTGTGTTTCATTGGTAACCATTTCATTTTTATAAAAGTCTTGCTGCAAATTAAGTAATTTTAGGTACTTTGTTGTTCTTATTCACTATAATTTCTTTATATCTCTATAAATAATTATTGTATGTTCAGAAGATTGGCTTCATATTATGCAAAAAAATCTAGAATCAGTAAGTTCAGACTGATTCAGAGTGAAGACAGTGAAAAGATAAAATATATTAACACAAGTTTGGTTAAATATTTCAGGTGAAAGAAAAATAATTTTCAAGCTATAATTTTTTACTATTAAATTCAAATCTAGCATTTACATTACATAGTTTGTAAATAAAAAGGAGAATAAGTAAGCATAGTATAAGTAGTAATAAGTTATTAATTTTCATGAAGAATATTCACTTGGACAAATTTTGATTTTTGCTCATTTTACTTTTCTAGTGAGTGGGAAAATGAAGTTTGATAAAGCAAAAACAACTTATCTCCAGCCACATTGAAAAAGCCCTGTGAGATCTGCCAATTGGGATAGAAACTGATTTCAAAGAAAAAGAAGGAGAACATAGGAACAAGAAGTAGATGACTTGGAGAAAATTTGCTTGTAATATGATAATATAAATAGTGATAGTTTGTGAATAAAAAGTTTAATTTGATATGTTGTGATTTCAAATAAATGCAGCGGGCTGTACCCCGCAATGGTCTGTAATTTTTGGCCATGTTTTATTTATCTTATTCAGGACAGCAGGTCATTTAGGAATCAGAAGACATTAATGGGGACTGTTCAATTATTCGAAAATACCTGCTAGCTTGTTAAAGCTATGGGCAGGTTCTTTTCTAATTTCCTGTTTAAATTTGATTTGATTTTTTTTTTTTTTTTTTTGCATTGGATAGTTGAGATTGACCTCAGCTATCTTATGCAAAAAAAAAAAAAATGTTTAGAAATATACAAATTTAAACAAGAAATTAGAAAAAAACCTGCCATGGGTTTAACATTAGCGAGCAGGATGTTTTAGTGTCAGTGAAGAGTCCCCTTAAACCTAACGCCACTCATTCTCCAGAAAAGAACTGCAGAGGGAAAGTTGCCATATAAGGCAAGGGCAAAGTGTCTTGCTTTACCATCTGGCTCAAATGACTCAATTTTTAGGAAGTTTTATTTATTTCTTTTAAAACTAGTGTTCCATGTTTGAGATATTTTAATAGAATACTATTTATGAAATAAATTTACAAATCTTTAAAATCATTAAAAATTAATTTTAAAGGCTTTGTGAAACAATTCATAAAATCCAATTAAAATTGGAATTTTAGTAAAACATACATAAATTATTGTGATATTTGATAGCTAAACTCTTCGAGAAAAGAATAGCTTTCCTGACTTTGTATAATGCCTTTGTAAAATATTATTGATTGTTTAAATGGTCATTTCAATTTCACTTTCTATTTAAAATTGCTATTAAGAAGTAATTTTAAAGAAAAATATAATGATATTCAATAAATAATATAGAATTCCAACCGATTGTTTATCCACTAGTTGTATACATGAGTCTCTGATTCAGAATGAAGAGAGTCCTAAAGATAAGATATAATTTTTTTTTCAAAGAAAAAATTTGAAACTAATACATTTTGTATTGATTTTTGATAATTTTTAATATAAAGTAATTCAACAGGTGGATTTTTGCATAAGTAATTTAACGAATTGTTTTCAACTAAATTTTGCCAGAAAATTACTTTTTTTTTCAAAGTTTATATAAATACAATTAAATAAATCTGAAAATATATATTTATGGTAAGAGCAGAAAAGAATAAATACCTACAGCTACATGTTATTTTTCTTAAATTTTTAATAATGGTTAAATATTTCTATTGTTTATGTGAAAAAAAATATATAAAAAATTGGTAATATGGCAAAAAAAATGCTGTACATTACAATTTTCAATCTTACCACTTCCACAAATTAAAATTATTATTACGGATATAACGATTTTTTATTTTTAATGAAAAAAGTAACATTTAATTATCTTTTTTACATATTAATGTTTTCACATAGAACACTGAAACTGAAAAAAAAGAAAAAACATGAAAATGTAGCTATTATAAAATTTTGAATAAATTATTTTATTAATATTAAATTTAATAAAATGCTTTTTTAGTATTCTTTCATACATAATCTTTAATATTACAATTATATCTAATGGATATAATAATAAAAACTGGGGCCTTTAACAAAACAGTTAATCCATGTGGCATTTCAGATGCTTATATATACATGGATTAGCTAATTTAAAGCTGGACTCACCACTATAAAATGGTAAACCTTTTTTTCCTAATGTAAAGAGTTATTGATTTCTAATATTTTGCTAAAACAGGTAATCAATATCTCCCTATATGAGAAAAGAAAGATTTGCCATTTTATAGTGCTGAATCCAGTTTTGGCCAATATCGGTCGGTCCGACGTTCACCGATATCGGTCGGTCCAGGGTTCACCGATATTGGCCGGTCCGACGTTCACCGATATCAGCCGGTCCGACGTTCATCGATATTGGCCGGTCCGACGTTCACCGATATCGGTCAATATTGAGTCCCGATATAGGCCGATATTGGAAAAAAAGCTAGCCATGCAATATCGGCCGGTCCGGTGTTTACCGATATTGGTCGATATTGCGAAATCGTTGTTCCCGATATAGGCCGATATTGCTGTGTTACCTGAGCTCCTACCCTAATGAGAACTTTTTAAATATTTGTAAGATGCAAACGAAATCTTTTCTAACATTCTTCCCAGGTACACCAGATAATAAATAAACTTCGGTATCATTTTTTCAGCCCTTGGTTGCCACCATTTCTGAATATTAATCTCCACAGTCGGTTTTCTTTTCTCTGGTTGTATGGGCCCGATATCAATGATAATTGGCTTATGCAACTTAACGTGAATTAAAGAAGATATATACAACTAATTTAGATATAGATTAGGCGCTACCTGAATGTGGAAAGTGGGACAAAAGGATTTTCAGCAAGTGCACGACACACCTGCTATACGGAGCCGCAAGCAGCGAGGACACATGCCATTTAGTTCAGAAAAGAGTTAGTTTAGCAAAGAGTGCACCTTAAAGCGGTCGAGAGTAGAACTAAAATATTTTGCATTTAATATTGATCCAATTCAAATGAAATATTTTTTAACATTCTTTCTAGATCACACCAGGTGCTAAATAAACTTTGGTGTAGTTTTTTCAGCCCTTGGTTACCAGCATTTATGAATATTAATCTCCAAGGGGGATTTTTTTTATCGGGTTCTATGGGCCCGATATAAACGAGAATTGGTTCATTCAACTTAACGGTAACTAATTAAGATATAGATTAAGATATAGATATGGTGTCAGCCAGCGGTGGAAAGTGCAACTAAAACATTTTGCAGCGAGTACGCAGAACGCCTGCTATACGGTACCGTAAGCATCGGATACGTGCCGAAGTTTCGCTCAGAAAGAGGTTTTTTTAGAGAACTAAAAGATTTTGCAGCGCATGCACTGCACGACCACTATACGGTGTCTCAGACAGCGGGGACACGTATCCGAGGTTCGTTTAGAACAGAATGCCCCCACTGGCGGTGAAACTAAAATATTTTCTGGCGCTTGCTCCACAACTGGCTATTTTTTTCCAAACTGCAAATGAAATTTACAGATTTGATAATCCTAGACAGCGAAATATTCTCATTTGAATCATCTTCGCAGGAGGGGCTTGTAAAGCGTTTTTGGTAGGCCTCCCCTCCTGTCTGACTCTGACTCATCTTTGAATATTAAGAAAACTATTGGAGGTATTGATTCAAAACATACAATATACAGGATGCTTCACTACCAGACTGATAAACTTTGAGGGGTGATAGTAGACATGAAGACAAACATTATTAAATAGGAAACTATGGGGCGCAAACGTCTTCTGTAGGAGCTAGGGGCCATTAAATTTAAGGTCCAAAACTTCAAACAATGATAAAAAATGGAAAAAGACTCGATTCGTTTGCGGTTTTCACTAAAGTCATTCTTTATATCACGATTTTCTTCAAAATATTTTTAAAAGGTTACGTTCAAAAATTGTCGATAGAGGGTTCTGTAGACGTTAGAGTAACGAACGACTACTTTTTACTATTATTTTTCGCATGGGGTTAAAATTATTCTAAAGTTTAGACTTTAACATAAATTTTAAGCCCCAAATCGAAAACATTGGGATCGGGTAACTAGTGAAAATTGAACTGTGAAGAGAGGGAGGCAGGGTGGGTGGGGGAGAGATTTTAAACGCTCATAAACATTGAACAAACTAATCAATTTTGTTATGGTTTGCTTGTAGGTCTTTCCCTTGATAAATATTTTATTCAAAATGACGTACAGCTTTCGTGTCCTCATTTTTTGATAGAGGACGCTTCCGAGACATCTTCGACATTTCAATGACATTAATCCTGGGTGTTTTACTACCAGACCAACATACTTCCAGGAAGTGTTAAGGATGCAAAGACGACTCGGATTCACATAGGAATGTAACGTTGGAAATGCCTTTTTTGTGAGTTATGGTTATAAAAAAGCAGAGAAAAAAACAACAGAAAGAAGCAGAGAAACAGCAACAAGTTAATGTCACAGAAAACAGATTATTTAAAGGTTTCACTACAAAAGGTGTACGAAATTACGACCAGAGGTGGTCCGGCAAGCTTGACAGCGACAGTAGATGGCGCTGAACGGTAAGGCGCGTGAACAGCGATCACGCTGAAGTGATCATTTGCGAACCGATTCCAAAGGTAGTAAGATGGAGTATTCAAACGATGAACTTATCGACATGTTTCTCGTATATGGAGCTGCGGACTGTTGGATAGCTAATTCCCCCTCACTGAATGATTGTTTAGAGACTGGAATTAATTTTATTGAAACTATTCCTTTGATATTAGCCAGATTTCGTCTTTATGAAATTGGTGTTATTTCTGACATAGGAAGAGCTTTTTTGCAGATCTCTTTACACGAGAATGACAGATTTTTTTTACGATTTGTTTGGTATGATGACAATGGCTCTCTAAGGATTTTCCGCCATACTCGTTGTGTTTTTGGGGTTACAAGTGGCCCGTTTCTTCTTATGGCAGTTATTCATCACCATTTGTCACAAGAATTATTGAAAGGATAATACTCCAAAGAATTACTACTTGTTAAATTGCGTGACAGTTTTTATGGAGATAATTGCGTTAGAAGTGTTCCCAGTAAGTACTTCAGAGTTAAACAATTTTGTAGAAACATCTACAGAAGTAATGAAAAGAGCAAAATTTGATCTTAGAGTTTCGGAAAGTATTACATACCATGGTGACGATACTTTTTCTCCAGCAGATTCTAAAACATCAGTATTGGGCTTAATATGGGACAAAATTTCCTATACTCTTGAAATCGATTCTGAACTTTTGAATCTTGACGAATCAGAAAAATTAACTAAGCGAAAAATTTTGTCCCTTATTAGCAGAGTCTTCGATCCTCTAGGTTTTGTGTCTCCTGCATTAATGCAACCTAAACTCTTGCTTCAAGCTATTTTGAAAACAAAGGAACCGTGGGACGCAGAAGTAAACGAAAACATTAAAAGGAAATTTTTTAAATGGCTTAAAAATTTACATCTCTTGAAGTCTGTAAAGATTCCAAGATGGAGTGGTCCCACAGAACCATCCCATTTACAGTTGCACACTTTTGTTGATGCAAGTCAAAAAGCTTATTCCGCATGTATTTTTCTACGAACCGCGTCTCCTGATGGTACGGTGAATGTCAATTAACTGAAAGCCAAATTTCGGTTAACAAAATTAAAAAGATAACAATTCCAAGGTTGTAGTTAACCCCTTCGCGACGAGCGTTCTTTACAGAATTTTTAATCTTTAACCACCGATTTTTCAAAACAGAAAATTTCACGTAATTGAATAGCAGAAATGTTGCCATTAAATAAGGCAAAGCTTACAATAAAAAATAACTGTTGGGAATAATCGAAGATTCTGAGCATCTTGTGCGTCACGTATACGTGTCGCTCGTCCCCAAGGGTTTAGTGGCAGCTACTATTGGAGCAAGATTATTTAAACTTATAAGAGGTTCTCTAGAAGTCGAAAGCGTTGAAGCCTACTTTTGGACTGATTCTTCAACAGTTCTTAGTTGGATTAAACGACAAGAACAATAATCAGTGTTCGTCTCTAATCGAGTGAAAGATATAAGACAACTCACAGAGCCTGAAAATTAGTTTCATATTCCTGGTGAGCTGAATCCCGCTGATCTTTCGTCCAGAGGATGTGGAGTTAAGCAACTTTTGAAGTCCCAATGGTGGCTAGGACCTACATGGTTAAAGAATTCAAAATAGCAATGGCCGAAATCAATTGCTTATGTTAATGAAGAGGAAGTTAAACAAGAAAAACGAAAAACAGTTGTTTCTGCTGGCAATGTAGAATTTAAGACGCTTGTTTCTGAATTATCAAAAAGAATCTCGAAATTTTCCAAAATAGTGAAAGTGCTAGCTTGGATTATGCGATTTCACCCCAAAGCTCGTGAGTTGAAAAAACATTTACTCCTTACAGAAAAAGAAATATTGAGTGCACAGAAAGTACTTTTCCGTGCTGTGCAGACAGAATGCTTCTCTCATGAAAATGGTATACAATTTCTTGCCCATTTCCAAGCTTTTAAAGATGATGATGGACTATTGCGATTTAAATCAAGACTTACCAATGAAGACGAAACATATGATTTTATTGCTCGTGATTCTCCCTTCAAAACACCCAGTAGTGAGAAGGCTTTTGAACAACAGCATATTCTGAACAAGCATGTAGGAACATCTACTCTGTTGACTATTTTGCGAGAAAGATATTGGATTTATAAGGGGAACGAACCATACGAAGTATAATCAACGAATGTGTTATCTGCAAGAAGCAAAAGGTAAAACACATTGAAGTGTCATTACCTCCTCTCCCAGCAGATCGAACTAGAGTAGCAACAGTTTTTCAAGTTTCAGGAGTTGATCTGGCTGGTCCATTAATGACAAAATCTGGAGAAAAGGGTATGGATATTCTTGTTTTCTTGTGCAGTATTCCGATCGGTGCACCTGGAATTAATTCCATTTCTTAGTACTAATACCTTGATACAGGCTATGCGACAATTTATAGCAAGGAGGGTTCGGATGTCTGTGTTGTATTCTGATAATGCAACAAATTTTACAGGCTTAAATAGAGCATTGAAAAAATTAGACTGGGCAAATATTCAACGAACATTTGAAGTTAATGAAATTCATTAGAAGTTTAAACCCCACTCCACTCCATGGTGGGTAGGGTTTTGGGAAATGCTCATTGGAACTTTCAAGGATCTGCTCAGAAAAAATTAGGACGTTCGTCTTTGACCTATGAAGAATTATACTCTTGTTTGCGAATGTGAATCAGTAATGAACAACAGACCTCTAACTTACGTATCAGAAGAAGCTGACTTAAGAGCTCTAACCCCTGCATCATTCCTACAAGATCTTCGCACAAGTGAAATTCCTGATTTAGACCAAATTGAAAAGACTAATATTGTGAAAAGGTGGCAATACGTTCAAAGAGGGAGAGAGAATTTAAAGCATAGATTCAACAAGGAATACTTAGGCTTTTTACGATCTTCGATTCCTGAAATATGACAAGATTAAAGTTGGTGATATCGTTATAATCAGTACCAAAGAATAAATTGTCCTCTAGGAAAAGTCATCCAGTTGTTTCCAGGAAAAGATGGTATAGTACGCTTAGAAAAGTTACACACTAAGTTTGGAGAGATTCTTCGTCCAGCACAAAGACTATATCCATTGGAAGTAACTTTCGATTCAGATAACTTTTCTCAGAAAAATATCGAGTCTCCTCATCCTACTGACACTACTGATAAAGATTCTCCCGATTCTGGTGAAGTTAAAGAGAGTATCTAGATTTGGACGAGTGGTTCGAACCACAGAACGTTTAGACCTCATCAACCTGTCCTCGACTGTGGTTGCGTTTCAACAAGGGGAAACTCAACGGGAGAGTATGTTGCGGCCAGCTCCATCTGTTTTACTCCAAAGTGACTCTTGAATTTGAACTGAAACTTTTCTTTTGTTAATTGAACTGAAGTGAGCTCAAAAACTTTAGAATGTTTTGATTTTGTGTGAAACGCGCGTGTAAAGTAAGTTCGCGCCTGTAAATATTTTGCTGTTTGTGTAGTCAAGATGTGTGATTAAAATATGAAAGTTATCTTCTGTGCATCTAACGGAGATCGTCACATTATTTTAATTTAAGTTTCCACATGAGTTTTATTTGTATAACATTTATTTTTCTTTCGTTTTAAGTATGTATTTCCATTGATTCAATAATATAGTTCATGAAAGTCTAATTTTCAAATGTTATTTTTTTTTAAATACTCACTTCCGTACCAACAATGTTTTTTTTCCCAAATGTTTTGTCTATATTACATGAATTTTATTTTGCGTCAATCATTACGCTTGGCGAGGTGTTGGTACAATGGAAAAGTACTAAATTAACTAATAAAAATATAAAAAAGCATGTAAATAAAGATTTTGTGACATAATTAATAAATTTTATTCATGAGATCCCTGACCCACTTACCTCTGCCTATGCTAATCTAGGGGGAAAGGAGAGCATCTGGATGAAATAAACAAAAATGGGATAACCTAAGATATATGGCAATCATTGTAAATAGGCCCTCACGGTTTCATGCCCATTAATTGTTAATAGATGTTGATCAGAAATCTTAATTAAAAATAATGAGTAAAGTAAAAACTTCCCATTTTTAATTAAAATTTCCTGAGACAAGGACAAAATTTAATTTTACCTACTCTATCAGTCTCAAGAATTTCTCCAAGACTGAAAGTGTTGCACCCTTGGATATGTATTTTAAAAAACTCCCAAAATTTCTTTTCAATACATCCCATGGATGAAATATTTCATTTTAGAATAAGTGATCACATTGGTATTTAATGATCTTTCCTCATAAAAAAATACAATGCACACCTTCGAAAAAGGTTCTGACTTCCGTCAATAGTAAATGAAGCACGATAAATATCTATTAATATGAGCACAATAGAGGACTTGAATTTGCTTTTTCTTTAAATACTTTAATACAAAGATTCAAAAAACAAAAATAGCCTCATAAGTTTGAAATACCACTCATAGTTTGGCATAAAGTACCAAAAGGTGACAGGTATTTACTGTGCAGTTGAAATGCAGAAGGGAGGTTCTACTGATACCCAATGGGAGTAAAGCCAATTACACGTGTCATTAATTACAATATCGAATATATAATCTGAAATATGAAAAAAAATGTATGTGGACAAATTTAAATAAAATAAGTTAGAGTAAATTTTCTATAATTAGGAGAAAATGTGAAAAATAAAATTGAAAAATATTGTTAACTGTACTCCTGATAATTGGGACAAGTTGTGCTAGAATGGATGTGTTTCAATAAAACAGAATCTACTGTATCCTTTTTCATAAGTTGAACAAGAGCATTCATATACTGAGAAATGAAGATATCCAAAAAGATTATTTTGAATTTTCATAACCGAAAGTTACCCAAAGAGCTGACTTAAGAATTTAAATCATTCAAGGCAGATGTCATTAACAATGAATACATATATTTAAATAACTCATCTATGAGTACAATAAATGTTTATTTATTAAGCACTACCAGATCTTTGGCTGCTTTACTGGTCTTAATGAACCTCGAAATAAACAAACTTGGGGTTCAGGTTTCACTGCTTTTGGCAGCATACGCCCGCTTTGGTCTCAAATCTAGCACAAATTGAAATACTGAGGTTTTTTAGTTTTTTTAACGGAGATTTAAATGAAAATTTTCAGCATTGTTGTTCACATTGAACTGATTTGGTATACTCCCAACTTCAGTTTAATCCTAGCAGTAACAATATTTACCAGATAATTCTTTGATATATTGTGCATTCAAATATATCCTTTTTTAAGTGTATCCCAAGTCCCCCTCTTAAAAGCAAATTACATCAATTTAGAATTTACAAAAAATGTTAAATCTAATTTGGCAATCATATCAGTTGGCACTTTCAAAAAACAAATACACTAGAGTAAAATAGATAAATCAAGCTATTTCATAAAACACAAATGTGTGCATCAATTACGTTGATGTCATAATAATGTGGTTAAAATGTACGCAAGTTACAACAATGGAGCTAATTTTTCATTTAAAACTTGGGAATAATTAAAAATCGCATAATTACAAAAAATCTAATAAAATGCAAAATTTGTCTTCCTGCCAAATCTCATGGCTATATGTGCAGCAATCTCGTCAGAACACAGCACAAACTTTTCTCTTTATTATTACACTAACCAACAGTGAAAATGCTTCTGATATGAAAATAGTTGTTTCGATATAATTCAGGCATGGGAAAAACGAATACGGCATTTAAAATTTTGAGTTAGCCAAGTGTTATAAAATATGTATGAAAAACTACAGATTTTTGAACTATGTATTATCAGATAATATATATTATAATTACAACTTAATTATAATTAAACTGTAGATTTAGTGGATTAAAAGCAATGCTAATTCTGACTATCTTATACAGTAACACCTCGATATATTGTACTTCTTGGGAGATAGGAAAAAGCGTGATATACTAAAAGAGCGATATAACGAGGGGAGGAAAGAAAAGTGCTTATAAACTGAAAATAAAAAACCCCAAATTAAACTATGAGGTTTCAATTTAATAGTTGTTGAAAAATGCTTGTTGTGTTGACTGGAAGAAAATAACACAGAATTTTTGATCCTTGGAAATGAGCTCTGTTTTGTCAGGATGGGCTTTGCAACTGTCCAGAAGGAGAAAAGCTTTTTCTTCTAATTCTTTGTTTCTAAAGTGTAACTGGGCTGAAGGAACAAACACATCATCAAACCACAGCTTCAACACTTTTTGTGTCATTCAACAGTTTTGTGAGAAATCATACAACAGACCAAACTAAATGGGTCAGGTCTTTTGATTCACGTTTTACAAAATTCTCGGTGTCTTACTTTTGCCAATTAAAAGCAACTTTAGTTTGTGAGTTTCAGTCTTCTTTGCAGTAAATAAGAGAGTAAATCTGTCTTTTACTTCTTAGTAACCTGAAGTTCCAGGTACTCTTTTCACTTCCTGTGTTTTCTTTGGCAAACATATCCAAAATAAAGCTGTTTCATCAGCATTATAAATCTATTCAACTACATAGCCTACTTTCCTTTATTTATAATGCTTCTCAAAACAAAGAAAATTTTTCTACAGAATCATAATTAGCAGACTCTCTTTAACTTAGGTTATCTGCATTCACGGCTTGCAAAAAATTTCATAGTTTTACTTCATCTTTTAACCATCCATGAACAGTTGCTAAAAACCAGAAATTTTTCAGAGCATAGCTTAAAAAAAAGATCGAAACAGTCGAATATGCAATACACCGATGGGTTACTGTATATTCATAAAGTATAGGTTTTTACTACACAAGTTTGTATACCAATAGTGCTATAGTTTACAAAATTAAAGCTATAAACAAAATTATAAGATCATATTCAATTTTATTGATTCAAAATTACTAAAGATTGACTATAGACTGCAGAAAAGAAAAATTGATTTACAGATATCATAATAACACAGTACAATTTTTTACTATATAAGTTCATATAGTAGTACTACTGTATCTTATAAACCAGAGCTAATAAAACAAATTGAGGTCATGTTCACATTTCTCGACTCCAAATTAGTAAAGATTGACTATTCTCATTAAAAAAACCAAACAAAAAGTTTTTTTTTTTTTGCTGTCTAGTGTTATAAAACAAAATTTAATAAAATCACATCAAATGTATGAAATACAGGATCTTAAAAAAATAATTGTACATCTGTCTAACTTATGATGAGTTACAAACTAAATGGGAAAAAATCACATGTTGTGCAACATTTATCTATCCTTCTAAACTTTCCACCCAAGGCCAATAGATGGAAGGTTAAGATGAATTATTACTTTGGAAATTCAATAAAATTCTGCAGAGCAACTCTTATTGCATTTCATATAATGTTTAAGATATTTAAACATTATCATAAGTTCTTGAATGTAAAAGCTACCACAATTTGAAAATAAAGAACTTAAAATATAACACATATTAGTAGTGACATCATAATAAAATTAGGGCACTTTCTTTTTATAGAATCCTAACAAAAGAAGGGGGGATTTTAAAATACTTTCTAGCAACTTTTTCATTTTATAACCTCATCAGACTGTTATTACTTTTATGAAATAACAACATGTGCATCAAACACACAAGCAATTTTTCAATATTTACATCATTCAATACATATACATTGAGATACAATTTAGTTACTATATACATAAATAAAACATATAATAATATAATACAAATTATTATGATATATTGGTACCATAAATAGGCAGTACAAAATTAGAAATTTTTCATTGACAGCCATTTCATCTTGGCGATTGTTTATAATGTTTGGCAATAAATTGAGCACTCTTAAGACTGTTATTATATTTCAAATCTCATTTTTATGAGACGGTTGATAGATTACCCTTTTTGTGAAAATTTCTTGTGAAAATGTCCCAGATTCTTAGTGAAAATAGCTCACACACAAAAGGTTTCTCACCAGTGTGAATTAACAGATTTTAACCGTTTAAGGCATTCTTTTTGACAAACTTTTTGTCGCATATCTCACAAATTAAAGGTTTATAACCAACATGAATTAATAGATGCTTACTTAAATGGCCTTTGTTAAAAGAAAATTCATATTTCATTTCTCACAAACAAAAGGTTTCTCACCAGTGTGAATTGACTGATGCCTCGTTAAATGACTATTTCGAGAGAATTTCTTGTTGCATATCTCACACACAAAAGGTTTCTCACCTGTGTGAATTAACAGATGTTGGTTTAAATCACCCTTTCGAGAGAATTTCTTCTTGCATATCTCACACACAAACGGTTTCTCACCCGTATGAATTAACAGATGGCTCGTTAACACACTCTTTCGAGAGAATTTCTTGTTACAAGTCTCACACACAAAGGGTTTCTCACCAGTATGAATTAATAGATGGCTGTTTAATACACTCTTTTGAGCAAATTTCTTGTTACATATCTCACACACAAAAGGTTTCTCACCATTATGAATTAACAGATGGCTCTTTAAATAACAACTTCGAGAGAATTTCTTGTTGCATATCTCACAAACAAAAGGTTTTTCACCAGTATGAAGTAACAGATGATTGTTTAAACTTCCCTTTTGAGAGAATTTCTTGTTGCATATCTCGCAAACGAAAGGTTTCACACCAGTGTGAATTAACAGATGCTTGTTTAAATCTCT
This sequence comes from Maratus michaelseni, assembly GCA_963931845.1. NCBI lineage: Eukaryota > Metazoa > Arthropoda > Arachnida > Araneae > Salticidae > Maratus > Maratus michaelseni. Next base: position 420,588,879 of record OZ007591.1, on the reverse strand, counting down.
CTTTTGAGAGAATTTCTTGTTGCATACTTCACAAATAAAAGCTTTCTCACCAGTATGACTTAACAGATGCCTGTTTAAATGACCACTTCGAGAGAATCTCTTGTGGCATATCTCGCAAAGAAACGTTTTCGCACCAGTGTGAATTAATAGATGCTGGTTTAAATGACAACTTCGAGAGAATTTCTTGTTGCATATCTTGCAAACAAAAGGTGTCTCACTAGTGTGAATTAACAGATGCCTCTTTAAAACTTCCTTTTGAGAGAAATTCTCGTTGCAAATTTCACAAATAAGCAATTTTTCTTGGTGCAAATCAGAAGATGGTTTCCCAAAAAGATCGGTTAAAGAAATGATTTGCTCCATACTTCACATATTAAATATTTCTGTTTGTTTTGAGTGATATCATGGATATCAATGTGACTTTTTCTCTTTAACTCCCTTTAAGGCTTTATGAAGCTGCAATAAATAAAATTATGTTAATCTGTCATATTTTATAATTAATCAAAAACATATTTAAGGGTAAATATGACTTCTTTACAGGATACTAAAATCATAAAAAACTGGATTCAAATAAATTTTGTAACATAGTATTAAAAACTATATTCATTTCTAAAATTTTATGGGGTAAAAAATCATAAATAAAGTCTGATTCAGAAACAAATTGATCAATAAGAACAAACAGCATAAAAATGAATGAAAAGTAAAACAGTAGAACTCACCGAGAAAAATAAACCAGGAATATGTCAATTCATTATAGTGACTTTGAAGCAGTATAAAAGAATTGTGATAAAGATTATTGGGACATTAGACAAGTCAAAATCCAGAAAGAGATGGCCAGATAGATAAATATGAATCCTCGTGTGGTTCATAACTCTGATAATTTTAAATCACACATTTCAGATGCAAAAATTGAGTCCTTATTATCCAGGAGTAACAATGAGTTCTTATCAATATATCTAGTTGTGTACATGAAGGGATTTTATCTAAACCCCTAATGGAGCTAAGGTCCTTCCTGTATGCAGCCACAGGAAAAATGGTATTAAAATCAACTGCACAAAGAAAGGAGCCATGTAGGTGGTCTCTATTCAAGTCATAGATCAGAAAAAAGTAGCTCTAAATTGTCCTTTTAGAATTATAAGAATCTTATAGTAAAATGAAACAAATAAACAGTAACAAATCAATAGACTGTTGAAAAATTTAATTTTCAATGATGATTTACTTTAAAAATAAATTAAGACCAATCTTCTTTGACCTTATTAGTTAAAACATTTTAGAAATACAAGTGTCATTTTATTCTCTAACTTGACATATGTTATTGAGATTTACTGTATAATGTTTCCTATTGAAAATGGAATGTTATAGTTTATTTAAAGGGACACTTAAAATAGAATTAAGTTACATTATGGTCTAAGATAGGGTGTGTGGAAAAAATCATTTGCAGTGTATTTTAATAAAGTTATACACTACCAAACACACTAAAATTGATAAAACATCTTGAGATCCTGCAGGAAGGAAGAATATGAAATGTCATGGTATTTATCTACTTATTTGCAAATAAATAAAAAAGTTAGTTATATTATGAAAGAAATAAATAGATTTTTTTTAAATGTTACACAATATCAAAATGCTTTCATTTTCTAACAAATAAAATTAATGCATGTCAAAAAATCACCACAGCATGCACAAAAACAACAAAAATTGCTTTAAAAAATAGAAAAGTTGTTATATGAATCTGAATAAATTTTATTAAAAAAGAAGTCAAAATTTACTATATTGAACTAAAAGATTGAAACTGGAATCATTTAACTAACATGGAAAAAATACTGCATAACAGAAAAATACTAAAAATTGCTGCACAATTACAAAATAAAACTTTCTTCAAAAGAGAACAATTTTTACTATATTGGCTAGAAGATTGAAACCTGATTTCTTTTACAAATGTGAGAAAATCACCACAAAATGCGAAAAAACACAAAAATTGCATAAAAAAAGTAATATAAAACTCATGAAAAATTCAAAAATCATTGCATGAATTCTGAATGAACTTTATTGAAAAGAAAACAATATTTACTGTATATGGCTGAACAACTGAAACCGGATTTTCCTTTAATACTGTGGAAAAAATTCCCCAGAATGCAAAAAAAGAAGTTAAATATCACATAAAAAATTAAATTAAAAACAGCTAAACAACTATTCAATCACCGAGTTTGAGGTTACACATACGTTATTGCCAAATCTTGTAGCTCTGCAGTCTCTTCAGAACACAGCAAACACACACATACACAGAGACAAACTTCTACCTTTATTATTAAAGAAGCTAATATGTATTAATTCATTTATTGAGTATTAATTCACTTATTTTTTAAATAAATTTTCTAAAACATTTTTGTAGCAAATATTTGTGAAACAGTGATTATTTATTGGAAAAAACAAACAGTTTAAGCATCAAAATGAAAGAAAAAAAAATCAGAAAAACCAGCAGTAAAGCTCTTATCTCTATGGTTTTAAAAGCCCCATCAATCCAGAATGAACCCTCTCTTAAGTCTACAGATTTATCCCTTGCTACTTCTGCATCAAGATGACCTTTGACCCAACAACTCTAGAGCGCACTGTTCCTCTATGCCTCAGAAAAAAACAATAGTCATTCTCAAAACTACTTCCCTTTTTAAAGTCTAAAAAGTCCTTCAAGCCTGTACCGGGAGGAAAAGGTAATACTGTGGTCCAATTAGTTATAGTCCATGTTTTTAAAAATTCAACTCATTTTACTCAAACACTCGAAACTAAATTGCTTGGAACTCGATTATAGAAGATTCGATCCCGGTTTTGACTGATACTGAATTTTAATGCAAATTTAACAAAAATCAGATTGTTTCAAAATGTCAGCCACCCTAGAATTTCAAACTGCCATATTTTTGCCCTTTTTTAAGATAAAGTCAAAACAAAAAATGTTTCAGAATCCTTGTATCATGATCTAACACTTAACGGAAGCACATTTTTCAATTTATAATATTTTATACATCTTTTTTAATAAAAAAATTGACTTGCAGCCATTTTGAAACAAGATGGTGCATGAAGCTGGCCAACGAACTCGGTCAAGACTTTGGTATCTTCTGTATACATGATCAGTCATATTCACATAGATTCATAAATACAAGAGTTACAGCATAACAAATATCAGATTGTTTCAAATTCTCAGCCACCCTAGAATTTCAAACTGCCCTATCTCAGTCATTTTTTAAGATATGTTCCAGAATCCTTGTATCACATTCTAACACATAACAGAAACAATGTTTTCAATTTATAATTTTTTGTACATCTTTTTGAATTTTTAAAAATTAAAATTTTTTTAACTGGCTGCCATTTTGAAACAAGATGGCGAATGAAGCTGGCCAATGAACTCGGCCGAGACCTTGGTATGTCCTATACACATAATCAGTTACATCCAAATCGATTCATAAATAAGAGAGTTACAGCATGACATATTTCAGACACACACACACACACCTATATATATATATATATATATATATATATCAACATTTGAACGGAGTGTGGTTTGGGAATCTGGGGGTCCTGATCGGTGAAAATATACCAAAATTTTTTGCAGTTGCTTTCATCCGAACAGCTGCAATATACTTAGCTTTTTGTAATGAAAACTAGCTAAAAGTAGATTTTCACAAATGCACAGAAGCTGACCATTGATCCAATATCTGTTCCCCTGCGGGATGAGAAAACTATCTCCTACAAAGTATCTGAGAGAATGAAAAGTCAGAGAATTAAACTTCTTGACCCCAACCCCCCACCCCTACTTCAAATTACTCACAATATTTTCTTTCCATTTCTACATCAACCCACACAATGGCCAAAATCATCCCTAAAAAGGCAGATTTGGGAAGGCGCAACTCTTTAGTGTCTGCAAGATGTAAATCATTTTCTGAAAATAAAACAAACAAACTAAAAAGAACTGCCATCAAGAGACAACAATCGCTTCACATCTCTTGACAGTAGTTTTTTTTTCATTTTCAGATAAATGATATACATCTTCAGTTACAAGTGATTGTTGTGTTTTGACAGCAGTTTTTTTGTTTAATTGTTTGTTACATTTATCGGAAAATGTATCTAATGACAGCACTTTTTGTAAGATAAATGATTGGCATCTTGATTAAAAGTGCTTGTTGCCAGCATTTTGAACTGAATTTCCATATGTTACAGTGCAGAACTGATGTCATGAGGCAACAATAACTCAAGATGCTGTCAACTCAACTCTTATTTATCAGAAAATGAAATGTTTTTGATAGTATGGAACATATTTTGAAAAAAAAATCAATAATTTTTCTCATAATACAACTGAATAGTTATTGTTTATTTGGAAATAAACAAATAAATACCATAGCATTTCATGCTCTCCTGCAAAATCTCAAAAATGTTTTAGCAATTTCAGTATGTTTGAAAGTTCATTATTAAAATACACTGCAAACGATTTTTTTCACTCATCATACCACAGACTATAATGTCTTAATGAATGTAATGAATTATATTTTAGATGTAAATAAACATTTTATTTTCAAAAGAAAAAATTCTACAATAAACTTCAATAAAATATGTCACGTTAGAGAATAAAATTATACTTCCATAACTAAGGTAAACAAAGATTTAACAATTAAAAAAAAAGTAAATCATCATTGAAAATTAGATTTTTCAATGGTGTATCGATTTTTTGCTGCTGTTGTTTATTTGTTTTGTTTTTCTAAATGATTCTTATAATTCTGAAAAGACAAATTTGACATTATTAGTAAATGTTAGTATATATATATAAACACATTCAATGCAGTTTGATTAGAAAAATTATTTCATTTCTTTCTAAAAATCAGTTTCTAAATGAGATCTATGGTGTGAAATTTAATTATGATAGGCATAATCTCTATTGATGTGTTATTTATATTGTCTGACAATCTACATACAGAAAGATTGTTAATTTTCAATGAATATATCTACATGTGTTAATCTACATGTTATATGTTATCTACCTGTCTGTTATCCTACATGTGTTAAAAAAATTATAAGTACTGATTTATATATTGTAAGTTGCAATTTGAAAAAGAATATTGTCAAAAATGTGTTTCCTAGTGCAAAAAAGTACAACAGATGACATGTTTAGAAAAATAAATAAATAAACGAAATTTCGGCAAAAAGAATTGGATTAAACATCATCAATGCCATATGGATGTCTTTTTTTAAAATTATATGTATTATAATTAATTATTGTATCAGACAGTGCAATTATATTCATACAATCTATATGTACATGTGTGTATGTACAAAAATGTTGGTAGATCGACACTATTATGTAATGTTTTTTTTCCCTTTTTAATCTGCAAATTGATCAAAAACAATGTTTAATTACACCATATAATATTATTGTATAATCTCTACATTTAGAAGAAAGAGACAGAAATCCTAATGTTATCATAGAATGTATTATACTATATTATATTATAATTGATTGTGTGGATATATATGTATATATATATATATATGTTATTATTTTTATTATTATTATATATATAAAAGTTGAAATAAATATAATATACTCCAATTTCTACTCTTGTATACTTCAATTAAATCATTTATTAATGCTAAATGATTGCATTGTGATAATTTCAGGAGTTTTTAAGGAGTTATTTAAAGAGTTCTAAGCATCTTTTGGAAACTTTTTCATTTCTAAAGAGTTTCAGAGGAGTCTGAGCATACCCTGAAAGTGTTCAGAAATTTGAGTGGAATCCCTTCAGATTATTTTTTATGTAAAATTAGGTATAAATTAATAGCTGAAATAAAAGCGATGTCACATCAAATGACATCACAGTTCATAGTGTATCATTAAAGTATGACCACTCATGACACAGGTGGAGGTACCTTGGAGGTGGGCAAAATACCACAAAATTTGTATAAAATAATTAATTGGGTGACCCAACTTGTAAGTACAAAAAAAAATCATTTGAGTTAAAAAATAATAAGAATAATTTTAAAAATTAGAATAAGAATATAAAAATCAGCAAATAATACTTCTTGTTTCTATAATACAGATTGTTTTAATTTTAAAACAATCAGCATTCTTATTCAGCATTTCAAATTAATTATAAATTTTAGAACACATGAATAAAACAAATGCATGGTCTGTATTATGTAAATTAATTATCACAAAGTTCTGTTGCATTACATAATATAGATGACATAATACAATATAGAATGAAATCACAATAACTTGAACCTTAAAGGGAAAAAACAAATCAAAGAAATGAATTTTATCAATCAAGGTTTAAAGAAATTTTCGAGCAGCGTGCATAGAAAGTGAAAGGCATAAGCAGAATGTAATAAAAATATGAAATTGTATTAAAGTTAACTAAAAAATAAATAAATAAAATTTTATCAAAGTTAAAGTTTCTTTATTAAGTTAAATTAAAGAAACTTAATCTACATTAAAAAGTATGCTAGTAAGTTTAGAGACTGATTGTTATTATTATATTTTTTACACCTGTAAAGAAAAAGCTGGTTTTTCACTCTATGCTTATTAGAAATGAAACAGTCTTGAGCTTGATTTTTATAAAAGTCCTATTTTACTTATTCATAAATTTAAAAATAAACTTGTTATTTGAAAAAGAAAATAAACTTGCTGTTTGAAAAAGAAAATAAACTTGTTATTTGAGAAATAAGAATCTACTCCAAGTTTCTTAGAGTGTTTTACAATCTTTTAAAAATCAGCCTGAAAGGTAAAAGAGGAAAAAATTTAATCAGATTTTAAAGACTTTGCACATTCAGCATTAGTAACATTAAGTACTAATGCTAACATTAGTACTTAACAAATAATACTTAACAAATAATAATAACATTAAGTAGAAAGCCATGGGCCTATCATCACATTCTGTTTCAATTCTTATAAATTAATTACTATAATCCTAATATAATTACTATAAAATAGAACTCATTTTGTACAATGATATTTTAAAAGAATCAAAATTGTGATTTTTGCAGATTTCTGCCAGTGGTTGGGTATAAATAACAAATTTTCTAGGACATGAAAATCAGAAAATACTGCCATGAGGGAATATTTTAGGATTAATACTTATTTCTGTGTAAAAAGATTTTTAAATGTGAAAATTAATCTAGAAACAATTTAAAAATGTTATTAACAATTTTTTACTGTGTACTTTTGATGTCGGGCAAGGATTACAATAACATAAAATTTTTCAAGTTCTGATTTCAATTTGTTGGGCTCGGGCTTGGAAAAAAAGAGCCCAAACACATTGGAAGGAAATGAAAACAGGTGGGCAAATACAGCATTGATTTTTGCTACATGTTGTCCCCCCCCCCCCTCTCAAGATGTTTGGTAAAATTTCGATTTATATCTACCACCTCTCAGGTTGATTTTTGTTTGAAGAGTGCTTAAATATGTTATACAAGACCAGAAACACAGGTTTATTCAAAAAATTTTATATATTTCAATTACTCGCACAATTCACATCACCTGTATTTTTTAAAGAAAATTTTGACCAAATAAAAAAGAAAAGAGAGATTCGCATAATTTTTACACCCACTTACTTTTGACAGTAAATTAAAGTAAAAAATATATATTCTTAAAACATGTAATTTTCAGATGAAGCACCTATAGAAAAGTCTGAAATAATGAAACAGGATTTCATATCACTCTAACTGCATGCATTCTGGCAGTTTTGATTTTGCAATATGATTTAAAGTGTATTTTGAATTCTGTGATTTGCAGAATTAATATGCCCAAGAGCATATTTTGTTCTTCGAATTTGGATTGTCTGATTTTTTATTTTCACCTGTTCCAAGAGTGCAGGTGATTTTATAACCAAAATGTATCAGCAGACCTGTGGAAAATGAATCAGTCTAGGTTAAGATATTGGATGACATTGTTCATGCTGTGAAATTATAAGGGCTAAAAAAATAGTTTTATGTCAAACTTCAAATTTACAGCAGTCCACTTATACAGAAAAACATAGTAATAGATTTTTTTAATTCTACTAAGGATCTCTTGCTAACTTGGTTTTTATTATTATTACTATTATTATTCTACAACACATTTTAAGAAATGAAAAAAAGGGCTGTGTTCACCCTGTTCAAAAATACCACTAAAGGCTGTTGGTCGATGAGATATCAAATTCCCCTCGCTAGTGTCAAACCTATGGGAGTGGAATGCATTTGTATTGTATTTTATAAAATATCGCCCTAAGAAATTAATATTTTTTACTTATTTTTTTTTCTTTTCACTGCTCTTAAATATCTTTTTTTTTTCTTTTTTTAGTTTCCAAAACATTCTAAAATATATTCTTAATTTATAATTTTTTATGTGTAAAAATCTTAGTGACACTGAGTAAGATTTTAACACTTCACATAAAATTAGGTTTTTGTTTTATAAATATCTAGACAAGTAGCAAAAAAAAAAAAAAAAGGAGAGACATATTTTAAGAAGAGTACAAAGAGAAAACACATTAAAAATATTAATCTCCTGGAGAAATTTTTTTAAAAATATGAATGTGTTACATGCCCATAGGTTTAACATTAGCAAGGGGAATTCGAGATCTCACTGACTAACAGCCTTACATAGCTGCTGCAACTGTAATTTAGTTTTTTAATATTAATTACTTTTTTTAAATGGTATAATTTTCTAAAAGTGAGGTATTTCTTTAATTACTTTATATTTTTATCCAAGAAAATTTAATATCAATAAATATTTTTAAAAGAAAATAGTACATTTTTCCCACTTTCTACTTTTGATGCCAAAATATTAGTAAAAAAAGTATGCAAAATACACATATAAATACAGAAAAGCATTATTTTTTTAATGAAGTGCTTATAACACCATCATAGTTTACTATTATTTATTTTATTTTTACATATTATTAACATATGGAAAAAGTATGATGGCGTTATGAGCACTTTATATCAGCAATATACTATATGCCTGCTTCAATCTCAGAACCATAATTTTTCATTCGATCATCAACAGAGGGGGGGGGGAAGCTCTAACGAAGCATTTAAGGCTGCCACATCACTGTAACTAGTAAAAAAGGGAAGAATTCATAATTTCAGAAAATGAATTTTAACTAACATGTTTCCTAATATGCAATATAACACAAAGAATTAGTAGTTCTTATTCTTTTTATGAATGCATTGTTCATAGATTTGTCTAAAATGTTAATATCCAAATTATTAATACCAATTAAATCAAAAGGAATCATTATAGAGAAATTCCATTCATTAAATACAATATTTATTAAAATTACACAGCTATAAAAAAGAATATTATTACGGAATTATAGGGAACTTGCACTTCTCTACACAATGGCAAAAAATTAGATTACATTCGTTGCATTACAATTTGTGTCCTGTGAAAATGTTATTTTTAGAGCCCATTTCACACGAGAAGTAAAAGTTATTAACTTTTACTGAACAAAATGCTTTTAACAAACATTTTGGTAAGATTAAAGCAATGCACTTGTAATTAATACTTAGAGGTGACAGTAAAATTATTTTCATAAAGCATAAGATAATCCAAGTTAATAAATTCCCCTTTGAAAGTTTCAAAATCACACATTCTACTTTTTATTTTAATCCATTTTTTGTAGCATTTGTACATCCAGCAGTGTTGCAACCAAGTAAGAACATTATTTTAGGCTAATTTTTGATCACCACAAGCAGAAAATTCATGACTTCGATATTAGCCAAGGAAAAGCAAGAAGAAAGTAGAATTCATGAATTAAAATAAAAACAGGATATAATTAGAATTAATGAGCTTTTCCCAATTTAATTAAACACAAATGCCAATAAGCAATAAATTGGAGAAGGGATGCACAAAAAAAAAAATAGTTATGGGTCTTTTGGGATACACAATTTTTATCTCAAAATAATGCAAAAGAGGCATATTACATTAAATACATTGAATATGACTTATTTCTAAAAGAAGACCACACTTTTGTGAAAAAGGACACAGTTTATTTTAAGTGTCGGTCCCAGGGACTCAGTATTTCAAAGGCCTTGTAACATCACTGAATATAATGCAGAATTTCCAAAAGTGACAGGAAAAGACAGAAATAAAAGCCCAAAATAACTAAATCATAGTTAGAAGTCTTACTAACAAAATTATTGATTATTTAGAAGAGGTTTTAATTTCTTTAGAAGAGGAACACTTATCTAATTTAAATAATAACAGTAGAGGACAAACTATCAGAATTGGATTTTAGGCCAGTTTTTAAACAAGACAACAAATTTGATAATTTTTTGCAATCACAGTAAACAGGAATGCATAGTTATGAAGTTTGCAAAAGAGAGTGGATGTTCCTATTTTGTATTTCCTCAGAAAGATGACATGTTTGATGTACCACAAATTACAGCTGTCTTTTCTGCCTCCAATGAACCATAATCTAAACTATTTCTTCGCTTAAATCTGTTGCTTAATGTTTGACATTTTCAGCATTCTAAAGAACACTTTTAATCAGATTCATGTGCAATTATTTAATTAAATCTTTAAATAAGTATACTTATTTTAACCCCCCCCCCCCCATGGCACGGGGTAAAATAGTTAATTGACAATGTATTTTAAAATACCATTATCAATAGTAATTTGTGATTTTACAATTTTATTGTTGAAATTGTACTTGAAATGTTGAAATCAATGTTCATTTGTACATTGTATGTAATTTTTTTTGCAGATTCAAAAATATTTTTGGCAAACTAAGTAGGAAAAAAAGTGCCTTTTTATAACTATTTTAACCTGCCTGACCCTATTAATTCTTTTCAAAATACTTTATTTTAAAGTTGTAACACATTATTTAGTATAATATTGCAGCAAATAAAAGTATATATTCTTTTAAAATCTGATCGATCAACACCTGACTTAACAGTGGCTCATGGCCCATACTTTGAAAACCACTGTTTTAGCCAATAAAAAATTTAAATAACTAATGTTATAACAAAATAAACCCTTCTCATTAAAATCAAAAATGTATTTTTGCATATAAATAAAACATTTGGGGGGGGGGGGAAAGATGAACAGCAGTAGAATAATACAGCAAGAAAATAGTAGAAAAAAATGCAAATAGGATATTATACAAAAGAAATGGAAACTAGGAAATTTAGATAATCCATGATTAAAGTATCTTTATAAAATGTATCTTGATTTTTTTACTAGATAATCTTTCAGATACTTAAATAGTTGTTTAAAGTACCGGAATACTCATCTGTATACAGGCAGTCACAAATCGCGTAATAGCAACAATTTAATTTTTTATTGATTTTTTTTTAACACTCTCAAATAATCTATTTTACAAAGATTAAACTAACAGATAAATTGCCTACATATACACAACAGTTAACAAATTATTTTTATATTATATTTAATTTTGTTTCCTGTAGAAGAGAAAAGTAAATAAAATGATGGTAATTTAACAATGACCATTATAGTACAGAGCAAAAATTAAATTTCTAAGTTTAATTATCTAAATTGTCTATTGACACTGAGCTGAAGTATTCCATAACTTCATAATTTTATCCCAAGAACGAGATACAGTTTGTCGATTATCAGCAAAAAATGCAACACTAAGAACATCCCTTTGGTGATATTTAAATCTTCTAGTAGCCTTTCTGACACTGAATTAAGAAGAAAAAATAAAAGACCATTTGTTTTTATGTTTAAAAAAAGATTAATAACACAAGAAAAGTGAATAGAAATTGACATACTAATCCCACAAGCGAAGAGTCTTATTCCCAGAACAAGTTAATGCATATTGTCCATCAGAAGACATCACAAGGTCAGTAACAAAGTGACCATATGCCCTCTGTCAGACGTTTTTGAGGAAGGCCACAATTAGCTTCATCTCTCTAGTCAGTTTCCACATAATCAAAGACTTGTCTGAAACATACCAAAATCAACACTTAATTCAGTGAATAAATGCATTCACTAAAAACAATATATTTTATACATAATCTGTTTAAAAGGCAAAACAAAGTTAAATAATACCAGCTTTAAAAAAAGAAAAAATAAAGTTTTTCAAGATTCTGTTTAAACACTATAGGGAGAAAAGCCTTAAAAGCAGTTGTTATAAATTTGACCGGTCAAAACTAACTTTTAACTTTGATAGTATAGTAGTCAAAACTGGTAGAAACCTATTAAATAAGCTTACATAAATTGCTCAAATTGTATATTTATGTAAATATTAACATCATTATACATTTAGTAATTAATATTTTAAGTAATATTAAATATAGATGGAAATCTTTTGGCTTATGCAATGGTATTTCAAATGGAAACATTTCCTAATTCTTTACTTCAACTGATACATTGTGACTTGCAATTTAGTGGACACAGTGATGCTGGGGATGTGCTATAGTGTATTATTTAAGCAAAAAATTGGAGAAGGGATATACAAAATATAATTTTTCTGTTGAAAGATCACAAAACAGGTTTTTGTTTGTATAAAATACATTAACTATGTCTTATTTCTAAAAAAGGACCCACTTTTGTGAAAAAGAACCCACATTTTTGGAAGTGTCTGTGTCCCAGGGACTCAGGATTTCAAAAGCCTAGCAACATCACTTCATAAATGATGCTGACAATCATGTGGTTAAGAATAAAGGCTACAAACACTTTGTTGCACCAAACCACTCTCACTAAAATAGTGCCAACTGGCAAGCAATAAGTAAATAAAATAAAATATATTAATTTTATATACATGAATGCTTTTACACAACTATAAATAAATAGTGAAAACTCTTATCTGGCCTCTATCTTAGCCTCTTATCTGGCATTTCTCTTTTTTTCAGCAGTTGACAACAAACAATTAGATGATGTCAACTAGATTAAAATACATACAATACAAGATTTACACAATGGTAGATTATAGATGTGTCATCAAAGGTGAAAACAGCGAAACTGTATAAAGGAGGAAATTTTCAGTTTATCTCTTCCCCCTTCCATATCTAGAAATCTCCCCTTTTGCTGAGGGAAAAATAGTAAGAAGAAATTAGATAATTCATTATAAGAACAAAAAAAATAGTCATTTGAGAGAATAACAAATGTTTAGTCAAAATGAAGCCGAAATAATGAAACCATTTTTGTTTGAAATTGAGATATAATAAACATTTTAAATACAATTCTTATATTGCACAGTTAAAATATACCATAACTTTAGTAAGGAAAAAAAATGAACAAATTTTTAATTTTTAATAGAGTGTTGTGATGCATTAAAGCACATCATTTAAACAAAAAATTGGAAGGGATGCATAAAAAAATTGGGTACTTTTCGGTTAGCCGGGCGCCAGTGATTTATATACATATATATATGTATATAAATATATATATACATACATGTATGTGTATACAGTACAAAGTCCAAAATCCGGAATCCTCCGGACTTCAGCGATTCCGGATTTCGGATTTTTCCGAATTTTGGATCATTTGCAATTTGCCCCCCCCGCCTCGTTATTTATTTATGACGAACGCATTTCAATACTGAAAAACATTATACTGAAGCAAATTAAATATTTTTAAAAATGAATATATTTTTTAAAAAGGTAAAAAAATAATAATAATCTACACCCCACCCCCGTTTATTTTACTGAAATAAGGTAATAATAAAGCAAATATTTCAATAGAGGAATATTTTTTTTTTTTTTTAATTATCACAATTTCAGGAAATTTTACTTACGAAACGTAATTCTTCTGTTAGGTAATTGAATATGTCTGTTATTTTACGCTGCTTTATCAATTATAAACCATTTGCAGTTATTAAAAAACTAATCAACCCCCCCCCCCCCCCCCCGCACACACACCGATTTATTTACGTCAGGAAGGCATTTGCAATACTGTATAAAGATACGCACTAATACGATATTCCAATAAAATAATATATTTTTTAAAAGGTTTAGAAAAAACGTTATTTGTTTTTATGCTCCCTATTGTTCCCATTTCATGTTCTCAAAGGGTCACTGCCCTTTTTGTTTTAAGTGCCGATGCGCCCTGCTGTTTTTAGACATGAAAAATGTGTCCTGCTCCTTTTCCATGTTATCTTCTTTACGTCGTCTATTTTTTTTTTCCTTTAAAAATATTTTTCCTTTATTTTTTTCGTGCAAAAATTGAAGAAAATAGAAGCTTTGACTCACATGTCATCATTCCTAATCCGCTTAACAAGCCTAGCCTAATAATAATAATAAAAAAATCTGTGCATGGTTTCTTTCTGCATAACAAAACATAGTATCTACTGAAAGCCAACGATCTCATTCCGATTACGGACTAAAATAAACAAAACAAACAGCCAGATAATTCAATCCTTTCTTTTTCTTTTCAGTTACTCTAGTGGCCTTTTTTGTGTGGTGCTCCGATTTTGGAATAAATTATCATATTTTGATAAAATTTGGGAAAACAGCCTAATTTGCTATTATTGCAACTTGCTGTAAATTTGAACATAATTCGTCAAATAACGACGGAGATATATTTTATTTATTTATTTATTTATTTTTTATGGGAAAACGTTTTTTTCATTCTTTTCTTTTAATTACTTTTTTCTGTTTTCCTGCAGCTAAATACAACTATGAATGCGGCGCTTCCTATGGAATATTGGGAAGTCGCCAATAAAGATTATCAGACATCTATATCACGGCTTCAATTTATTGAATAAATGGATGCAATTTTCGGAGATTGGTGGGGAGGGGAGGGCGTTAGTAAGGAATGATCAAATAAAAGCGTAAAGGTATCAAATTGGAAAATATATGGAGACAAATATAACAGAAGCGGGAAAAACGATTCAGTCCAAGGCATATATAAATAAATATTAAAAAAAAACGAAATATTAATTATATATAAAAAAAAAAGCTATTTTCCAAAATGTCCGGATTTTGGAGAATTCCGAATTTCGGATGTCCGGATTTGAGACTTTGTACTGTATATGCATATATATGTGTATGTAAATATAATGTATATGTATATGTATGTGTATTTATATATATGTGTGTATATATACATGTATATATATCACTGGCGCTCGGCTAACCGAAAAGTACCAAAAATTGTTATGGGTCGTTCAAGATGCATAATTTTTCCCTTGAAAGATCACAAAAGGGACATATTTACAAGGGGACTGCCAAACACAATGCACACAGATTTTGATCATTTTAAAGTATGTTGTAAGAGTTATACCCCCTAACTATTCAGGTCAAATGTTTCCTTCAAATGGGCCCTAGTTTTTGAGAAATTCGGGGTTAAAGTTCAGCAAGCATTTTAAATACCCATTAGTTTGAGCTTTTGTTCATGGACTTTGTGGCGATAAGGTAGAGTTTTCACTTGCTACACAGGAGATTACGGGTTCAATCGCAACTTGGGCTTTTTTTCTTTTTTAATTTATTTTATATTTTTGGCATGTTACAAGTTTTAAGCAGAATTATGAATTCTGAAGCTTTGAACTTTTGGATATTTTCCTCATAAATTACATTTACATTTTTGAATTTCTTATGAAAATTTATATTTTTTCTGCAATTTTTAAACTGATATTTTTATTGACAAAAAAAAAAAAAAAAAAAGTAATTTATGTTTAGATTTTTAAAAATGTATTATTATTTACCTTTTTATATCTTTAGCACGCTTCTGAAATAATCCTTTTGTTTATTTTTTTAATTTTATGAAATTTTAAATATAAATTTATTGTTAATTTTTTGGTACAACTTTTACGAAATATTTTTCACGTCGAATCTTCCAAATGTATTTTTACCATACGTAAATTTTTAATGTCACCTATATACTACATTTTTTTGTAAACTTTATACATCATTTCAAAATATTTTTCCTATTCTAACAAATAAAAATACTGTCAACGTTATACTTAAATGTTTAGTCAACTGAAAAATAATTTTTTAAAAATAAAATTAAATAAATTTTTCATAGAAAATGCAAATATATATATAATTTCATAATTGCAGTAAATAAATAAATAAATAAATATATATATATATATATAGAAACAGAAACAATAATAGTCAGTTTTAAAAAGATGCTATACCCAGGCATAAATTAGTTCATAAATTAGGACATTCATCAAGAGGAATACCAGTTTAAAAATTTCATGAAAAATTCATAAACGTAAATTATTATTTTTTTAAGTATAAAAAGTTCAAAGCTGCATAACTGATAACTGTAAGATTAAACACCAAAAATGCAGTTCCATTTACTTGATGTCAGAAGCATTATACGTGTTTGTTATGTCATCGAATGGTTTTTAATTCGACATTTGCATGTATTTTTCATTATGTTTTACTGATTTATGAGTTATTTCATTCATTAAAATAACAATAATTGTCCTTAAATTCTTATATTTTATTTATTTATTTATTTCGATGTACCAATGGCAACGTTCTCCTGTTTATTGGGCGTTACAGTTTGGCGATAGTTTTTTGTTATGAAATGTGGTCGACGGGATAATAGAGAAGTACCATAGAATGCATTAACATTGATTATAGGTATGAATAAAACTGATGCACAACATACACAATTACTAATAATTTTTTTTGTATATTGCAATCAGAAAATTGAGATATATCAACTGATGTCAATAACTATACAAGCAAAAAATGGATTACAAAAATTATCTTGAAATATCTAGTGAAGTATATTTACTTTAATGAAATTAGATTGTTTTATCGATCTAACAAAATATTTCCAAACGAAAAAACAGCAGAAACAGTAAGGAAATTTAAAAGTTAGTTGCTATTTTGGGAATTTAAAAAATTACTTAAATCCATTCAACATATTTCATGTGAATTATCAGTGAAGAATTTAGGGGATGGTTCAGAGGACATTTCGGCATTCATGTAATTATTTGTGCCAGGAAAATAGATCGACAAAAATGGTTGTTAATCAGCAATCAACTTTATCATTGACAATGGCCAATCACATTCAAAACAGTAACCTTTTTGCTAAACATAATAATACACATTATGTTTAATATACAATTATTAAATACATAAAATCGTTCAAAATGGTAAAGATTATAAAAGCAAACTAAAGTACCGAAATTTCCGGCGTATAATCCGCGGATCACACAATTCTGTTTGGACCCAGAAATTTTATTTCATAATTGAAGTCAAATATTTACGGTGATCTAGAAAATTACATTTTATAAAATAAAATTTCTGGCTCGAAACATGATTGTTTGATCTGCAGATTATACGCAGAAAATTACGGTAATACAAAATTATACATTTATTAAACACATAACATCATATTGATTGATGGCTTTTAGTTATAAAATAGTGTATATTTATGATGATAGTTTTATTTTAGGCATTATGTTATACCTGCAGGAATGAATAATATACAGTAGGTTCCCTTAAATCTGTGCAAATCACAAATGCCTAAAGTCTGCACATTTTCCAGATGTAAACAGTGAAACTTACAGTTAAGATGTAGGTGGAGAATTCATGATTTTTTTTTTAATATGCAATTGGTTAATACGACTGAACTCATGTTTTCGCATGAGGGAAGTATAAATTTATTACTGAAAAAAAATTGAAAATAAAACTGATATCAGTGGCGATCCTGATCTTTTTACCAATTCATATATTAATCAAGCTTTTTTGGTTATTAAGTCAGAGTAAACTTGAATTAAAACTTCATTATTTTAAGATTTTGATGTAAATTATCAGTGTACCTTTATAAGGCGAGTTTCATTGAATAATTAAGAAAAAAAAACGATACTTACGTATTATCCGTGCCAGGAGATTGATCGCCAAAAATGGTTGCCAAGTACCGATCTTGTTTATCGTTACCAATCATGTTTTCAAACGAGCAATTTAACATTATCAAATAACATTGTTAAAAATGTTAATTAATATAAAATAAATAAAATGCAATGTATGTTTATTAAATTTATAACATTGTTAAAAATAGTAAATAACATTATTTTAGTAAAATTAATAATGGTAAATAGCATAGTAAATAAGAAAGAATAATATTATAGATTATTCCCAGGCATGTACCATGTAGCTAGAAAAATTTATATATATAAAGGTTACTATAATTAGTAATATTGGCTGGCGCAGTTGGCTTAAAACTGGCACGGATAATACGGTCAAATCCAAACCGACTACTTTATGACACAATTATTAATTCCTTTTTGTTCGCAAACATATAAACATTTCAGGAACTCTTATTAAAAATCTACTTAATTGAACAGTTTTTTCTGTTTTCAAATAAAAGCAAAAGCTTAGTTGCCATTCAATGTCGTAACACAATGAAAAAATAATAAAAATCTGATTTTAATTTAAAAAATCTGATTTTAATTTTAAGAAAATCCGATTTTTTTAACACCGTGATTAAGTAGCATCGTAATTTTGAATAGTTAGACCTAAGCACTACTTATCTCAAAGAATATCAATATTTGAAATCATTACAGTAAATAGATACTTAAACATTTACATACAATACCTTTAACAACTAAAAACAATGAAAATTTAAAAAGTCTCAGCTGTGCCAATAGTTTAACGCCATTTCGAAAAGGGGACGCGATAAACGAACAAAGGAAATTTTCGATCATATACTAGATTTTTATTTCGATTAATAGACTTGATAAGAAAAGTTAAATTACTTTTAAAGTTATATGTTATCCTTTTTGAGGGTTTATAATACAATTTGTATGTGCGTGTTGCACACAACACATAACTCAATTTATATAATTTGCACAAAAAGCAAGTTATTGATATTTTAGAACATATAATCGAACATAGATCTTTAATCGAATTTTTTTCTGGTAATTGAATTTGTTGGCAAAATGGCGTCTTGGATGCAAGATCCTCTGTCTCAGGACTGATTTCAATTTTGCAGAGATTCTGACCGATATTAAATAATAGCAAAGGACTTTTAATCACTTTTTTTTTATTATGAAAGATTAATTTTTAGCCATAATGCAAGACATAGTCACTTTTCACCTATTTCCATATGGTTATACATAATGCTCAAAACAATTTTCAGTGTTGGCATGGATGGATTTCTTGTACCCATGAATTCATTACTTTCATTGCTGTGAAAATACTCTCGTATCCAATTTACGTTATTTCTCTTTTGATTCGCATCAAACAGAGAAATATTTATTAAGTAAAAATTGTGAGTTACAGTATAGCTGAGTTTGGTCTATTGATCACTATTTAAGTTACATTTTACTTGATGATAACTTCTTATAAGGTATGATTTTAATATGTGGCTATTTATTGTACTTTTTATTACCTTTTTAATGCCTTTTTGCAGTTGAAAATGTCGATTCTATATGCATAAAATGCATTTTTTTAAAGTTTTCTAATCAGTATATATTTTAGAGATAATGTGGATGCATAAATTACATTTTCTTTTCGTTAATGTTTTTTTTTAAATTCCCTCCTTAAGATGTAAATTATGTGTGTTTGTTGAGCTATTTTTAAGTCCTAATTTTTATGAAGTTTAAATACTGGTTTTTAGCGCTAATTTTCTGGTTAATTTTGCCCCGTTTTAAAGTATTATGGGTGTCTGAGAGAATTTTCTCATTTTAGAATGAAGTCCCATTGAACAGATAATCTTTAATGTATTGTATGGTTTCTGTACACAAAGTTGTTTAATCAGTTTTTTTTTTCTTTTTTTTAATCAAAACAAGATCAGAAAACTGCATATATGTATTTTTAAATGGAATGAGTTATGCATAATTAAAAAATTACTATATTGTGTAAGGAGATCTTAAAGTAAACACTCCAGTAGTGGGCCACTTAAGGACATTTATCTAATTATTATTAAAGTATTAGTGAATTCCAAAAGGTATTATATGTTTGTTTAGCCTAGTCCTTTATGTATGGAAAAATAAACATTCAAAGTTTCAAAATATATTCTTTGGTAAAAATTTAAAATGTTACCTTCTTCTGTGATCCAGTTATGGGCATAGTAAATTTCTGAATCACCAGTAGTGATCTCCAGTCTTGAGTTTAGTGTGCAGGGGCGTAGCTACTGATAATTTTTTTTTTTTTTTTTTGGGGGGGGGGGGGTGAATTCAAAAATTTCTCCACTTGAAACAAATTACTCTAATTTCCAGCCCAAATGATATGTGCAATGTGTCTATAATGATAATGATACTTATGCATAAAAAAAATTCCTTAAAAATAACAATACTGAAACAAAAACATAAAAATTCTAATTATTGGTATTTAAATTGGTTCGAAATTCATGAATTTTTTTTTGGCAACTGATCGACAAAATTCCTTCTTTGTTTTCGCAATCTTTTGACGCAATTCAATACTTTTTTCTACAACTGTTTGTTGAAATTCGGGTGTCTTTTCCACAACCGACTGACAAAAATTGATATTTGTTTTGTGATCTGTTACAAAATTTCCCTTTTTTGTGCAATTGTTTGACTAAATTCAGGTTTTTTTTTGCTCTATCTTTTGACAAATTTCGCAATTTTTTCCGCAATAGTTATACTAAATTCATGATTTTTTTCCGTGTCCGATTGACAAAAATCACTATTTGTTTCAGTGATCTTTAGCAAAATTCGCAATATTTTTCCAATGTTGTTTGAAAAATTAATGATTTTTCCCGCAACCAATTTTCCAAATTAACTATTTTTCCTAATTCCAATTTGTAAAATTCATGATGATGAACTCGCGATCAGTTGATCAAATGCTTTTGCGTAAAAAAACAAAAACAAATCATGGACTTCTGATAAAATTAAAAAAATATTTGCTGAAGAATCACATGTTTCTAGAAGATGTTAAGATAAGAAGGCAAAATCTCACACTGCATTTTTTTATTGGGGGTCTATTTCTATTTTGTGCACGATTTGGGCAATCCTGCTTCAACCCCTATTCCTAAAAAAACTTTGCTCTCCCCCTCCTCAAGAAATTCTTGAAATGGTGCACCTACAGTAAAAACTGCAAAGAAGGAGTTGAAAAGAACTGAAAAAAAGCTCCGTTTTAAACAGGTCTTCATCTTAGCAAGTATAATTTTATGGTGTTTTTTTCATTGAAACTTGATGTTTTTCCCCTTTTGAGGAAGAGTTATGTTATAGACAGGTTTTGCTTAGATATGTTTCTCTGTAATACACCTATGCTCTTCAAAAGTGCTTTATAGAAAGGAGGTTTTAAGAGTCTTAAAGAATACCTGAAAAAAAAGGCGCCTGTCTATAACTGAAAACTTTCATAATATTTTTAAATCCTACTGGTTAAGATGAAAACCTGCCTAAAACGGAATATTTTAGAGGTCTCTTGAGATTCCGTATTAGAAGTATTACTCTCTTTGTATCTATGATTCAATAAACTTTTCTCATTCAGAAAGGTTGTGGGGGGGAGGGGGGGGTACATCCCTCGAACTCCACCTTTGGATATGCCACTACCTTAAAAAAACTGTGTCCCCCCCTCTCCAAGAAATTTCTGAAATGGCACTTCTGGATTCAGCTCTTGCGGTCCATCTGGTTTTTGATAAATTTCAGTTGAATTTCTCTATCAATTTTCTCTACATTTGACTGAAAATGTTTAAATCTTTTTAGACTAGATGTGAATTAAAACAGAGTTCTTCAAAGACATCTTAAATTAATACGCTAACGTTACCAGCATGTTCTAGTTGGTATTTGGTGGTCTTGTCAAGGTATGTAATGAACATGGGGATCGACAATCTCAGCTATACATTTTTGTATACCACTGAACTGCCCAGACGTATTGTTCGCAGAATCATATTACTGGAATGCCAGCTTGGAATAATCAACTTTTTTTTCATTCAAGCACTCTCAAATTAAATCTACCATTCCCTTTCCAGTCTTGTCACTACATTCACTTATTTTGACCAGTCTTTCTCTAATTCTACCTTCATTACATACAGTTCAGATAACAATAGACATCATATCTTTGTGTGATAGATCTGGAGTTGTCAGCCATAATTGTAAAACATAAACTATTTCTTAACTCAGAAAAGATTTTCTGAAAAATTTCTGATGCTATTATATTTATCATTTCATTTTGAGATTTTGGACTCATGTATGTAACATGATATGGTCTCAATTTTTTATCTTCAAACCAGCATTTGATTGTAGGATTGTGTCTGAAGATAAGCTGTATCACTTCACAAAAATTCCCTTTATTAAAATCATCTGTGTTTGACTCTCGAAAAGTTAACCCTTGCTTTCTGAGTGTTTTACAAGTATCCATTAAAATCTTGATAGCTTCTTTGTTGCGCATTTGAACTTTGTCCTCCTCAATCAAAATTTGTCTTTTGATTTGTCAATTAAGACATTAGTATACTTTTCCTTTACAATGAAATTACAATAATCATACAGATTATACTAATTAGCTGGAGATGAGAAATACTGTTGGAGTTTCCTTAATTTATCTTTTCCACACCTTTTCATTCTACACGCTACTTTTACCCCGGTTTAAGTCCAAGCACCTTTTCTTTTATCACAACCTATTCTGACAGGAAAAAGACAATATACAAAGCAAAAAGCAGCATGCATTGCCGTATACCAATTCAAATTCTGTATACCAATGGGGATTAAATCTATTTTTTCTATCAGAAGTAAAATGTGCTAATTTAGGTTGATGTGAACCTAATTGAATTGGGTAATTTTTCTGATTTTCATTTAAAGTAGATGGACACAAGCCAAGATCAAGATTAACTATGTCGGAGGTCCTTCCATTGTCTTCAATGGAAAATTCTAACTCATTGTTCAGTTTGCTCAACACATCCTCAATTAAAATATCACTGCATTCTTTAACTGAAGTGATTGCGTTTATAACCTCAACTAGTGCCAGTTTCTTGTTAACTACACTGCTCAAAACAATTAAAGGATATTGCAGTTTTAGGTGGATTTTGTATCTGGGAAACTTCTTAGCTGATTGATACATGGTCGACAGACATAGTAGGTTATATGAGAATAAATTACACATGTTTGGCAGAAAAAAATGCATTTTATTGCGCATTTGTGTACAAAAGGAAAAAAACACAATTTGTGCATATGAGAAAAAAAGAATAAGAAAAGGTGTTTTCTTCAAAGAAAATCATTTTCAGTAGGGGGTATGGTTTCCACGGGCGGCCAGCAACGTTGAACACCTTTGAGGCATGGACTCAATGAGGCTATTAATGACGAGTTGGGGTATTCTGCCCCACTCTTCCAGAAGAGCTCTTTCCAGTTCTTGGAGAGTTTGTGGGGGTTGTTGGCGGCCAGAAACTCGTCTTCCTAGAGCGTCCCAAACGTGCTCGATTGGATTCATGTCTGGAGAACATGCTGGCCATTCCATTCGAACGATTCCTTCCTCGAAAAGGAAATCCTCCACCAGGTTTGCACGATGTGGCCTGCAGTTATCGTCCATTAAAATGAAGTTATCTCCGATTGCTGCAGCGTAAGGGACTACAATAGGTATGAGGATCTCATCCCTATATCAGCGACCAGTCAGAGCTCCATCTCGAATGATGTAGAGGTCAGTGCGCCCGTCAATGGAGATGCCACCATACACCAACACTCCTCCACCGCCAAATCTGACACTTTCGTGCACGAACGCAGGATTATTCCTACTGCCACGGTCCCTCCAGATGAAAATACGCCTATTATCCGGATGCACAGAAAAACGGGACTCGTCAGAAAACAGAATATTGCTCATTCATTTCTCCTCCAGTTGACATGCTCGGTTGCCCACTCCCTGCGGTCGCGACGATGCCTTGATGTTAATCTAACACATACCATCGGTCGGCGAGCATACAGACCTACAGCATGGAGCCGGTTTCGGACATTCTGAGTTGAAATCGTGGTGCTTGTAGCCGAGCGAAGGTGTTGTTGGAGAAGAGTAGCGTTCATGTTTCGGTGTCTCAGAGCTGTTAACGCTAAATACCGATCTTCATTGGGCGTTGTTGCCCGTCTACGACCTTGCCCTGGTCTTCGGCCTGCACATCCACTCTCCAAAAAACGGTTCCAGATCCTGGAAATGACACTTTGTGACACTCCAATGGTTTGCGCTACTTCGGCTTGAGTTTGGCCCCCTTCTAACCTACCAACAATTCTCCAAGCTTCTGAATCTGTCAAATGACTTCGCTGAGACATCGTACTCATCGAAACAAAGCAATCACTGAATGCCGATCATCCTTGTCTTCATTCTCTTTTATCCAGTTGAAAGTCAAATTTCATTCGCTGCCGCTGAAGCGACGTTTTTGACGTCGAACTCAAAATTTGCATACTCCACAGTTTGAAAACCAGAAAAATTTGCATTTGTGATTCTCTTCTTCTATTTTCGGCAAAAAAAATTTTGTTTATATCTTTATTTTATATAAAACTTCAAATATCCTTTAATTGTTTTGAGCAGTGTATTTCTAATTTATTATATTGAGTAAAATATTTTGCTTTCAGTTAAAGAATAAAAGAAAATTTTCCCATGAAAGATATCCAGTCCGATTTATATTCATTTTCTTCTTTAGATTGTCTTTTACTTCTGAAACTGGTAATCTCATTTTGAAATTCATTATCTTTTTCAGATTGGATTTAAGTTGTGAAATTTATAATCTGAGGTTTGAATTCTCTTTCTTTTAAAGAATCCATATTGTATTGTGTAAGACATTATGTTTCTTCCTCGGTCACATCCAAATATTTATCAGTGCTTGTGCACTTGTCCATAGGGAAAGGAAAATCTCTTATTTTTTTCTGAATTTTTATTCAGTTGCAACATGTCACTATTACAGTACATGTCGATTTTTTCTTCCTTTGATGGACTGCTTTCATGGTCATTTTTCTGGTCCAGTTTCACATCATCCATCTTTTTCCTTTTTCGAGCGGAAGCCTTGAATGGTTGCTCCAAATTCCTGCACAGAAATTCTATTCCCATTGTAAATGGTTCTTTCATGCTGAGATTTATAATCATTATTAAATAAAGTTTACAGCCACAACGTTAAACTTTACATCTCTTTGGTTTCATATTTCATAAACATGTGAATATAAACAAAAAGAACTGAGATATATTTCTGCACACAAATTAAAACAGCCAACGGCTTTTGTATTCACATTTGCTGCTATAACACCTTTTTCTTGACAGTACATGGTTACCAAATTTTTTTAGGCAAAAACTTGTCAGATCTTGTTGCCCAGCTGCATTTCAAAGCAGGTGACTACTAGAAATGAGACGTACTCGAGCTCATTCTTTCTGAAACTGAAAATTTCATTTTTTCACAAAAAGAAATAAATAAAAAACTTTTTTCCCCTTAAAAATCGCTTATTCCATTTCAAGTTACTTTAATGCGATTTGAGATCAGAATGAAGAGAAAACAGACATTGTGTTTTCCTTTTCCAGTATTAAAATATCGATTTTAAAAGAAAATCTGTGATATTTATAGCATAATGTCTGAGATTGACGGCAACAACCAAAATCGTTGATTCATGATTTAACACTTTTGATATACCCTGTTTCTTAATTCACAATAAAAATCTTTTCCATATTGTTATGTTGCTATATTCTTTCTCCCATTGTAATATATCTCTGTGCCAAATTTCGTGGCAACACAGTGTGAATAGTTCATCAGTTTTCACAGATTTTATGTTTATGACCTAAATATTGACATGAGTGTAATATGCCGACAGAGATTAATTACCAGTCATAATTTCATAACATAAATCACATTAAGAAACTTTTTTTTTTCTTTCTTTTTTTTCTGAAGAAAATAATTAAAGAGTTTTTCTAATCAAACTGAATTGAATGTGTGTGAGTTTATACATATACCAACATTTTCTAACATTGTCAAATTTGCCTTTTCAGAATTGTATGAATATTTTAGAAAAACAAAACAAGTAAACAACAACAAAAAATCAATAGATCATTGAAAAAATTAATTTTCAATGAGGATTTACTTATTATTATTTTTTTTATTTAAATCTTCTTTAATCTTAGTTACTGAAGTATAATTTCATTCTCTGATTTCACATATTTTATTGAGATTTATTGTAAAATATTTTCTTTTGAAAATAGAATGTTATAGTTTATTTACAGGGACACCTAAAAAAATCCCTTACATTGTGGTCTGTTGTACAGTGTGTGAAAAAATCGTTTGCAATGCATTTTAATAAAGTTATACTCTTTCAAACATACTGAAATTAACAAAACATTTTTGAGATTCTGCTGAGATTTAATTTTTTTATAAATAAGAGTTTTGTTGACAACATCTTAAGTTATTGTTGACTCATGATGTCACTTCTGTGGTGTAACATATGGAAATTCAGTTCAAAATGCTGGCAACAAACAATCATAATTACTGATTGAATGTTTTATCACTGATAACTTATCCGAAAATTAAACAAACTGCCTTCAAGAGACAAACGATTGCTTATAACTTAAGATGTAAATCATTTGTCTGAAAAAAAACTGCTATCTAAAAATGTTATTCATTTTCCAATAAGTGTAACAAACAAACAAAAAAACTGTCATCAAGAGATGATAATCACTTATAATTAGAAATGTAAAATAATTTATCTAAAAATGAAACAAACAAAAAACTGTCATCAAGAGATGATAATTACTTATAATTCAAGATGTATGTAATTTATCTGAAAATGAAACAAAAAAAAATCGCTGCTGTCAATAGATGTGAAGAGGTTGTTGTCTCTTGATAACAGTTTCTTGTTTGGTTCATTTTCAGATAAATAATTTACATCTTGCAGATGCTAAAGAGTTGTTCGTTCCTTTATCTGTTGAAATTAGCATTTTTGAGGACAATTTTGGCCATTCTGTAGATTGATGCAAAATGCAAAGACAATGTTGCAAGTTATTTGAAGTGAAGTGGGGGGAGGAGGCATAAAGAAATTGAATTCTCTGACTTTTCACGCATTAAAATCTTTTGTAGGGGCTAGTTTGCTCATACCACAGGGAAGAGCTATCAGATCAAAGGTCAGCTTACATGTCTGGTATGCATTTTGTAGGTTGAAAATCTACTTTTTCGACTTTAAAATGGGAAGTGGTTTTGAGAAAGACTATTGTTTTTTCTGAGGCATAGAGGAACAATGTGCTCTAGAGTTGTTGGGTCAAAGGTCATCTTAATGCAGAAGTATCAAAGGGATAAATCTGTAGACTTAAGAGAGGGTTCATTCTAGATTGATAGGCTTTTAAAACCATAGTGATAAGAGCTTTACTACTGATTTTTCTCATTTTTTTCTTTAATTTTGACTGTTAACTGTTTGTTTTTTCCAATAAAGAATCAATGTTTCACAAATATGTGCTACAAAAATGTTTTAGAAATTTTATTTCAAAAATAAGTGAATTAATACTCAATAAATAAGATAATACATATAGCTTCGTTAATAATAAAGGTAAAAGTTTGTCTGTGTATGTGTGTGTTTGCTGTGTTCTGAAGAAACTGCATGGTGCAGAGCTACAAGATTTGGCAATAACGTATCTACCTACATGCACCTCAAAGCCGGTGTTTGAATATTTTGATTAGTTTTTTAATTTAATTTATCATATGATCATTAACTTTTATTTATTTATTTTTTTTTTTGCATTCTGGGGAAATTTTTCCATATTAGTAAAGGAAAATCCGACTTCAGTTTTTTAGCCCCATACGGTAAATTTTGTTTTCTTTCAATAAAATTATTTCAAAATTGATGCAACAATTTTTGAATTTTTCATGAGTTTTAAGCAATTTTAAGCAATTTTGTGTTTTTTTGCATTTTGTGCAGGTTTTCTGACATTCGTAAGAGAAATTTCGTTTCAGTCTTTTAACCAATATAATAAAATTTGTCCTCGTTTCAAGAAAATTTTATTTGGAAAATATGCAGCGATTTTTTTAAAAATGTGATTTTGAATGTTGTTGCATTTTGCAATGTTTTTTTCATGTTAGTAAAATGAAACCAGTTTCAATCTTTTAGCTCGATGTAGTAGATTTTGACTACTTTTTTATAAAATTTATTCGGGATTCATGTAGCAATTTTTCTAATTTTTTATGTGATTTTTGTTGTTTTAGTGCCTTGTGTAGTGATATTTACATAATTAAAGAAATCAAGTGCACACTTAAGTCTGAAATCAAATGGAGCTTCAATAATTGTGATTATTTATTTTGACAATGATTAAAGTAAAATTTTAGCATAGTCGTTTACTTTACTATAAGAACTAATATAAAAAAAGACTGGATCATGGATAGCATGCCCAGTTAACCTACATAGAAACTCCCTTTCCATCTCCAAATTTGGCCTATGAAGCCGAAAAAATTTCCACCTTTTTTACTTGGCCATTTTTCATACTTGATCTTGAGTTATGAGCGATTAATTTCTAACAGCAGTTTTTGTCTAATAAATTATTTACATCTTGAGTTACAAGCGATTGTAACTGATTTTACGTACGATCTGCTGTCAAGCGACAACAATAATTCAAGATGTAATTTATTTGTTAGAAAATGAAATAATTTTGATAGTGTGTAACATTTTTTGAAAAAAAAAACGTATTTCCTATCTTCCATAGTATAACTGACTTTTTTTCAATTTATTTGTAAATAAATAGATAAATACCGTGGCATTTCATATTCTTCCTTCCTGCAGGATCTCAATGATTTTTTTTTCAATTTCAGTGTGTTTGATAGAGTATAACTTTATTAAAATACACTGTGAACAATTTTTTTACACATCCTATCTTAGACCATAATGTAACTGAATTCTGTTTTAAGTGTCCCTGTAAATAAACTATAACATTCCATTTTCAATAGGACACATTTTACAGTAAATCTCAATAACATATGTCAAGTTAGAGAATAAAATTACACTTGTATTGTAAAAATGTATTAACTAATAAGGTCAAAGAAGATTAGTCTTAATTTATTTTCAAAGTAAATCATCACTGAAAATTAAAATTTTCAACAGTCTATTGATTTTTTTATTGTTATTTGTTTCATTTTCCTAAAAGATTCTTACAATACTGAAAAGACAAATTAGAGCTGCTTTTTCTGATCTAGGACTTGATAACAGACCACCTACATGGCTCCTTTCTGTGTGCAGTTGAGTTTAATACCATTTTTCCTGTGGCTGCAGTGAGGAAGGCCCTTAGCTACGTTAGTAATTTGGATCAAATTTTTCCATGTGCACAACTGGATATATTGATGAGAACTCATCGTTACTCCTGGATAACAATGACTCAAGATTCTGCATGTGAATTGTGTGATTTAAAATTATCAGAGTTATGAACCACATGAGGATTCATATTTATCTATCTGGCCATCTCTTTCTGGATTTTGACTTGTCTAATGTCCCAAAAGTCTTCATCACAATTCTTTTATAGTACCTCAAAGTTACTATAATGAATTGACATATTCCCGGTTTATTTTTCTTGGTGAGCTCTACTGTTTTACTTTTCAGTCATTTTTTATGCTGTTTATTCTTATTGATCAAATTGTTTATGAATGAGAAGTTGTTATTTATGATTTTTTCTACCATAAATTTTAGAAATGAGTATAGTTATTAATACTATGTTACAAAATTCATTTGAATCCATTTTTCTATAATTTTATTTTTTTCTAAAGAAGCTTATTTACCCTTATATATGTTTTTGATTAATTATAAAATATGACAGATTAACATAATTTTACATATTGCAGCTGCATAAAGCCTTAAAGGGAGTTAAAGGGAAAATGTTGCCTTGATATCCGTGATATCAACTCAAAGCGAACAGAAAGATTTAAAGTGTGAAGTATGGAGCAAACCATTTCTTTAACAGAGCTTTCTGGTAAACAATCTTCTGATTTGCATCAAGGAAATGCACTTGTTTGTGAAATATGCAACAAGAATTTCTCTCAAAAGAGAGTTTTAATGATGCATCTGTTAATTCACACTGGTGAGAAACCTTTTGCTTGCAAGATATGCAACAAGAAATTCTCTCAAAGTTGTGTTTTAGACAGGCATCTTTTAACTCACACTGGTGAGAAACCTTTTGTTTGCGAGATATGCCGCAAAAAATTCTCTCAAAAGGGGGATTTAAACAAGCATCTATTAATTCACACTGGTGAGAAACCTTTTGTTTGCGAGATATGCAACAAGAAATTCTCCCGAAGTTGTCATTTAAACCAGCATTTGTTAATTCACACTGGTGAGAAACCTTTTGTTTGTGAGATATGCAACAAGAAATTCTCTCAAAGTAGTCATTTAAACAGGCATCTTTTAACTCACACTGGTGAGAAACCTTTTGTGTGCGAGATATGCAACAACAAATTCTCTCGAAAGGAATATTTAAACAAGCATCTATTAATTCACACTCGTGAGAAACCTTTTTGCAAAATATGCAACAAGAATTTCTCTCAAAAGGGAGTTTTAAAAAGACATCTGTTAATTCACACTGTTGAAAAACCTTTTTGTTTGCGAGATATGCAACAAGAAATTCTCTGAAAGTTGTCATTTAAACAGGCATGTGTTAATTGACACTGGTGAGGAAACTTTTGTTTGTGAGAAATGAAATAAGAATTTCCTTTAAATAAAAGCCTTTGAAATAGGTATCTATTAATACATGCTGGTGATAAACCTTTTATTTGCAAAATATGCAGCAGAAATTTCTCAAAAAGAATGTGTTAAACAGCCATGTCTTAATTCCCACTGGTGAGAAACCTTTTGTGTATAAGATACTTTCACAAGAAATTTTCACAAAAGTGCCACTATGAACTATTCAAACTTTATAAACAATCACTAAGATGTCATGACTGTCAATGAAATGTTTCTAATTTTGTACTGCTTATTTATGGTCCCAATATACCACAATATTTTGTATTATACTATTTTATGTTTTATTTATGTATATATTAAATAAATTGTATCTCAATGTATACATATTAAATTATGTAAATATTGAAAAATTGCTTGTGTGTTTGATCCACCTGTTGTTATTTCTTAAAGTAATAATAGTCTCACGAGGTTATAAAATGTAAATATTTGCTAGAAAGTGTTTTAAAATTTTCTTTTATCTTTAGGATTCTATAAAAAGAAAGTACCCTAATTTTATTATGATGTTACTACTAATACGTGGTATGTTTTATTTTAGTTCCTTATTTTCAAATTGTGGCAACTTATACATTCATGGAATTATGAAAATGTTTAAACATCCTCAACATTATATGCAGTTTAAAGCAAGTGACAAGCTGAAAGTGAATGGCTTGGCCTTTTGCTTGACGCTAACGCTCTCGCCTACTGTTCATGAGATCCCTGGTTCAACACCTGCCGGCGGCAGCAATCTCTTCAAGTTTTTAAATTTACAAAATGCTTTACATTACAACTAGAAAAAGTCCATTTTATTTTTATTATTTGGGTTAAAAATTTTAAAAAGATACTACAGAAATATGAAAATAGAGCTTTTTATATGGATGCTAAATAGGAAAATTTGCTTTTTGAAGTAAAAAATATTTTCTGATTTTCTAAACTATTGTTTGGCTGTAAATAAATTAAAATATTGTTTTAGTTTACTTTAAAATGATCTATGTGATACCACACTACTACCATCAACCAAAAAGTAACCAATATTCCAGATCCAGAATTTGTCTTCATTATGACAGCTCTATTTTCAAAAAGTAAACATGAAGCAACATTTTTAAAAGAATAGATGAACTTTGGAGAAAAGTTATTTCGGAGGCTCTTGTTTGCCATTCAATATCGTAACACAAGAAAAAAATCATAAAAATCCGATTTAAATTTAAAAAATCTGATTTTAATTTTTAAGAAATTCGATTATTTTGATTTTTTAACACCGTGATTAAGTACCATTCTAAAGACTATCAATATTTGAAATCATTACAGTAAATTTTTACATAGTTAAATATTTACATACAATACCTTAATAACTAAAACAATGAAAATTTAAAAAGTCTCAG
This sequence comes from Maratus michaelseni, assembly GCA_963931845.1. Classification (NCBI taxonomy): domain Eukaryota; kingdom Metazoa; phylum Arthropoda; class Arachnida; order Araneae; family Salticidae; genus Maratus; species Maratus michaelseni. Next base: position 420,557,009 of record OZ007591.1, on the reverse strand, counting down.
CCGAGCCAACAATATAACGCCATTTCGGAAAGGGGACGCGATAAACGTACAAAGGAAAATTTCGATCATAAACTAGATTTTTATTTCGATTAAAGAACTTGATAAGAAAAGTTAAATTACGTTTGATGTTATATGTTATCCTTTTGAGGATTTATAATACAATTTGTATGTGCGTGTTGCACACAACACAGAACTCCACTTGTATAATTTGCACAAAAAGCAAGTTGTTGAAATTTTAGAACATTATTACTCGAATATAGATCATTAATCGAATTTTTTTCTGGTAATTGAATTTGTTAGCAAAATGGCGTCTTGGACGCAAGACCTTCAGTCTCAGGACTGATTTCAATCTTGCGGAGATTCTGACCGATATTACATTCTACTTTATATATTAAATAATAGCAAAGAACTTTTATCACTTTCTTTTATTATGAAAGATTAAATTTAGCCATAATGCAAGACATAGCCACTTTTAGTCTATTTCCATTTGGTTATACCTGTTCGGTGCTGGCATGTAGCCAAATCCGGCAACCCTTTTGTGTTTCGTCATTTTTCTATTGTAAAGGCAGAGTGTGTTTTGATTTAGTGAAAGGAGGTTGTGTAAGAATTACTTAGAGAATGAAAATTAAATATTGTGTATACAGTCCACAACAGAGTAACTGATTATTGAGTTTAGTGAGTTATTAATAGAACCAGTAATATGCGAGTGCATAACATCTGGCCCAGTGCGAGCCGGAGCAGTGATGATAAATTTGTGAGATTATATTTATTGTGATTAAGACAGCGAGTAATATTGTGTTTCATAAAATGCTTAGTGCTACGAAGTTGTGTAATAATATTTATATTCAGTGATTCAACAGCGAGCGTGCAAGAAAAGAAGTTTTAGTGTCTGTCGCAGCGATTTGAGGTAAGAGCAATTTTTCCAAGTTTTGTTTTCGAGAATTAATTATGTCAATTATAGATAATTTAAATAAGGATCAGCTTAAGTTTGTAGCTAAAGAATTGGGATTAACAGTACAGGAGGGAAGTAAAGTGGTAGATTTAAGGAGGATTATAGAGGAAAGCGAGCATTATGGAAATGAGGGATTAATGAAAAACGTAGTGGAATACGTAGTTGAGGAAATTAAATCTCGGAAGGAAGCCGAAAAATCGAAATTAGAAGTAGAGAGAATTAAATTAGCGCAATTAGAGAAAGAGATAGAATTAGCGAATATTCGTAAGAAACCCTCTCAAAATTCTGAGCTTGAAAAAATTAAATTGGCACAATTAGAAAAAGAATTGGAATTAGCTAAGTTTCGCAAAGAATCGAATGAAAGCGCTTCGCTTTCAGGAGTTTTAAAATCGGAAACGGACAATAACATAGAAAGTTTTATTAAAAGTATTAAAACCTTAACTATTCCGGTTCCTACGAGAGCAGAGTCCTTTAATCTGTTTTTCCAGTCACTGGAGAAAGCATTTAGAACAAAAAACGTGCTGGACGAGTTCAAAGCCGAAATTCTTTTGAACGTTCTGGGTGAGAAAGCTAGTAATTTAATGATTTATATGTCTGAGGAAGATTTGAGTAACTATGATAAATTGAAAACTATAGTTTTAAAGGAGTTTCAACCCACACCGCAAGAGTGTTTAAATAATTTCCGGAAAGCTTATAAATTACCATCGGAGAATTATATACAATTCGCTTCGAGATTAAGTGCTACGTTCGAATATTATTGTCAACTGCGCGAGGTGTCTGATTTTAAATCATTATGTGAATTAATTGTATCAGATAGAATTTTCGATTCATTGGATCGCGAATTAATGAATCATATTGCAATTAAACAAGAGGAAACATATTTTAAGCCGAAGTAACTTGCGAAAGGATGCGATATTTTCTTATCTGTTAGAAATAAAACCAAAAGTGAGTCAAATGCAGGTATGAGAAATTTAAATGAAAACAAGCGAGGAAATAAATTCCAAAATTTCCGATCGCAAAAGGGAATGCCAAGTGTATTTTTATCTGAGATAAAAAATGTTAAATGCGTGTTATGTAAGACTAATGAATTTCATGCATTACATGCGTGTCCGCAATTCAAAAGACTTCCTATAAAAGAGAGAGTTGAGATAGTGAAATCCAATAAAGCATGTTTTAAATGTTTAAATTATAATTGTTATGTGCAAAAATGTGCAGCTAGAAATTGCTTCTGTGGACGACCACATAATAAATTGATACATTTTCCGAGAGAAGAAAATGATCAGAGAAATAAAAATGTAGGTCAGGCGAGTGATGAGTTAAGTAGAATAAACAGCGTGCAAAGCGAAAATTCTTTCCCTGCGCACGAAACGGTAGCTTCGAGTTTCGTGAAAAACAAAACAAAAAATGTTTTATTAAGTACGGCTCGAATTCTCGTTAAAGATAAATATTCTGAATGGCAGGAAATTAGATGCCTTTTGGATGTGGGGTCTCAAACTTGTTTAATTTCATCGCAGTACGCTAATAGATTGCAACTTAAAATAAATAAAACAAATACTTTGATATCTGGTTTAAATGATTCTTCGACGACTGTTAAGGGTTGCGTAATGACAACGATAGCTATTAGAGATAAAAGCTTTGAAAGGGTATTAAATATGTTGGTCGTAAATAAAATAACGGATTTGATTCCACAAAGGATGTTTAGTGTAGATATTGAAATTTCAGATTTAACTGTGCTAGCAGATTATCGATTTAATATTCCGGACAAAATCGACATGTTGATAGGTGCAGAAATTTTTTATGAGTTGTTAAGACCAGGACAAATATATTCACAGAGTTCTAAACTATTCTTACAAAACACGGTGTTCGGATATGTAGCTAGCGGATGTGTAGAACAGGAAAGTGAGAGAAAAATCCATTGTGGGGTAATTCGGGAGGAGGATTTAAATAAAACTTTAAAAAGGTTTTGGGAAGTAGAAAATGTCGAAGTGGAATTAACAAAGAGTAGGGAACATTTTGCGCGTACACATTGGCGAAATAAGGAAGGCAAATATGTAGTAAAAATGCCGTTTAAAGAAAATCCATCGTGTTTAGGAAAATCTAGGGATATTGCTCATAAAAAACTCAGATCGCTGTGGACTCGTTTATCTAAGGATGAACTATATTTGAAACACTATAAAGAGTTTTTACAGGAGTATGAAAGACTAGGGCACATGCGGGAAATTAAAGATTTTAGAGAATCTGAGGTAGCATATTATGCCCCTCACCACGGCATATACAAGCCAGAAAAATCGTCAACAAAATTACGAGTGGTATTTAACTGTTCGGCTGAAACATCCAATGGCACATCGCTTAATGACTTGCAATATAATGGAGGAGTGATTCAGAATGATTTGTTTACAATAATGATAAAATTTAGGAAACATGTTTATGCCCTAACGACCGATATAAAAATGATGTATCGCATGATTAATATCGATCCTAGTCAGCATGCCTTACAGAGAATTTTGTGGAGCGATAATTATGGTGAGGAGCTTAAAACTTTCGAATTACAAACAGTTACTTATGGCACTGTCAGTGCGCCTTTTCTAGCGATGAGAACACTAAACCAGCTTGTGAACGATGAAGAGAATAACTTTCCGAAAGCAGCACCGATACTGCGAGAACAGTGTTATATGGACGACGTTTTGTGCGGTGCACCTACGCTAGCGGAAGCTGAGGAGTTGCAGAGGCAGCTCATAGCAATTATGCAGAAAGCAGGAATGAGTCTCCATAAGTGGAGCTCAAATCACAAAAATCTATCTTTAACCCCTGGAGAGGGATATAATTTTGAAAACGAAACCGAAACGAAAACCTTAGGCGTGTCGTGGAACGCGAAGGAGGATTGTTTTGCCTTTAGAGTAAAGGTGGAACTTTGCGATTCATACACAAAACGACAAGTACTGTCAACTATAGCAAGGATTTTCGATCCTTTGGGTCTGCTTGGACCTGTGATAGCGAAAGCTAAAATATTAATGCAACAACTGTGGAGAACAAAAATCGATTGGAACGATGCACTTCCCGCGTCAGAGTTTCGAGAGTGGCATCAGTTTCTTACGTCCTTTAAAGGTGTAAACAATATTAAGGTTGACAGACGTACTGTAATTGAACATCCAACTAGTATTGAAATACATGGATTTTCAGATGCCTCAGAGCGCTGCTATGGAGCAGCTGTATATTGCAAATCTAGTGATGCGCTGGGAAACGTTATGACAGCATTAATCGCCAGCAAGTCGAGAGTTTCCCCATTAAAGTGTTTAACGATACCACGTTTGGAGATGTGTGCCGCCGTCCTGTTAACAAAACTGGTAAAAAGAGTTTTATCAGCTGTTAAAGGAACAGTAACTAGAATATTCTTATGGTCAGATTCCATGATTGTGCTTTCCTGGATTCAAAGGGAGCCTATAGATCTGAAGCAGTTTGTTCGAAGTAGAGTGGCTACAATACAAGAGAACTCTAACATTGACCAGTGGCGTCACATTGATTCAGAACAAAATCCTGCTGACTTGTTATCCCGGTGTATGAATCCAGAAAGACTGTTAAACTGTGACTTGTGGTGGAAAGGCCCGGCGTTTCTTAAAAACAATGACAATCCTTACCGTCCAATACGTGTGACAGAAACCAGTGAAGAGTTCAAAAATGAACTCAAATGCTCTGATGAACCTTCTAAAAACCGTAGTGAACTGATAGTTCCAATCATGAACAATTCTTTTGTAAATGAGTTAATTGATCTAAGTAATAACTATATAACTATTGTACGTATTTTGAGTTATATTTTTAGGTTCATCGGGAACTCCAAAGGGCACCACCCTAAGACAGGACCTTTAGGATCTGAAGAATTAAGAGCTTCAGAATTAAAGTTGGTAAGTTTAGTTCAGAAGCAAAGCTTCCAGGAGGTGCTGAGTGATATAGGAAAGTCCAAACAAATATCAAAAATGAATTCAGTAAGTAGTTTGAATCCATTTTTAGATCAAAATGGGATTTTAAGAGTAGGAGGTAGGTTGAGCAACAGTGATTTAAATTACGATAAAAAGTATCCAATTTTGTTGCCAACCAAACATAAATTAACAGAATTAATTGTTAATTATTTTCATAAAAAGTATTTTCATTCAGGACCCCAAGCATTACTGCATCAAATTAGACAGCAGTTCTGGATAATTAATGGGAGAAGTGTATGTAGGAAAATTGTGCATAATTGTATTACCTGTTTTAAGGCCAAACCACAGGTACTAGATCTGTTAATGGGAGAATTGCCTGAAGAAAGAGTCAGGAAAACCTTTCCCTTTAATGTAACTGGGGCAGAAATTTGCGGCCATTTCTTTATCAAGTATAGGGACAAGTGGAAATTTGTGAAAGATAATGTAAATGTTGGAGACTTAGTTGTTATTAACGAGGATAATTTACCACCATGTCAATGGTCTTTAGGGAGAATTTGTAATATTTATCCTGGAAAAGACACAAAGGTTAGAGTAGTAGAAGTGAAAACTGCCTTGGGTAAATAGCGCCCAATTTCAAAGCTATGTCTCCTACCTATGAATAATTAATTAAACTTGTTGCAAATGTGTTATTATTATGGTATTCTTTCAATGATTGTTTATTAGTGTTTATTTAATGTAATATTAGAATTGTTGTGTTTATGATTATAGTGTAAATTTATGTAATACATTTATCTTGAATGTTTAACAACATTGCAAGGCGCGGCAGGATGTTCGGTGCTGGCATGTAGCCAAATCCGGCAACCCTTTTGTGTTTTGTCATTTTTCTATTGTAAAGGCAGTGTGTTTTGATTTAGTGAAAGGAGGTTGTATAAGAATTACTTAGAGAATGAAAATTAAATATTGTGTATACAGTCCACAACAGAGTAACTGATTATTGAGTTGAGTGAGTTATTAATAGAACCAGTAATATGCGAAGGTACATTTCGCCAGCCCGGACCTATGGAGTTGAGGAAATTCAGTAATGCCATTCGTTAGTACTCCGTTAGTACCGGTAAGTACCGAGAGATTTTCGTTTGTACCGCTTCCGTTACGGAGTAACGGACGATTCTTATGTGCGAGCTCCGGGCTGGAGAAACATGGGGTTTCCCATAGGAAAAAAATTAAAGTTTCCCGATCGCGCTCAAATTATAGGTGTCGTTAGTACTCCGTTAGTACCGGTAAGTACCGAGAGATTTTCGTTTATACCACTTCCGTTACGGAGTTATGGCCGATTCTTACTCCGGGCTGGAAAAAAGTGGCATTTCTCACAGCAAGGGTAAAAAATTCTCCGACATCGCACAAATTGCCCGTGTCGTTAGTACTCCGTTAGTACCGGTAAGTACCGAGAGATTTTCGTTTGTACCGCTTCCGTTACGGAGTAACGGACGATTCTTATGTGCGAGCTCCGGGCTGGAGAAACATGGGGTTTCCCATAGGAAAAAAATTAAAGTTTCCCGATCGCGCTCAAATTATAGGTGTCGTTAGTACTCCGTTAGTACCGGTAAGTACCGAGAGATTTTCGTTTGTACCACTTCCGTTACGGAGTTATGGCCGATTCTTACTCCGGGCTGGAAAAAAGTGGCATTTCTCACAGCAAGGGTAAAAAATTCTCCGACATCGCACAAATTGCCCGTGTCGTTAGTACTCCGTTAGTACCGGTAAGTACCGAGAGATTTTCGTTTGTACCGCTTCCGTTACGGAGTAACGGACGATTCTTATGTGCGAGCTCCGTGCTGGAGAAACATGGGGTTTCCCATAGGAAAAAAATTAAAGTTTCCCGATCGCGCTCAAATTATAGGTGTCGTTAGTACTCCGTTAGTACCGGTAAGTACCGAGAGATTTTCGTTTGTACCACTTCCGTTACGGAGTTATGGCCGATTTTTACTCCGGGCAGGAAAAAAGTGGCATTTCCCACAGCGAGGGTAAAAAATTCTCCGACATCGCACAAATTGCCCGTGTCGTTAGTACTCCGTTAGTACCGGTAAGTACCGAAAGAATTTCGTTTGTACCGCTTCCGTTACGGAGTAACGGACGATTCTTATGTGCTAGCTCCGGGCTGGAGAAACATGGGGTTTCCCATAGGAAAAAAATTAAAGTTTCCCGATCGCGCTCAAATTATAGGTGTCGTTAGTACTCCGTTAGTGCCGGTAAGTACCGAGAGATTTTCGTTTGTACCACTTCCGTTACGGAGTTATGGCCGATTCTTACTCCGGGCTGGAAAAAAGTGGCATTTCTCACAGCAAGGGTAAAAAATTCTCCGACATCGCACAAATTGCCCGTGTCGTTAGTACTCCGTTAGTACCGGTAAGTACCGAGAGATTTTCGTTTGTACCGCTTCCGTTACGGAGTAACGGACGATTCTTATGTGCGAGCTCCGGGCTGGAGAAACATGGGGTTTCCCATAGGAAAAAAATTAAAATTTCCCGATCGCGCTCAAATTATAGGTGTCGTTAGTACTCCGTTAGTACCGGTAAGTACCGAGAGATTTTCGTTTATACCACTTCCGTTACGGAGTTATGGCCGATTCTTACTCCGGGCTGGAAAAAAGTGGCATTTCTCACAGCAAGGGTAAAAAATTCTCCGACATCGCACAAATTGCCCGTGTCGTTAGTACTCCGTTATTACCGGTAAGTACCGAGAGATTTTCGTTTGTACCGCTTCCGTTACGGAGTAACGGACGATTCTTATGTGCGAGCTCCGGGCTGGAGAAACATGGGGTTTCCCATAGGAAAAAAATTAAAGTTTCCCGATCGCGCTCAAATTATAGGTGTCGTTAGTACTCCGTTAGTACCGGTAAGTACCGAGAGATTTTCGTTTGTACCACTTCCGTTACGGAGTTATGGCCGATTCTTACTCCGGGCTGGAAAAAAGTGGCATTTCTCACAGCAAGGGTAAAAAATTCTCCGACATCGCACAAATTGCCCGTATCGTTAGTACTCCGTTAGTACCGGTAAGTACCGAGAGATTTTCGTTTGTACCGCTTCCGTTACGGAGTAACGGACGATTCTTATGTGCGAGCTCCGTGCTGGAGAAACATGGGGTTTCCCATAGGAAAAAAATTAAAGTTTCCCGATCGCGCTCAAATTATAGGTGTCGTTAGTACTCCGTTAGTACCGGTAAGTACCGAGAGATTTTCGTTTGTACCACTTCCGTTACGGAGTTATGGCCGATTCTTACTCCGGGCTGGAAAAAAGTGGCATTTCTCACAGCAAGGGTAAAAAATTCTCCGACATCGCACAAATTGCCCGTGTCGTTAGTACTCCGTTAGTACCGGTAAGTACCGAGAGATTTTCGTTTGTACCGCTTCCGTTACGGAGTAACGAACGATTCTTATGTGCGAGCTCCGGGCTGGAGAAACATGGGGTTTCCCATAGGAAAAAAATTAAAATTTCCCGATCGCGCTCAAATTATAGGTGTCGTTAGTACTCCGTTAGTACCGGTAAGTACCGAGAGATTTTCGTTTGTACCACTTCCGTTACGGAGTTATGGCCGATTCTTACTCCGGGCTGGAAAAAAGTGGCATTTCTCACAGCGAGGGTAAAAAATTCTCCGACATCGCACAAATTGCCCGTGTCGTTAGTACTCCGTTAGTACCGGTAAGTACCGAGAGATTTTCGTTTGTACCGCTTCCGTTACGGAGTAACGGACGATTCTTATGTGCGAGCTCCGGGCTGGAGAAACATGGGGTTTCCCATAGGAAAAAAATTAAAGTTTCCCGATCGCGCTCAAATTATAGGTGTCGTTAGTACTCCGTTAGTACCGGTAAGTACCGAGAGATTTTCGTTTGTACCACTTCCGTTACGGAGTTATGGCCGATTCTTACTCCGGACTGGAAAAAAGTGGCATTTCTCACAGCAAGGGTAAAAAATTCTCCGACATCGCACAAATTGCCCGTGTCGTTAGTACTCCGTTAGTACCGGTAAGTACCGAGAGATTTTCGTTTGTACCGCTTCCGTTACGGAGTAACGGACGATTCTTATGTGCGAGCTCCGGGCTGGAGAAACATGGGGTTTCCCATAGGAAAAAAATTAAAATTTCCCGATCGCGCTCAAATTATAGGTGTCGTTAGTACTCCGTTAGTACCGGTAAGTACCGAGAGATTTTCGTTTATACCACTTCCGTTACGGAGTTATGGCCGATTCTTACTCCGGGCTGGAAAAAAGTGGCATTTCTCACAGCAAGGGTAAAAAATTCTCCGACATCGCACAAATTGCCCGTGTCGTTAGTACTCCGTTATTACCGGTAAGTACCGAGAGATTTTCGTTTGTACCGCTTCCGTTACGGAGTAACGGATGATTCTTATGTGCGAGCTCCGGGCTGGAGAAACATTGGGTTTCCCATAGGGAAAAAATTAAAGTTTCCCGATCGCGCTCAAATTATAGGTGTCGTTAGTACTCGCTTAGTACCGGTAAGTACCGAGAGATTTTCGTTTATACCACTTCCGTTACGGAGTTATGGCCGATTCTTACTCCGGGCTGGAAAAAAGTGGCATTTCTCACAGCAAGGGTAAAAAATTCTCCGACATCGCACAAATTGCCCGTGTCGTTAGTACTCCGTTATTACCGGTAAGTACCGAGAGATTTTCGTTTGTACCGCTTCCGTTACGGAGTAACGGACGATTCTTATGTGCGAGCTCCGGGCTGGAGAAACATGGGGTTTCCCATAAGAAAAAAATTAAAGTTTCCCGATCGCGCTCAAATTATAGGTGTCGTTAGTACTTCGTTAGTACCGGTAAGTACCGAGAGATTTTCGTTTGTACCGCTTCCGTTACGGAGTAACGGACGATTCTTATGTGTGAGCTTATGTGTGTATATTTTTGTTAGTACCGTTTTATTTCCGCTTTCGTGACCCCGTAATGGACGGGGACAACGATCAAACAAACAAACATAGAAACAAACGAAGTGTAAATGACATTTTCTCTCTCCGTGTATGTATTGACAGATTTAAACTTTTTTTTGTTAAACAGTCCTGAGTGGGTTACCCGCACCCAATATCAGCCGAATGCATTTTGCACAGACTGCATATGTTATGAAATTGGGTCCTGCATGGATCAGATTATACCACACAGAAAATTGGCCTGAGATGAACCCGAAGTCGGAAATAAACAAATTAATTTTTATTATGGTGAATTTGTTTAAAATTCTATCTTCAATATGAATTTCATAATTTATATAAAACAATAATGAATACATACTCATTCACATTCAAATATATAGCTTTAATAATATTCTGCTCCTTCTTTTAAAAAATTGGGTTAATCCGAACCCGACCAGCACAAATCAAAACCCAATACAAACCGCAAACAATTTGTGGAACACAACAACAAAAATAAACTGTACAGAACAGAAGACAGAAATAACAGAAAACAGAAAAAACATTTTCGTACAACTGAAGAGACAAACAAACTAACTAAAAATGCGCCTATTCGACAATTACTCGAGTCCTGCGCGGGTCTGTCTAAATCTGACCTGAGCCCGCAATATCTATTTAAAATTAACCTATAAACCTACTGGAGAGCGAAAAAAAATTTCGCTAACCCACAACTCGACTCGAATCCGAAATAAAATTCTTATAGTTGATCTGCAATCCGACCCGAACCCCTAATACTTCAAGATGAACACGATACAAAAACCGAAATCAACGAAAATAAATCCGCAATTTAATGCAATTACGAAAAAAAAAATTATCTATAATCTAACATCAAATTATTAATTTTTTCGATAAATGAACTTGTAAAGAATCATTCATATTGAAATATATAATGTTTAATCTAAAATAGTATTTCGGACTTTCTGTTGAAATATCGTGTTAACTCCAGACCGACCTGCAAGAATTAAACTCAAACCTAATCTTAAGCAATTACTCTGCAAATAAAAAATAAAAAAATTAGCGCCAACTGCTAATGACCCGAATCTGGTGCTGTTAAAATCAGGTTACACAACCCGATGCATAATTCTAACCAAAACCAAAACCGCTGGTCGGGTCGAGTTACCCGACCTGGAGCAGTACTCTAAAGTACCCATGGAATCAATAGTATCATCTCTTTATTAAAAGCGTTCATGTAATATAAGAAACTGACTTCTTTTCATTTTTTTTTTCATCATTTTTACGAGTGGTTTACAACTAACTCTTTAGCCTTAATTAAACAATTTTGAATACTTTTTCAACGGAGGGTGGAGAGAAGTAAATATTTTTTACTGACGACTAGAACTTGTAGAATCCTACTAATAAAAGAATTTGTAGAATCCTAACTAATAAAAGAATTAGTGGTATCCTGCTAATAAAACTAAATAGTCATTTTCATTTTCAAATACATTTAGCGATTAAGATATCAATATCAAATTATTGGGAAATATGGGGGAAGAGATATAGGTTAGTGGAGAAAAAAAAATTGGTAGTGTCTTTTGGAATATTAGTGCATGAAATCGTATTTCTCTTTACAATTCAGAATTACAATAACAGAAACTACTTGATATATTAGTAGAACTTAATAATGCAAATATGAACTAGTCGGATGTGTCAATCCCAAAACTTTCTTCTATCTCACACAGGTTTCGCATACACTAAAAAGAAACAGCACCAATTTATATCAAGGTCTAACTGAAACTCAAGTTTTATTAAATTTCGTGCAATATTTCTTGAGATATGACTATCGCTAAAATCGTGTAAATCCTGCAGAATGCTGCATAGCAGCGGCACCTGCTGGGAGAATTTTACCAAAAACTAATCAGCACCAATTTATATCAGAGACTAACTGAATATAAAGTTTTATTAAATTCCGAGCATTAGTTCTTGAAATAGAGCTATTGCGGAAATCGCGAAAAATGCTGCATAGCAGCGCCACCTGGCGGGCGATTTTTACCAAAAACTAATCAGCACCAATTTATATCAGAGACTAACTGAACATAGAGTTTTATTAAATTGCGAGCATTAGTTCTGGAGATAGAGCTACTGCGGAAATCGCGAAAAACGCTGCATAGCAGCGCCACCTGCTGGGCGATTTTTACCAAAAACTAATCAGCATCAATTTATATCAGGGACTAACTGAATCTAAAGTTTTATTAAATTCTGAGCATTAGTTCTTGAGATAGAGCGCCCACAAAATTTGTGTCACATACATACAGACAGACAGACAGACAGACAGACAGACTCACAGACAGACATTTTCTAAAAACAGTCAAATCGTGTTCAGGACCTTCTAAAACGTATAAATCCGTCGAAAACCGGAAGTCGAAAATTTTCATGAATCCAATACTTTCTTCTTGTAAAGATAGAAGAAAGTAAAAATAGAATGGGGCTGCTGGTTTAATGTTTTAAATATTAAATGAAATTATCTGAAAATAAAACATCTGAACTGACGTTTGAGGTCCCTGATCTGCAGATTTACTAGTTTCATTACAATTAAGATTTATGGTACATTTTATTATTGTTACAGATTATTTTTGCCATAGATGAATAGTTAAACATTTAAGACAGAAAAGAATACGTTTTTAACAAATTTTGCTGCCTAAAAATTGCTTTTATTTAAATGACGCGTGCTTGAGTCCCATAAGCCCTTCCTTTTCCTATGCCCATAAACATTATTCCCTGCTTCCTAATTGGTTTGATGCATTGTAAATATTAACTTGTATTACTGTATTATTCAATTTCCAGACCCACCTGGCGTTGCCTGGGCCCCTATTAATAACTTTAAATAAACATCGATTTTTGTATGATTTTGCGTCTTTAACAAATTTTCTTTGTATGAATTTATATTTTTAAATGAAAAGTTTGGGAAAAAATATTGATATTTAGTAGCAAAAGCCAGGGCCCGATTAACCTTGGAATGTAGGGGAAGCATGGTATGATTTTGGGGGCCCCTTTTATTTGTCAGAAGTTTTCTTAATTCTTTGTTCATGAAAACTCATCAATGATAATAATATTATTCCCGGGAGTAGCTTTGAGAGGTCACATGCATTTCATTAAACAGCTATTTTATGCTCCCTGTACATACGTCAGATTTTTTTAGTACATATAGTTGTATTCTGAATTTCCCGGGTGGTTTCTAATAGGCATATCAAGATGCTATATGATTAACATTCTATAGATGACATTTATAAATACCTCTCTGTTAAATAAATTTCGTGAAGTAGTGCGTGAATTTCCTCTTGGATTAATCAAACTTTCTTTTCCAAAAAACTTAAAAATACTACGTAAAAAAAAATAAAAAAGAGAATTAGAGGGCCCTTTTCACAGTCATTTTGGGGCGCCTTTTAAATTTTAGACGGGAAGCATGTGCTTCATATGCCTTTTGGATAATCAGGCCCTGACAAAAGCGCTCGTAAGACATAAAGTAAGGTGCGCCAAAGCTGGCCATAGTTAAGCTTTGAGGATATTTTATAATTTTCTGGTTGTGTGTGGGGCTGAATTTTTGTTTGTAAAATTTTACATTTATCTGTAACACATACAAGTATACTTTTCTTTGTAAAATAAACTTTAATTACTTTTATAATACAATTTCAAAATTGTAGCTTGTGGGCCACATTTGGCGCATAGTGTACCAAAGCTGCCCCATGCACTGAAATCACTTTTAAAATGTGAAAAAAATACTCGGTAAACTATTTTGCTTAATATTATGCTCTGACGATCCTATCTTTCTTTTGATCCTATCTTTCAAGTTTTTCTTTTTAATCTTGTTATCTTATGACACAAAAAGACTCTGAAGAACTTTTGTGCACAGTACTTCAGGGATTTTCTTCTGGAAGTTACTGCCTTTTCTTTTGAGTGATCTCTGTTGTTAACAATAAAAGGTAATAAGTTTCAAATAAGTTCACAAGTAACAATAAAAGGTAATAAGTTCAAAGTTAATAAGTTTAAGGAAGGATAGGGGGAGCTCTTCAACCAGCAGTCATATATATAGCGGAGAGACAGAGAATTGAAGATCACAACTGATGATGCTCCAGCTGGGGCGAAAGCGCTTTTGTGGAGCGGTGAAGATTTTTTATCCGAAACTGTTTTTACATTTTTTAAATGGGGGACGTTTTTAGTGAAAAATTTTGACCATGTTTTTTAAATAATGTCTGAATGAAAATTGGTAAAATGGACAATAAATAGTAAATTTACAGACATTAACAAATGAACACCTGTTTTTAATGGTAATAAGTTTTTTCAGATATTTATGTAGAAATTTTGACAATCACCCTTAATATACTGATTTCTACATTTGTTTTCTAAGGTGGCCAACTTGGAAACATGCGTATGGTCGCCATTTGCACGACGTAAAAGTATTAAACTGATATTTTTTTTAGAATTGAAGTAAATGTGATTAAAGAGAAAGAAAGAAGTTTTCAGAAAACGTATCAAAACTCAATGTTCTATGAATTTAAACACGTGTAAATTAAAATATCTTCTTACCTGGAAATTAGAAGGACTAATCCTCAAAAGTGAAATGACTGCATAAAATGTCGGAGTATTAAGGTGATCTCTTTAAATTCAGCCACGAGCACTGCAGATACTAGATGACTGACAATGCAGTAGCAACATTTTGTGACTAAAAATTAAATTAATTTTACTATTGAGGGGTGGGCTACTTTAGGAACACTGGCCACCTTTGGTTCATCCAACTTATTCTTGTTTTTTTTTTTTTTTCAGTTCTTGTCCAAAAGTTTTGAAATTTTTATCAGTTATTAATACACCGGTTTTGCAGCGCGTGTAAAAATTTCGTGAAAAAATACTTATATCTAGTTGACAATTTATATCCATTTATATCTAGTTTGGAAATATGTTTTCTTCTAGCATTTTTTTTTTTTCCGTGCCGGATTCTTTCACATCAAAAAAAGACGAAATAGTTCTTATCGTCTGAACTTTCTGAAATTTCAATAGGTTATAAATATAACTGTGTACAAATTATCTTTAAACTTTCGGAGAAAATATCCATATATAGTAGCGAAAACATGAGCCAAAGCGCACCGAAACAGCCCGCATTTTACCGTTTTCATCGAAAAAAAATATATATTTACTTCTACTTGTCCGAGCGTTTCAAAATTTTTATAAGTGATGTAAATCCGATCTGTTGAGATGTTCTAAAAAGATTGTGTTGAAATACATACCTTTATTTACTTTTAGCGTAAAAAAAAGAGATTGGAACGCATGAAATGATCCGTAGTGGGGATTTTTTTTTTGTTCTTGAAACGGTTACAATTTGTATTTTTCGAATGGGTTCTTCTGAAATAGAGTCCTAGACATCGAGGGTCCTAGAGGACAATCGCCGAAAGGGAGAAACAGTCAACCGCGAAAACAATCCTTTTTTAAAACTAATGTTCAAAGTGTTAACAACAATATTCTTTGAACTAACTGCGGCGTTCAAGACTTAAAACTACGAAATTTAAGAATATGTCTTTGTTTTTCCGTATCCCGAAAGGTTCGGAATATTGACTGTAAGAAAAACGACAAAAAAAAAAAAAGCACTTGTTTCTTCCCTCTACGCGCTCGAGAAAGCCGAGATTGAGCATGCACGTGCGCCCTCGCCGATTTTGCAAAAAAAAGATCGGTTTTTTTACCAGTTTTTTTATTAATATCTCGGTTAATTATTAAAAGAATGATAATCTGATCCTCAGGTGCATCAGGATCTGCCTTGGACTATCCTCATACAAATTGTCAGATGTCTGCGCGCGATAGATTTCGGTAGCCATCGCCAATAGACGAACACACTCACACATGTACAGAACGAAACTTTCTTTTATTAATATAGATAAACATTACTGAACTTGCACTTTCATTAATGTCCAAAATCAGTGTCTGTTACTGGCAATTGAGTAATTAGTTTTCTAATAATAAACACTGATTCTAATACCTAAAATAGATCGGTCAAGTGCTATTTTTAGTCGCGTCAAAGGTTTCCGCACATTAAATTTATTAATTACTAACTACAAACAAAAGATACGACTTTGTAAACTAGGACTTCCCTCAAAGGGATTAGTCTGAGTGATATTGCTGAGAACATAGGGTTAAAAATTACAATATAAAGAAAAAGAGCAAATTAAATGATAGAATTACAAAATATCATATATAAATTCATATACACTGTTAAAAAAATAGAAAAGCAGTACCGTTCACCGGATCTTTTAAAACGCCAAGCTTTTTAAAGTTACGTAATTGGATTTGCCGCCAATAGATTATACTATCAAGCGTGGCTTAACGCAAATATAATTTCATTGTTGCACCTTTTTTTTTGTGTGTGAATTTAAAATTTTTCTTCCTTGATTACATATCTATTATTTGTATAACTGTTTATAGAAACTCTCACACTTCAAAACACATTGATAGCATGCTTTGCTACAAACCAGATTGCAAAACTATAGTCTAAATTACTATTAAAGTATACAAAAAATCTTTCGATGACTTCTGTAAAATAACTTTTACATTAAATCTCCATATCGGCAAAATTGAAAAATTATATATATTACAAAGTTAAGCTTAACAGATACTTCTTGATTATTCTCTAGGAGGTTCTGCTTCCTGCGCCTTTACTGCGCCAATCCGCAGACTTTTTTGCCTGTCTGTCTGTCTCTCCACAATCTGTCTGTTTCCCTATCCGTTCTTCTGCCCGTCTCTCTAACCGATTGTCTATCTTTCTACACGTCTCGCTACACGTCTCGCTACCTGTCTCTATATTTCTCTACCGGTCTCGCTAACCGCCAATCTATTTCTCTAACCGTCTGTCTATCCGTCTAACTACTTGTATGTCTAGCCGTGTCTCTATCCACTTCGCTACCCATTTGTCTATCTGTCTCACATCTTGTCTATCTGTCTCTCTTCCCGTCTGGCTATACGCCTCTCTACCGATCTTCTTACCCATCTCCGTACCCATCTACTGTCTCTCTACTCGTCTGTATACCCGCCTCACTATCCGTCTGTTTTTGTACCCGACTCTTTACCCGTCTCGCTACCAATCTCATTACCCGTCAGTCAACTCGTATCTGTACTCATCTCTCTACTCGTCTCTTTATCTACCACGCTACGCGTCTCGCAACCTTTCTCGCTACATTCCTGTCTACCGGTGTCTCTACCCGTCTCGTGACCCATCTCGCCACCCCTCTGTCGACCCTCTTTTTACCTTTCTCTCTAGCTGTCTGTCTATTCGTTTCTCTACCCGTCAGCCTACCTATGCCTATACTCGTCTCTCTACCCGTTTCACTACCCGTTTGTTTACTCGTCTTTCTACCTCTCGCCACCTCTTCCCAATATTTAAACAATTCATTTAATATACAGAAGCCTTTTATCAGTTATTAAATGCAAACAGAAGTAATTTATCTAATAAGTGTACTCAGATGCAATTTTTTTTAAATACATACATAAACCTGAATAATAATTCATCAGTTTTGTGTTCATAGTTGTTTATATCATTTGACAGTAAATCTCAACTTCTTAAACCTGAATTGTCTCAAGCTTTTTAAAAAAACCACAAGGTCTGTATAACTGCAAAGTACCCTGAGGGCTATATTAGCTACATGTTATTAAGTTAAGTGATAGTTTCGTTATCGCATTTGCAGCCAATTGCTTATGTCAGGAAGCGTGGCTTAACGCCATTTTAAATTCATTACTGTAACTTTCTTTTCTTTTTTTTTTTTGGGGGGGGGGGTTAGAGGGGGAAGGGTTTGAAATATATACATTTAAATTAAAACTTTTGCCTCCATGCCATTAGTGTTGTTTGTATTATTAACTAATACCTTGTAGACCGAGCTTCATTTGAAACAAGTGTAAAAGACTTCTTCTACAGTTTTTTTTTTACGAGAAACTTTCGTAATTGGGCCCAAAGGCAATCGGAGCATTTAATATCATTATTGTAACTCTTATAGAGTTAAAACAATATTGTTGCTAGCTTTACTCTTGTTTGAGACCAGCCTTGTCTGTGTATCTGAATGGGGAAAAGTTTCGTATCCTAAAAATTTTAAATGGTGCCAAAAGGTAGTTTTAGCATCTTACAAAATTTTTCAAGAGAGCGGTAAAACATGTTTTTCAAATATTTACAAACATACGTTTATTAAAGCATGTTTTTGCACCGTCTTAAAAATTTAAGCACGACGCTAAAATAAAATTTTATCGCCATATTCGATATTTTAATAAGTAATGAAAATACATAAACAAACTTATTTAACAAACCTAAGTGACATTTTTGTGATAAATAATTGTTATTGTCAGGGGGGTAAATTGTAAACAATTAATAAACGGCTAGTAAATAATAAATAGCATTTAAAATCTAAAAATGGAGAAGTGGTCCGTATAAAAATGCAAAACATAACATTATACGCTTGATATATGTAAATCTTTTTTTTATTTTTTAATATTTCCGAAGGCACAGATAAAAAGGTAAAAATCTCTTATCCAAATGCCAAATAGAAAATATACAAAATAGAATGTCAAATATACAAAATAGAAAAATATCTGCAAAAAAATATATTTACATAATACTACATCTGCAAAAAAATAAGATTTAGAAAAAGTAAGCCAAATCCTGCAGATTCCAACAATCACATCGAAAAATTTATCACCAAAAAAGAACTCGCCAAATCTTACGGCACAGGAGATGGATTTTCCCCTCTGGATGCAGAATATTAGTTTTTTTTTCTTGTCCGATGGGTGATCCTAATAATATTATAAATCTGATTGTGTGCAAATGTTAGGCTGAAGCCAGCGTCAAAATGGAGCATTTAATTATCCTGTATCTTTGCATATAAGTTGATTATAACCCTCATTTGAATATAGGCTGGTTTTTGTTTATTTTATATCAATATTTTTCTTAAAAATTAAAAATTTCATATTTTCATACAGAATAAATGGACATTTTTTCGTATATTTTAAAATGGTTGGTTGGTTTGGTTGGCTTGGCCCAAAGGGCCCGGTTTTGCAGCTTATTTTTAAATGGTTAAATTTATTTTTCCGTTGCTAATACTTTATCGTTGCCAATATAAAATAAACCTCTGAGTAATAATTTTTAATCAACAATTTATTTCAATTGAAAATTTTCCACGTGAAAAATGAAAAGGAAATGAATTATTTAAGAATTAAACAGAATATGAAATGATGTCATATTAGACATAAAACGTGCGTTTTCAAATATTTGATAATAATACAAAGTGCATAAATACGAGTAAGTATGGAAAGCAAGCGAATATGATGTCATATAGAGAAAAATAAAACAGATTTGTTTTGATGTTGAAATAAAATGATCTTGGGTTATCAAATTATTTGTGATTAATTTCTCTTTTGTTTTCTTTTTCTTTTTCACATGAAAGGAATTATTTTAAATGTACGTAATATATGTATTTTAAATGTATGTGTTGTAAATTAAAGTTCTGTGTTTTAAATGAAACTAGATGGTACCCGTCAAAACTTGACGGAAAAAATTACAATAACAATATTAGTAAAATAAGCTTCTTTATTACATAAGTAGGGGTGCTTATGAAACAATCTTTCAATTATTTTATTTAAAAAAAATTCTCCCAGTGAATTACGTTATTATTTCCGATGCAAACTCCAAACAAACAATCCGTAAACAAAATGGAAATCAGTTTGACATTACCGCCCTATTCCTCACGGCAAGAAAGAAAATTTCCTGAACCTATGAAGTATCATACAAATAGCATATCCCTACGTTCATCTCATATTCAGTCAATAAAAGAACATATTAAATAAGGCACACATTCCCCCCCCCCCTGTGATAATGCAACCGAATGAGCTCCTATGCGCATGTGCATTGCATCTCCCCAAACGCACTGTCGAAATTCGACGTTAAAAAAAAGTTTTAAAATGTTTTGATTAAAATTTTTAAAATGTCTTCTTTAAAATATCTTCTGAAACGCATACATTGTTTTAAGCTAATCAATTTTTATGTAAAGATGAAGAATTTTTTTTTACAATAATAAATCAATCTACAGATAAAAGAGATTTTTAATGTTTTCAAGTGTAATTTATTTGTATGGTTTCTTCATTCCTTTACATAATCAGGATGATTATACCTTTTCCATAATTAAGAGAAATAATGTAAATAAATAAATATCCAAGATTATTTTTGATTCTGTTTTCATTAATATATTGTAAATTTTATTGTTAAAAGTTACTGATAAATGATACTTTAGTAAATGGGGCATTTCTTAATTATTATTTTTATTATTATTATTTTTCTTTTTTTGAGATTTAATGGCAACATTCTTCCGTTTGTTTATTGGGCGCTGCAGTTTGGCGAATTATTTGAGGTACTTTTCTGATAGCAGGGCGCCAATGAAGTATGTGTGTGTATATATATATATATATATATACAAATATATATAATATATATAGTTTTGTTTTTCTAGTATTGAATTTATGTGGTTTATAGATTTTGGTTGGCTTTTGTGATAATGATTCTGCAAGTAATTTTCCATTGGAGTTTATTATTATGTGTGTATATATATATATATTTTACTGGCGCCGGCTAACCGAAAAGTACCTAATTTACATATAGTTTTTTTTCTTAATGGGACGACGGGATAATGCACGGAATTTCGACGGGATAATGAATATTTTTGATGGTACCAGAAAATTTTTCTGTATTTTTAGTTATATTCAGAAATACATATTTTTATGATTTGCTGAATCACTTATTTGTTTACTTTTTCATGCATTATATTATTGAAGGTTGTTAGTTCTCTTATTCGTTTAAATATACCCTACTTATATAAAAATAGCGTGTGTTTTCTGTGGTGTTTCGCATAAACGTTGTAAAATTCAGGTTATTAGATTTTATCCAACTTTGCTGTCATAACAGCTGATGAAGCAGCCCTTTTTGGCGATTTTTTTGTTACCTGTAAAATGTTTGTTTTTGGTATAGCCCGAACTAAGAAAAAATTGAGTACTTTTCCATTATACGGACACCATTGTCGCCAAGCATATATTTACATGTATGGCATGGTGTCGGTATAACGGAAAAGAACCAAAATTCGCGATCGATCAAATAATTAAATTTCGTTAAACATTAAATTTTCTGGTACTTTTCTATTATCCGGTCTACCACTTTTCATAACAAAAAACTATCGCAACACTGTAAAATTAAACGCCAAAAATGCAGTCCGATTTACTTGATATCAGAAGCAATATACGTGTTTGTTACGTCATCAAGTGGTTTTTAATTCGAGATTTGCGTCTATTTTCCTTATGTTTTACTGAATTATTAGTTATTTCATTAATTAAAATAACAATTGTGTCCTTAAATTCATGTATTTTATTTATTTATTTATTTTGATATTTCAACGTTCTCCTGTTTATTTGGCGTTACAGTTTGGCGATAGTTTTTTGTTATGAAAAGTGGTCGACGGGATAATAGAGAAGTACCAATTTTCTTATTTTTAATCCGAGAAAGAAACAATAATCATGGATTTAATTAATTTTGCAATATTCGGTGCAACCAAAATAATTTTGATTAAATCAGTACATATATCGCAGACGCACCTGGGTTATTTTTTGGCGCCTAAATGACGATTTTTGCTTTGTATGGCAATCTGTGGTTTTATAATAAATTTGAATATGTGTGTAAATAAATAAAATAAAATAGGTACTTTTAAGTTAGCTGGGCGTCAGGGATAACTCTCCAAATCTTGTTTCAATTGGAATCATTTAAATTGCAACATTTTACGTGAGATTTGTTATTCATATTGATATGTTTACGTTTAGATATTTTATTATGATTATATTCTAGCTAATTAAGTTTTTTTTTAAAGATTTTATACTACAATGTTAAAATATTACCTAGTTGATATTAGCTAATGTCAAAAGATTGGCGAACCACAGAGTTCAGAAAATAAACTCTATGCCCTCAAAAGTGGGAGTTGCCGTCTTTATGACGTCATAAGCAGAAGTAAATGTTTAATTGAAAATTACAGCTAATTAATTAAATTTTCGAACAAACGAATGCACGATAACAAATCTGTGTCCAAATATCTTTCATTTAAAAAAAGAATGGTGTAATTTGATGCAGTAGTTTGTTCTGACGGATTGTCGAAAGAAATCGCTTAGCGTTTTAAATATATAGATGAGTGAAAGATTTATATTTTTAATTAATTCAATACGAATGGTGGGATAGGTTGGCGATTTATCGTCTGCACACGGTTAACATAAAGATACCATATTTTTAATTTAAATTTTAAAAAGTAAATATATATATATATATATATATATATATTGGATGGCAAATGTCAATGATATGCATCGCAAAATTATCCGTATCGAAAATCAGAAAATCTTAATAAAAATAACTATATTTTTTAAAAGAAAGTTGCTTATCTCATAAAAGCTAAAGATTTAATATGATTGTGTCGAAGTAACAACATTTTTCCTCTATCATTTTCCCACAATCGAAACACATTTGTAAATCGTCGTTTCGAACCGGAATTTAATTTTACATTTCTTTTAGTTTTAAAATAGGAAAAACTTTGTTGTCTTTTTTAAATATAGCTTTTTTTAAAGTTGTTTCATAATAGATTTTTGTAAAGTCTTGTAGGATAAGAAAAATTGCATAGATTTTAAACCAATGTTTAAAAGTAAAATTACAATATTTTTTAAACTTAAAAAACAACAATGTTATCGAAAAGAAAATCGATTTTACCAACAAATTCGCGTAATGCAAAAGCAAAGAAGAAATCAAAAAGTAATGAATATTTTCTTCCAGCCGCATTGTGTAAACTTGAACAAGCCAATCGTGCCAATTCATAACATTATAAACGTGAAAGCGCGTTCTATATAGTAGATTTTCTTTTACATATAGGTAGAACATTTCCGAGAATAGGAAGGTTAGGTGTCTGTAATTAGGTCCATAGTCAATTTGCGTTTTTTTTTTTTATCAAGTGAAATTTGGCGCAAACTTAAATACATTGTTGTAACCAGATTTGTTTTTTGCGTGGTAAACACTTAATGGTATTTTAGATGATCATTTTCCCGCTCACCTTTGATGTCAACTATGACTGTAAAACATATTAAAAAATATCAGACGATAATTTTCTAATTTTCTTATTGCTTCATGATGTAAATAGACTTCCTGGTTCATACTTGAATTGGTCATGCCATTGTCGTTCAATTTTTATTCCTAATCGTAACCCTAATCGTATCCTATCCTAATCCTGATAATAACTTTAAAGAATATTCTTTGACACGAATATGTAAATTAAATCAGTATCCATAAATGGAATGAATGGAAAATATAATAAATAGAAATGGCAAAATAAAATAACAAGAAAGTACATTTATTCGACACCTAACACTAGAGAAAGCGTAAAAAATTTCAAGCGCATGAAATAAATCAAAATAATCCTATATATATTAACAATGATATGTAAATTTAGATCATCAGATTTGTGTCGTCGGTATTTATTTGCTTATTGTGTTCTTGACGCGATAGAGAAAATATCGAGGTTAAATTGGGCAGAATTTAAAGTACTTTTTAGCAAGCTTTATTTACATTTTAGAATCGCCTCAGATTGTTATATCTTTGGGAAATATCTATCAATGTATAAAATCCACAAGAAGTTTGTTCACTATTTACACCACTTAGCGTGAAGCACTTAATTTAATATATACATAAACAAGATAATGTAGTAAGAAATATATAACACATGTCTATGCAAATAGACAATATAATAATGCCTATTTAGCAATGCACACATATACAAATTGTACACCAAATACCACCTAAAATGCACTGTTGTATAGAAGAATTCTGCCAGTGTTGTTTTTCGTTTTACGAAGAGAAATACCTCGATTTTCACGATTTTACTTGGTCCTCCTTTTTTCATTAGTTGCAGTTTTATTTTCGCGATTGTATATATTATTTGGCATGAAATTTCACTTTTTTAAGACTGGGTTTTGTCAAGGACCCTATAGCAAAGAAATACCGTATGGTCTCCTTTAAAATGTGATAAAGCTTTGGTAAATTATATATGTTGTTAATTATCCATTGAAATGTTTTACTAAATTAATGCATTTATTCTTTTTTTAATGTTACGTGAACGAAGTCACGGGTAACAGCTAGTTATAATATAATTGTTTCATTTCACATACTATATACCGTTTGATATATTGGTACTTTTATGTTATCCTGGCGCAGTTGATAAATCGCCAAATATTGTTCCTATAACATTTTCATATTGAATTCATTTCATTTAAATATAAACATTTCACTCATTTAATTTAAAATACATGCCTTTCATTAATCCCATTTAAAATGCTAAAAAGAGAAAAAAAAGAAATAATGCCATAAATCGAAACCTTTTATTTAAACACCAAAGATTTTTTTTTTTTTTTTTTTTTTATTTACGCACGCAAAATAAGAAAAGCTGCTATTGCTGAGATTTGCGCCAAATCTCTAATACCAAGTCTACCAAGTTATTGCGGGGGTTTTCTTTCAAACAGAAAAAAATCCAGATTAATTTTCGATTTCTACTAAATTGAAATATATTTTATTGTGCTGAGTATTAGTGCGTGCATATCTTTTTGCTCCATGTACTCCATGAACTTTTCAATTCCGATTTTCTACGAAAATCTCCCGCCGGTGAAAATGACGTACGCACAAATTTTTCGTGACGTATGTACTTTAATTGTGCTTTTTTATCTATTTTTTTAATATAATTTCCAAACGGTTTGACATTTATTCTTGGTAATAAATAGACGTCGTTGTCACCTTTATAGGTACCTGCTGTAAAAATTTGAACGAAATCCGTTAAATATTTTTTGAGTTATGCTTGACGAAAGGTTTTAATATCCATCGTAAGCTATATATGGGGCAAAGTAATACTGCGCTGTGTATGAGTCTTCGTTGCACTCAGACAAAAACTATACAACGTAGGGTTTGGTATAGCTATATATACTAGCAAAATATAAATGGATATAATGGACATTCAGAGAGAGATATGAAGCCTAAATATTATAAAATATCGATATTCTGTATAAATCTTTAAAATCATATCCAAATCTGTTTATGACTAAAAAAGGAATGAATAACGCCACATTGAACGGGATGTTGGTGAATACATTGTTAATAATTGTGTTTTCCCTGGTAATAATTAAATTTTGACATACCTCGACATACCTGATAATCTAAGAGATAGGTATAAGGTAAACAAAAAGTATGGTTGACAAAAAAAAAAAAATCTTAATAAAAAAAGTCGATGGTTAAACAAAGTATCAGAACTGTTGAAAGGAAATACAGGGTTATTCTAAATGATGGACCCATTTTCAAAAAATTGTATTTATTAAAGTACAAATCCAAAATGAACAATCTTGATACCAATGAAAAGAGGAAGTTTCAAAGTTTTTTTAAGACTAATTGTCTACCATTTAATTTAAGACAATTTTTCTACCGTTTGCTGCACGGCAAACATATATGCGATAGCCAAACTCTTTCCACACATGAGAAAGCATATCTGCTGTTACTGAGTGCACGGCTTTCAAAAGCGGTGATGGTTCCACTGGCAATAGGCCGCGATTTCGTTTCACTGTCAGTTGTGAATGAGATGGCTACTGTGGAGCACAAGGCTTTCCACGTTCTTGAGTTCGCAAGAAGTGAGCAAACGGTGGACACATTGTTCATTTATAATGTCTTAAAAAAAGCTTTGAAACTTCCTCTTTTCATTGGTATAAAGATTGTTCGTTTTGGATTTGTACTTTAATAAATACAATTGTTTGAAAATGGGCCCATCATTTAGAATAACCCTGTAAAACAATACCTCATGTCATAATTGTATTCTATCGGAAAATCGGAAAATGATGAATATTTCTCACTCTAAGACAAAGAGCTTGTACAAAGCTTAAACTTCGCTAAGTGCCAACCATGCTTCGTAAAGAGGTCGCAGAGTTGCTCACGAGAAGACACCTGTCGATCATATTGGATGTAACAGTAGTATTAAGCCCACCCCGGGCGGGCAGCTGGGTGGGTACCCGGGCAGCTGCCCACTACAACCCTGCATACAGATACCTTAAATGAAAAAAATAAAAAAGAAGAGTTTCATCCTTATTCCCTGTTGAAAAGAATTTATAAAATTTGTTTTAATTTCAATCTTAGTCTAAGGATTTTTTACTTCTGAAACAAGAACTTCTGAGAATATTAGATAAATTTTTAATATTAAATGTCTGTGGACGTAATCATAGAAACTTGGTGCAAATTTATACCTTGGCTAATTTAAGGGTATTATTATTATAGGGGTATTCGTATTTTGGTGTCAAAATTGGATGTTCATGTTGAATTTTTTAAAGTTTGTTACTACTTCAATATGGAGATGGCTCTCTAAACTTATTTCTTTTTAATATAAACATATATGACATAATTCCCAATCGATAGCTATTAGGTAGAATTCGTAAGAAATACTACCTATTACATTCTCCCCTAAGTTGGAATTTCTGGAAAATTTTTGCAGATCTACGCCGATCATGACTCCCAGAACCCAAAACAACCCCTAGTTCTAAACTTTATCTATCTATCTATATCCCTTTTTTATGGACACAATAACTTCAATAATTCTGCACAAATCTCTTCCAAACTTATACATAAAATCAAGGGGCATAAAATCTCGGTCAAGTTCGTTAATGGGCAAAATCGAACTAAGCGGAGGAGGGTTGAAATGGGAGGATGTGAAAACAGAAAAAAGCCGATTATTTCTTAATTGTGATACGTATCGAATCCGTTTAAAGTTATTATTACTTCTAGCAAAAGGGCCGAAAATTTATGTATGACAGATTTTTGATATCATTCAAAATGGCCTCAAGGGGGGGAGGGGGGAATATAGGTTTGAGAAAAAAATCCCTGACGGCTCGGCCTACAGGCACAGGTAGATTTCGAAGACGCAGACCGTGGGGTGCCTGTTTGTTGGGAATTGCGGAAGAAATGTCCTTTTTGCCATGATGCCGCAGTTGGGTTCCATAAGGGACCGCCCACTTTGAAATCTGACTTGTTCGCAGGCGGAGCCGGCAGGGATTTTTTTTTAATTTTTTTTTTTTTTTTGCTATAAGGGTTGGTCCTATAAAAAACTTGTCAGTATAAAAGTTTTAGATAATAGTAAGAGGATTTATAATAAATTCAAGCGGATTTGATATCTTGTAAATTGACGAAGTTATGATTTTTTTTCTTCTAAAACCCCCCTCCCCCCCCCCTTGGGGCCATTTTTAATGATATCAAAAATTTGTTATACATAAATTTTCGGCGTTTTTCCTAGAAGTAATAATAACTTTAAACGGATTCGATACGTATTATAATTAAGACGTTATGGGGTTTTTCTGTTTTCACAAAAGCCCCCCTATTCCCCCCCCTTTGTTCGATTTTGCCCATTAACGAACTTGACCCAGAATTTATGCCCCTTGATTTTATGTATCAGTTTGGAAGAGATTTGTGAAGAATTATTCGAGTTATCGTGTCCATAAAAAAGTGACATAGATAGATAGATAGATAAAGTTTTAAACTGAGGGTGGTTTTGGGTTCTGTGAGTCATAATCGGCGTAGATCTGCAAAATTTTTTCAAAAATTCCAACTTAGGGGAGAATGTAATAGGTAATATTTCTTACGAAATCTACCTAAAAGTTCATAACTTTGTCCATTCACAAGATATCAAATCCGCTTAAATTTATTATAAATCCTCTTAATATTATCTACAACTTTTATACTGACAAGTTTTTTATGGGACCAACCCTTACAGCAAAACATAATTAAAACAAAAAAATCCCTGCCGGCTCCGTCTACAGACACAGGTAGTTTTTGAAGTGGGCGGTCCCTACTGCCGCATCATGGCAAAAAGATAATATCTTCTGAAATTCCCAATAATTAGGCGCCCCACGGTCTGCGTCTTCGCAATCTACAGGTGTCTGTTGGCCGAGCCGTCAGGGATTTTTTCTTTTTCCAATTTTCCAATTTGAAAATTAAAATGTTATTATTTGCTCTCTTTTTTCTTGGCCAACTGTACATACACTTATGATTCATTTTTTGTTTGAAAGGCTTGCATCTTGAAAGCTTGAATATGAACTAAGAGATATGTGCAGTCGATAACACTGAAAATAACAGTTCGGAAGTCACCAGCACACGATTAAATGTTAAAATATGGCGATTAAATATGTTTTCGGACTTGCCAAATAATTTCTCTTCAAAAATTTTATTTCAACTAATAATTTTCCTTTATTGTTAGATTTAAATAAAAACAATTTTAAATAACTAGTATATAGTGCTTTTTCTGTTTTCAACTGCCTCTTATGTATGTTTGGCATATTAAAGGAAGTACTCACACTGACCAGTGGATGGCTGTAACTATCGACTGTAAATTGGCAGCAAAAAAAAATGTCATCTGCCGTCCTGTGGTTACTAACCATAATTTCTCTCTTTCAGCTTTAAATTGGTGATATTGATGATTTCGGATAAACAACAATTATTATTTCAATGAATTTTTTTTTTTTTTTTGTAATACAATTAGACACATTTACTTTTCTGCTAAAACTATTTAACCTATTAATTGCATGTTTATTGTTTGATCAAATTTCCCATTTCATTATACGAATATACCTATTATTATCCCAGCAAGTGTGCAATGTTAAATTTAAACATTTTCTCCGAAAAGTATTTTTGCAGCTGCTCGCAAAAGATTTTGCACTAAATCTCGCAATCGCTAGGGGTGGATCTGATAATAAAATAACAATTTCTGAAAAATTGTACGAAATGGTAAATATATACTTTCATAAACTGTTACGCTGTACAAAAATAAAACAATATACAATACACTATAAGTAAGTATCTAAACATTAGCTAAAAAATCTGCATAATACACTTCTAACAAATAATAATAATAATAATAATAATAATAATAATAATAATAATAATAATAATAATAAAAATAAAATTCGGTATAATTACTCATGACTACATGATTATATATTTCAGTGCCCTTGCTTTTTTAAGAAGAAGAATATATTTATCAAAAATTTTCTTACCATTCATATCAGAACATCTTATTTTGCGCAACATCTTCAAAATTTCTTAAAATATATGATGATATATCACAATAAAATACTTATTTCTGTAAAATTGTAAACATAATTTTTCATCAACTGTTATGCAATGTAAATATATATATATATATATATATATATATATATATATATATATATATATATATATATATATATATATATATATATATATATATATATAACAAGAGAGCAATAAGCAAATAGAACAGTACAAGACGTTAAGCATATTTTTCTTTATCAGTTACATATATGTAGTTTTATATATATTGAATACGTAAATATAAAAAAATTCGTATATTCAGCTCAAAAAGCTGCAGGATGTTGTTGCAATACGTAATAGAAAAAATAACAATTCCTAAATAATTACTTCTTTCTACATAATAATTATCTCATTGACTTTAATTTTTCTTTTTTTAGCAAGATGATATTTATTTACATATTTCATATCGGTCATATCACAATATTATTTAACACATGTGATCTTCCAAAATTTCGGAAAAAGTAATTCTCATACACAATAAAATAATAATTTAAATAAATATTTCTTGAAAAGCTATGCAATTTAAAAATAAATAAATATATATGTAAATATCTTTAAAATATGTGCGTTAATGCTAAAAAAAATTGCAGAATGCTGTAGCAAGAAATTGTGGAATAATAATTTCTAAATATATACATAGCAGCAGTTTCAATAAATAATGGTGAAAAAACTCAAGAAGTGTCAGTGCTATCTATATGCACTTTTTCTCTTGTTTGCTATCAAGATGATATGCATTTATATTCTTTATTTCACTCGTATCAATAAATGGATCTTCGAAATTTTGGAAAAAACTGATACTATATACATAATAAAGTATTTCTTTTTGTAAACATATAGAAATATGATAAACATTTTTTTTAACATGCATATCACTATATTTTCTTTATTGTGAAAACAATATGAAAAATTTCATAGTTTATTTTAAATGCACAATTCCATTAAGTACACTTACATCAACAACTATACTTAGATTGCTATATATATTCGTATACTTTTGCAGGGTTTGTGAATATCATGGTCACGAAAACAGTTTATAATACAGAATAAAATTTAATAATCATAATAATAATAATAAACTACAGAATTGTTCTTCCTAGGAAACAGAAATTTAAAGGGAATTTTTGTTTCATTTTATCAAGTAATGGGTAATTTTATTTCTTTTGAAACGTTTATTCTGGAATGGTATGGATTATCATGCAAGAGTAATTTTTTTTAATGAATTTATGTAAGTTAAGGAACTTGATATATAAATAAAAAATATATTTTAAATTTTATAATACTTATATTAATAATTTTGTATAAAAATTATTTTAGAATAAAAACTATTCTTATAAGCTGTAGATTGTTTTTTTCTGTCAAATTTCTGCATTTTATTTATAAAGAGGTACACATCATTTTAAAAGTTTATAAAAATTACACTTAATCATTTCATAAAGTCTCAGTAGAATTTTTGTTAATGAAATGTAAATAAAATCTGTAAGATCTATTAATTTTTTAAGAAATACGAACGTTTCCGGAGGACTTTTTCCCATAATGTGGAAATATAAAGTGCATTATCAGTTACTGAGGGTCATACAACATTGGGGTCAAACTTGTTCATCACATGTGAGTTTGAAAACATTCTAAATGACGATTCTCAAATCCACTTGATAATGTCAGTCGAGTTGCAATAAATTTAGTTGTGCCTGTTATCAGTATACAGTGTAGGAGAAGGCACTTGAATATGGATGTTTATTTCTTTACTAAACCTGGTGAAAGTTAAAGCCGGATTGAAGATTTTTGCTGAGGATTTAAATAGTATAATACATTACAGATACCCTCCACTCAAACTGAATTACGATAAAGCTATGCGCATAGGCATGCTTAGTTTTAGCTAGATTTTGTGTAAGATCAGACGTATGGTTTTCATTTCCCTGCTATGTTTTTTATACAAAAAATTTTAAGAAAGTTTACTTGTGAAAGTTTAATTGTTAAATAATTCTAAAATGCCTAGAAAAGCTCTTATCCATAGAACCGAGTTACACAAAGTTCTTCATTCATATGCTCATCGTATTAGTGACAATGAAAACAAAATACGGCCGCCATCAGATCCTGTATGGAATGAGATAAGTCAAGAAAAAAATTTTGTTTACAGCGCCAAATATATATACGTTTATGTGAAGCAAAATAGAAATAATATTTGGAAATATATAAATATACCTGAATATGCTGATAAAGAATCAAGGAGTGATTCTGAGGAAAAGAAGAAAATAACTGATCCTGAAGAAAACATTAGTTCTGAAGAATCATACTCTGAAAAATTAAATACAGAAAGCAGTAATTCTGATGATGATGCCAAAGATTCTATTGATTTTATACTAACATTGTCTCACGAAGAATGGAATGAAATAAAGCCCAGTTGGCGTATATTTTCTGGAGACAAATATGATAAACATTATAGAGAATTAGCACCCAGATTATGGACATCGCTTGTTAGTGAACATTTTTGGGATGTCACCAGTCTTCCCTGCTGTCTCTCCTTCAAACGTGCTAACGTTTCGTCAGAGGAAGAACCTTTTGTGCGAATGACAGCAAAATGTGTCGATTGCAACTCCAAGTTTCTCGGTGAAATAAAATATGAAGCCTTAGAGGGATGTCGAGCTGTGATCAAGTGCAAATATAGAGGATCTTTTCTTACATGTAAAAGTACATCGAAAAGAAGATTAATTGGAAAAGCCAAAGATTATGCTAATTTGCAAATTTGTGAAAAAAACTTATCGGCGATTGCATTTAGAAATTTTGAAGCTAGACGTATGATGCGCCCTGGTGATGCAGAACCACCTCATATTCCTACTGCAAATGCACTTAGAATTTTAAAACACCGCAATGCAGCGAGAAATAACCAAGAAGAAAATCCTATTGTAAGCCTTAATATAATGATGCATGACACAAAATATCACAACGGTATTAAGCATTTAGGTTATGACCCTTTTTACGTCATATATTGGATGCCATCCCAATTAAAAGTGTATAATGCTTACTGTAAAACTAGTCAAATCTCAAAAGTATGCATTGATGCAACAGGTAGTGTAGTAAAGAGAATAAAACGGCCTTATGGTGGAAAATCGAAACATATTTTCTTATATGAAGCTGTTGTGAACGATGATGTATCTGGAAAACAGTATTCTGTGAGTAGTATGTTATCGGAGGCTCACGATAACAATATGATATATCATTGGCTGGCCATATGGAGAAGGAATGGAGCTCTCTCTCCAAAAGAAATTGTTTGCGACCATTCTACTGCTTTGTTATCAGCAGTGGTCCGAGCATTTACCCAATATGGAACTTTGAAAGATTATGTGGATAATTGTGCCACCATAATATTTGACGCAAGGGCGGGCGTCAGGATTCCTGAATGCTTCGTAAGATGCGATGTGGCGCATACATTAAAACTGGTTGCTTCCTGGCATCCCCTAAAAGGAAAAGGTTTTAGAGTAAGAACTCTATATATTAGGAGCATTGCTCAAATTATTCAGTCCAAGTCGATTCAAGATATAACTGAACTATTGGAAGCAATAATAACAGTTGCTCTGAGTGAGACTGACAATTTAAATTTACTGACAGGTGAAAAGACACATTGTGAAAAATCAAAAGAACTACTAAAGCACCGAATTGCTACAGGCGATAAGAACGAAAACATAGAGAAAGGTATTGATTCTTACGTAGAAGAAACACATATTTCCGAAAACCCGAATAGTGCTGAAAGTATTATCCCAAATTCACAGCTTGAAAAGTGGTACCAAGGAATTTTAAATGCTGTACAAAATAAAATCGCGGAAGAAGAAGGAAGCCATGATAATCTACATTTTTTACCTGAAATAGTAAAAAAAATAAATGATATTATTAAACGTCTTCCATTGTGGTCAGCCATTATGGTACCCTTTTTTGGATACGGTGCAACTACAAGTAGTAGTGCTCCAGTTGAGAGCAATTTCAATAGAATTAAAAATTGCATTTTTTCCAATAAAAAATTACCATTGAGAGCAGATATATTTGTTGGAATCCATTTACAATCTTTGGAAGGGGAAATGAAATTAGTTGCTTCTTCTCAAAGCATATTACCAGAAAATTTTCAGAAAAAAAATTTAGTTAAATTTCAGGGAGATAAGGTATTTCGAAACAAAAAAATATTAAAACAAGCAACTAACGTTGATTTAATTGAGAAAACGTCAAAAAGTAACACATCTCTTAACTGCGTAGTATGTGCCGATGGAAATTTGCCTTCAGGTGCACATAAATGTATTTTTTGCGAAAAATCAGTGCATATAATTGAAGGATGTTCATATCCTCTTTCAGATGCAGAGGGTGATGAAGAGGGGTATGGACAGCATAGAATATGCAAATCTTGTTTTATAGTGCGAGATAACATGAAAGAAGACAAGTTGAAATTAGTTGCCTCTTCTCAAAGCCTATTACCAGAAAATTTTCCCCCAAAAAAATTTGATAAATTTCAGGGAGATAAGATAATTCGAAACAAAAAAATTTCAAAACAAGCAACTAAAGTTGATTTAATTGAGAAAGCATCAAAAAGTAACACATCTCTTAACTGTGTAGTATGTGCCGATGGAAATTTGCCTTCAGGTGCACATAAATGTATTTTTTGCGAAAAATCAGTGCATATAATTGAAGGATGTTCATATCCTCTTTCAGATGCAGAGGGTGATGAAGAGGGGTATGGACAGCATAGAATATGCAAATCTTGTTTTATAGTACGAGATAACATGAAAGAAGACAGAGTAGTCGAAAACTGGCGAGGATTAGCCCTACCTCCTAAAAAACGGAAACGTTCTTCTTATTTAGAACCTAATCAAGAACTACTCAATGTTGATTTTTCCATTAAAAGTAGAAATCGACCTATTGGTTTATTACGAAATGGTAATAAAAATTTAAAACCAATATATTGTAATGGGGATGGCATTATTCTTTCAAATACGTGCGCTTACGATTCTGTATTACAAATACTTGCATGTGCATATTCGGATAGTAAAGATTTTCGCAATTTTATTGATACGCTATTACCATCAAAAACAGTGTTCCAGATTGTGCGGGATACAGCTATGGGCTCCGTAACTTCAAAAACATATTTTTTGAGAGCAACATGGTTGAAAAATATTTGCAAATCGTTTCCATTGCCAAACAATATTTTACAAATCCAAGCACACTGCACAGGAAAAACAGCAGCTGAAAATATATTTCAAGAATTTCCATCGGTCACTGAATTTTCTCGATGTTCAGAAAAGGATTGCGGAATTAATACTCAGAGTCCAAGAGAAATCAGCGTAATATCAATTACATCATCATCAAATTCAGTTAAAAACTTGCAATCCGCTGTAGAATGCTACTTAAGTTGCCAGAAATCACTTTGCGGTAAATATAAAGGAATGGAATTGTGTAAAGGTATTGTGGAAACAACATACCTTATTTGTGGAAATCAAGTAATCATCGAATTAATAAACGAAAATTCTAGCACAGAAAGTGATATAGCTGAAGAAATTGTAGTTAGAACAAATGCTATTCCAGAAAAATTACAATTTTCGAGGAAAATTTTCTATTTACGAGGAGTTGTAGCATTTCACAGTACATCTAAAGCCATTAATGCAATTGGTCATTATGTAGCAGTTTGCAAGCGACTGAACAAACACTGGGAATTATTCAATGACTCGGAAAAAAAAGTAAGCATTTTACTAATCACAAAAAAATTGCTTGTCAGTGCTTAATTTATACAGTTTAAATTCTTGAAAATTTACTTTTTCCCGAATATATATTAGAACTATGTATTATTTAGCTGTTATTATTGCTCCACGATTATTAATGTGATAAATGTATATTTTGTGGTTATTGAATTTACAAAAATACTAATTATTAATGCATAAATGTGTGTATCTTTATTTTAGAATTTTGTGCATATTGCGTTTCAAGATCAATTCATTTTTATGTGTTAAAAATCCATAGACACGTGTAAATATTTTGTGCATACACTTTTTAATATGTGTGATATTTACACATTTTGTGTAATATTTACAACGCTCTCTAAATATTTCTAAGAAATATGTATATTTAGTTATTATTGGTTTTATTACTGCATAATTATTAATCAAAAATATGTATATTTTGTTGTTTTAAAATTAAAAACTAATTATTAATAGGTCTAAATTTATTTGTGTATCCGAATTTTCACTGATATAACTGGTGTAACATTACACATGTATTTTTAGATATTTAAATTATTTTTTTGGTATTGTACAACTGTTTATAAAAGGTAAATGTAAAATAATATATTGGTTTTTACATTTCATAACTGTTCAAGAAACTTTTAAAGAAATTATTATTTTATTTTGTATAAAATTCATTTTTTTAATTTGAAGATTACATGTGCCAAAATATATTTTGATATGGGTGATATGAAGGACTTCAATTAATACCTTCTCCCTCAAAAAGAAAAATAAATGTAAATGAGGTAATTAACCTGTAGTAAGAGAGATAATCATTTTCCCTTATTTATTACTGCAGCTTTCTTAGCAGGATATACACACTTTTCTGTTTTTATTTGTACATTGCATAACGGTTGTTGAACAAATATGTAATTACAATTTAAAGAAATTAATGTTTTATTCTGAATGTAGCATTATTCCTTTTATGTTATTTTGAAGATATTATGTAAAATAATATATTTTGATATGAATGGTACAAAATTGTAAATAAAGATATTCTTCTTAAAAAATCAACGCCATAAAATCATGTAGACAGGAATAATTATTTCGAATTTTTTATTTTGTATCCCGTTATGTATTAGAGGAGTATTCTGCAGTTTTTTTTTAGCTGAATACATTATATTTTTAGATATTTAAATTATTTTTTTTGGTATTGTACAACTGTTTATAAAAGGTAAATGCAAAATAATATATTTTGATATGAATGGTACAAAAATGTAAATAAATATATTTTTCTTAAAAAATCAACGTCATAAAATCATGTAGACTGGAATGATTTTCAACAACACTGTTTCATTTACCATTTTGTACACTTTTGTACAGAAATTGTTATTTTATTACGTATGTAGCATCTATTTTGTCTCAAAAGTTGAAGATAGTATGCGTTATTATATATATTTTGATTTGAGTGATATGAAAAATTAAAAGAAAAATCATAAGGGTAGAGATAAATCTTCGTAATATTTCACCATAATTTATTGCTGCAGCATTCAGCAATTTTTTTAACATCAATATACATATATTTTATATATTTACGTATATATTTATTTATTTTTACATTTCATAATTGTTCAAGAAACTTTTAAAGAAATTATTATTTAATTTTGTATAAAATTCATTTTTTTAATTTGAAGATTACATGTGCCAAAATATATTTTGATATGGGTGATATGAAGGACTTAAATTAGTATCTTCTCCCTCAAAAAGAAAAAATAAATGTTAATGAAATAATTAACATGTAGTAAGGGATAACCATTTTCCATTATTTATTGCTGCAGCTTTCTTAACCGGATATATACACTTTTCTGCTATACGTATATACATAATCTTTATTTTTACATTGCATAACAGTTGTTGAACAAATATGTAATTACAATTTAAAGAAATTAATGTTTTATTCTGAATGTAGCCTTATTCCTTTTATGTTATTTTGAAGATATTATGTAAAATAATATATTTTGATATGAATGGTGCAAAAAATGTAAATAAATATATTCTTCTTAAAAAATCAACGCCATAAAATCATGTAGACAGGAATAATTATTTCGATTTTTTTATTTTTTATCCCGTTATGTATTAGAGGAGTATTCTGCAGGTTTTTTTTAGCTGAATATATTATATTTTTAGATATTTTAATTATTTTTTTGGTATTGGACAACTGTTTATAAAAGGTAAATGCAAAATAATATATTTTGATATGAATGGTACAAAAATGCAAATAAATATATTCTTCTTAAAAAATCAACGTCAAAAAATCCTGTAGACAGGAATGATTTTCAACAACACTGTTTCATTTACCATTTTGTACAATTGTACAGAAACTGTTATTTTATTACGTATGTAGCATCTATTTTGTCTCAAAAGTTGAAGATCGTATGCGTTATAATATATATTTTGATTTGAGTGATATGAAAAATGATAAGGAAAAATCATAAGGGGAGAGATAATTCTTCGTAATATTTCACCATAATTTATTGCTACAGCATTCAGCAATTTTTTAACATCAATATACATATATTTTATATATTTACGTATATATTTATTTATTTTTACATTTCATAACTGTTCAAGAAACTTTTAAATAAATTATTATTTTATTTTGTATAAAATTCATTTTTTTTTTAATTTGAAGATTACATGTGCCAAAATATATTTTGATATGGGTGATATGAAGGACTTCAATTAATATCTTCTCCCTCAAAAAGAAAAATAAATGTAAATGAGATAATTAACCTGTAGTAAGAGGGATAATCATTTTCCATTATTTATTACTGCAGCTTTCTTAGCAGAATATACACACTTTTCTGTTTTCATTTGTACATTGCATAACGGTTGTTGAACAAATATGTAATTACAATTTAAAGAAATTAATGTTTTATTCTGAATGTAGCATTATTCCTTTTATGTTATTTTGAAGATATTATGTAAAAAAATATTTTTTGATATGAGTGGTACGTAAAATGTAAATAAATATATTCTTCTTACAGAAATTTTTTTTTCATCGTTTAAAAAAAAATTTCTGCAGCTTTATTTTATTTTTATTTATTTATTTTTTTTGAGCTGAATGCATGCATTTTTAGATATTTATAAATATTTTACTTTATTTTTACAGTGCATAACTCTTTTTTATATACCATTTTGTATAATTTTATGTAGCACATTTAATGTAGCAACTTTTTTTTCGGAAAAATTTCATTCGCCCTAATATGGTTTGAGAGAAGTCATACTTAAAATGTGAATACATGTTAATTTTCATGTTACTGATAAAAATTAGGCTATATACTCGTATAAAGGTGTAAGGAATAGTAACTACTTGCCATAATTTATTATACGCCGTATAATATATTTTTATATAAGTTATATAAATAATATAAATATATTTTTATCACATTGTAAGCAAACAAATATGACAGTGATATGTTGGAAGGGATAATTTCGTGGAGAATATTTTTTGTTTCCATTATTTATTAGAAGAATATTATTTAGCCTTTTGAAATAAATCTATACATTTTTAGATATTTGCATATTTTTCTCTATTTTAATTTTACAGATCTTTGGATAAATAATTTTATTTATCATTTACAATTTTACAACTTTTTATACTTTTCCAAAAATTAATATATTTTTGAGAAATTTTGAAGATTGTATGTGTCATAACATACATAATTTAGAATTTTTAATTTTACTCCCACTTTTTTCTTTAACAAAGAAAACATATAATGATTAGATTGTAAGATTTTTAAAAAGAGAAGTTGATAGAACTTTGAATACTTGGATGTTTGATTAATTAGAATTAGGTAAATTGGCGCTCGCCTGTATTTTGATATGACTGATATGAAAAACGTTAATAAGTGTATTTGGTAAAAAGAAAGAAAAAAAAAAGTTCAGTCATATACGTTAAGTTGCAAGAAATAATTATTTGGAAAAATCCCACTTTTTTTTCATGACTTATTAGATAAGCATGCTATTTGAGCTACATACACACACATATATATATATATATATATATATATATATGTCTACGTCTGTGTTTCATTTACATTGCATAAGTGTTAATGAAAAATGCTAGTGATTTTATTAGAAATACTACTTTCCTTAGTATGTATTACATTATTTGATTTTTAGTCAGTTTTTGTTCAATTCCTTTTTCATTATTATATTTTATACTTGCCATTACATCCAAATTAATATATTATTACTTCATCATTTATTTATTATTGCACACACTTAGCATATATTTTTGAAAATATTAACAATATTTACTCGACATTATTTCCATTTCGGAAATTTAATCAATTTGTTTATTATTGGAATATTGTATAAATATTTTATTGCAATAAAAAATTCAATTGGAATATTATTAAATTGTGATTAACTAACTGTTTGGTATTTTTCAACATGTCTATTCCATTACATCTGACAATATAAAAAACATATATAAAACTAGCTGAAGTACCTGGCTTTATCAGGGATTTTAAGAATGTTTGTGCTGAAAAATCAATTTCAACATTAAACATGTTGTATAGAGAACTTTAATATGTTAAAACATGCCAATATTTCCATAATCGGGTTTTTATCATGATTCAATACATTCCTGAAACTCATATGGAGTTATATTCACCTGCAAACGTCATATCTACTTGCTTTCTCTATTACACATATTGATACTCTCTTTGTAAGATTCTCAAACATTTTAATAACCCCGTTAAACTTCCTATATGACGTCATATTAATTTTCATTTTAACTCTCTAATGACGTTATATTAACGCACTTTCAGTTCTTACACATACTCATACTCCTTGTATTATGGAGAAATGTTTGAAAATTTCCGTTATATCCGTCATATTAATATTTCTTTCAATTGTTGAAACTTTTTATTTCAGTTTAAATTTTTCACGTGGAAATCTTTCAATAGAAAATTAAATAGAAAATTAATAGAAATTTCATTGGATAAATTTAGAAGGAATTTTATGGTGGCCTTTTAATTGTTGGCAACTGCTATAACGAAAAATGTTTAAATTTGATAGGAAAATCTGTTAGATGTTTGGTTTTTAATTAATTAAAAATTAACTATACATTATTTCGATTCCGGGTAACTTTAGTTGACTCGGCTGTGTTTCAATATACCTTAACGTAAAATTTCACAATTCAGGCTTTCAAACTGCTCATTTGTATAGAAGCAAAGACAAACAGAAAAAAATTTCACTTTATATATTAAATGCAAAATTAGTTCTGTAAAAGAAACGATAGAAAGAAAAAAACATTACATTTTTTTTTTCTTTTCCACA
Organism: Maratus michaelseni; assembly: GCA_963931845.1. Taxonomy (NCBI): domain Eukaryota; kingdom Metazoa; phylum Arthropoda; class Arachnida; order Araneae; family Salticidae; genus Maratus; species Maratus michaelseni. The sequence continues at coordinate 420,516,959 of OZ007591.1, read as the reverse complement.
ACAATAAACATTTATGTAACCTTTATAACAGAGTGGTGAAACATTTTTAAATGCATTATTAATCACTACTTACAATAATTTGTATAATAAATAATATTTTTAAAGCTTTAGAAATTTGTATCGCAATGTATGCTTTTTAGTTTTAATATACGGAATTTGCTAACACAACTTGAATAATTCGCATATTGTTTGCAATTTTATACCCTTGCTGTGGGAAATGCCGCTTTTTCCAGCCCGGAAGTAAGAATCGGCCATAACTCCGTAACGGAAGTGGTACAAACGAAAATCTCTCGGTACTTACCGGTACTAACGGAGTACTAACGACACCTATAATTTGAGCGCGATCGGGAAACTTTTATTTTTTCCTATGGGAAACACCATGTTTCTCCAGCCCGGAGCTCGCACATAAGAATCGTCCGTTACTCCGTAACGGAAGCGGTACAAACGAAAATCTCTCGGTACTTACCGGTACTAACGGAGTACTAACGACACGGGCAATTTGTGCGATGTCGGAGAATTTTTTACCCTTGCTGTGAGAAATGCCACTTTTTTCCAGCCCGGAGTACGAATCGGCCATAACTCCGTAACGGAAGTGGTACAAACGAAAATCTCTCGGTACTTACCGGTACTAACGGAGTACTAACGACACCTATAATTTGAGCGCGTTCGGGAAACTTTAATTTTTTTCCTATGGGAAACCCCATGTTTCTCCAGCCCGGAGGTCGCACATAAGAATCGTCCGTTACTCCGTAACGGAAGCGGTACAAACGAAAATCTCTCAGTACTTACCGGTACTAACGGAGTACTAACGACACGGGCAATTTGTGCGATGTCGGAGAATTTTTTACCCTCGCTGTGAGAAATGCCACTTTTTTCCAGCCCGGAGTAAGAATCGGCCATAACTCCGTAACGGAAGTGGTACAAACGAAAATCTCTCGGTACTTACCGGTACTAACGGAGTACTAACGACACCTATAATTTGAGCGCGATCGGGAAACTTTAATTTTTTTCCTATAGGAAACCCCATGTTTCTCCAGCCCGGAGCTCGCACATAAGAATCGTCCGTTACTCCGTAACGGAAGCGGTACAAACGAAAATCTCTCGGTACTTACCGGTACTAACGGAGTACTAACGACACGGGCAATTTGTGCGATGTCGGAGAATTTTTTACCCTTGCTGTGAGAAATGCCACTTTTTTCCAGCCCGGAGTACGAATCGGCCATAACTCCGTAACGGAAGTGGTACAAACGAAAATCTCTCGGTACTTACCGGTACTAAAGGAGTACTAACGACACCTATAATTTGAGCGCGATCGGGAAACTTTAATTTTTTTCCTATGGGAAACCCCATGTTTCTCCAGCCCGGAGCTCGCACATAAGAATCATCCGTTACTCCGTAACGGAAGCGGTACAAACGAAATTCTTTCGGTACTTACCGGTACTAACGGAGTACTAACGACACGGGCAATTTGTGCGATGTCGGAGAATTTTTTACCCTCGCTGTGGGAAATGCCACTTTTTTCCAGCCCGGAGTAAAAATCGGCCATAACTCCGTAACGGAAGTGGTACAAACGAAAAACTCTCGGTACTTACCGGTACTAACGGAGTACTAACGACACCTATAATTTGAGCGCGATCGGGAAACATTAATTTTTTTCCTATGGGAAACCCCATGTTTCTCCAGCCCGGAGCTAGCACATAAGAATCGTCCGTTACTCCGTAACGGAAGCGGTACAAACGAAATTCTTTCGGTACTTACCGGTACTAACGGAGTACTAACGACACGGGCAATTTGTGCGATGTCGGAGAATTTTTTACCCTCGCTGTGGGAAATGCCACTTTTTTCCTGCCCGGAGTAAAAATCGGCCATAACTCCGTAACGGAAGTGGTACAAACGAAAATCTCTCGGTACTTACCGGTACTAACGGAGTACTAACGACACCTATAATTTGAGCGCGATCGGGAAACTTTAATTTTTTTCCTATAGGAAACCCCATGTTTCTCCAGCCCGGAGCTCGCACATAAGAATCGTCCGTTACTCCGTAACGGAAGCGGTACAAACGAAAATCTCTCGGTACTTACCGGTACTAACGGAGTACTAACGACACGGGCAATTTGTGCGATGTCGGAGAATTTTTTACCCTTGCTGTGAGAAATGCCACTTTTTTCCAGCCCGGAGTAAGAATCGGCCATAACTCCGTAACGGAAGTGGTATAAACGAAAATCTCTCGGTACTTACCGGTACTAACGGAGTACTAACGACACCTATAATTTGAGCGCGATCGGGAAACTTTAATTTTTTTCCTATGGGAAACTCCATGTTTCTCCAGCCCGGAGCTCGCACATAAGAATCGTCCGTTACTCCGTAACGGAAGCGGTACAAACGAAAATCTCTCGGTACTTACCGGTACTAACGGAGTACTAACGACACGGGCAATTTGTGCGATGTCGGAGAATTTTTTACCCTTGCTGTGAGAAATGCCACTTTTTTCCAGCCTGGAGTAAGAATCGGCCATAACTCCGTAACGGAAGTGGTATAAACGAAAATCTCTCGGTACTTACCGGTACTAACTGAGTACTAACGACACCTATAATTTGAGCGCAATCGGGAAACTAATTTTTTTCCTATGGGAAACCCCATGTTTCTCCAGCCCGGAGCTCGCACATAAGAATCGTCCGTTACTCCGTAACGGAAGCGGTACAAACGAAAATCTCTCGGTACTTACCGGTACTAACGGAGTACTAACGACACGGGCAATTTGTGCGATGTCGGAGAATTTTTTACCCTTGCTGTGAGAAATGCCACTTTTTTCCAGCCCGGAGTAAGAATCGGCCATAACTCCGTAACGGAAGTGGTATAAACAAAAATCTCTCGGTACTTACCGGTACTAACGGAGTACTAACGACACCTATAATTTGAGCGCGATCGGGAAACTTTAATTTTTTTCCTATGGGAAACCCCATGTTTCTCCAGCCCGGAGCTCGCACATAAGAATCGTCCGTTACTCCGTAACGGAAGCGGTACAAACGAAAATCTCTCGGTACTTACCGGTACTAACGGAGTACTAACGAATGGCATTACTGAATTTCCTCAACTCCATAGGTCCGGGCTGGTGAAATGTACCTAATATGCGAGTGCATAACAATACCCAATGCTCAAAAAAATTTTCAGTGTTGGCATGGATGGATTTCTTGTACCCATGAATTCATTACTTTAATTGCTGTGAAAATACTCTCGTATCCAATTCACAGTATTTCTCTTTTGATTCGCATCAAACAGAAATATTTATAAAGTAAAAATTGTGAGTTACAGGTAGTTGAGTTATGTCTATTGATCACTATTTAAGTTACATTTTATTTGATGATAACTTATTAAAAGGTCTGATTTTAATATGTGTCTATTAATTGTACTTTTTATTACCTTTTTAATGCCTTTTTGCAGTTAAAATGTCGATTCTATATGTATAAAATGCATTTTTTTTTAAAATTTGTAATCAGTATATATTTTACAGACAATGTCAATGCATAAATTACAGTTTCTTTTTGTTAATGATTTTTTTTAATTCCCTCCTTAAGATATAAATTATGTGTGTTTATTGAGCTGTTTTTAAGTCTTAATTTTAATTAAGTTTAAATACTGGTTTTTAATGCTAATTTTCTGTTTCATTTTGCTCAGTTTTAAAGTATTATGGGTGTCTCAGAAAATTTTCCACTGAACAGATAATCTTTAATGTACTATATGGTTTCTGTACACAAAGTTGGTTAATCATATTTTTTTTTATCGCAACAAGATCAGAAAACTGCTTATATGTATTTTTAAATGGAATGAGTTATCCATAATTAAAAAAATACTATATTGTTTAAGGAGACCTTAAAGTAAAAAATCCAGCAGTGGGCCAATTAAGGAAATTTATATAATTATTATTAAAGTATTAGTGAATTCCAAAAGGTATTACATATGTTTTTTAGCCTAGTCCTTTATGTATCAAAATAAACATTCAAAGTTTCAAAATACATTTCTTGGTAAAAATTAAAAATGTTACCTTCTTCTGTGATCCAGTTGTGGGCATAGTAAATTTCTGAATCACCAGTAGTGATCTCCAGTCTTGAGTTTAGTGTGCATGGGCGTAGCAACAGATTTTTTATTTTTTTATTTTTTTTTGGGGGGGGGATTCAAATTTTCCCAATTTGAAACAAATTGCTCTTGTTTCCAGCCCAAATGATATGTGCAATGTGTCTATATAATAATAATGATACTTATGTGAAGACCAGAATTCAAAGAAGCCCACCTAATGATAGCATCGTCCAGTTTTATAAAATTTCCTATTTCACTTTCACATTTTAATAGCATTAGGCTGTCAAGTCTGTCATCACTTATAGTAGTTCACAATACATTTTTTATAATTTTTAATTGTCTAAAGGTTCTTTCATTAGATGCAACACCACAAGCTGATGTGAATGTTAAGATATATAGTTTGAAGGCATGACTCAAATAGTGTTTGAATTTCTTGGCATGAGTGAAAAGTTCATCAAGTGAGTTAACATTATGGTTTGAACATAAATCAAATATTTCCATTTGACTCTGCAAGTCATGTACATGAGGTCTCTTAGATCTAGGAGGAAACATATTAATAACTTTTCTAAATTAGTCATACTCAAATTTGCCTTGTTGAATAGTATATTTAATATGGAATGTATTGTTTCAATATTCTTTTGAATGTAGCAAACATTGTCATTTAAGCTCATTATTAAAGTGTGCAAAATTTCTTTAAATTCTTTCCTGTAAAACATATATATATTAATGTCCATTGTTGTGCTATTATTATCTATTCTCTTTGCTGGAACCCTTTTCCTATGGTGCTTTCAGAAGTCAGCTTCAGCTGCAGCATCTATTTCCAATTTCTCAGCAAATACGATTAAACTTCTTAACAGATATCCATCCCAGTGGAATCATCACTGATAGTTTGTAAGGTTTGGACAGTACTTTTTATTATATGGATGCAGTCAATGACATTAAAATTTGGCGTCTCCAGAATTTCAGTTAAAATTTTTATTTTACTCAAGATGTTTTTCATGAAAAAAAAAAAATTATGCAATGAAATCAAAAGTTTTCACTTTCATATAAATACCAAATACTTTTGTTCTTGTCGATGAATCAAAAGTCTTTTATTGAAAAATACTTTCTAGTAATTCTATTATCACCTCAGGAATTTGAAATTTCAAAAAATTTATCAGTTATCACAGGTTAGACAAAAAAAAAAATCAAAATATAATCAAAAGCTAAAATAATGCCAGATTTCACAGATTTGATTCGAATAAAAAAACTAGTCTTGTGTGCCAATCCCAAAACTTTTTTCTCTCATACAGGTTTCACATACTACACCAAAAACAAATAAGCACCAATTTATATTCATTTCTAACTGAATCTAAAATTTTATTAAACTTAGTCTGGCATTAGTTCTGGAGATATAGCTATCATGAAAATCATGCAAAATCTGGCATAGCAATGCCACCTGTTGGGTTATATATACCAAAACTTAATCAACATCTATTTTTGTCAAGGTCTAATGGAATCTGAAGTTTGGTGAAATTCAGAGCTTTAGTTCTTCAGATATAGCTATCTGAAAAATGTAGCATAGCAGCGCCACCTGTTAGGCGATTTACACCAAAAACTAATAACCACCCATTTATATCAAGGTCTAACTGAATCTAAAGTATTAATAAATTTCGTGCATTGCTTCTTGAGATACCGCGCCCATAAAATTTCTCTCACATACAAACACACACACACAGACAGAGGTTTTCTAAAAACAGTCCAATTGTGTTCAGGACCTTCTAAAACATATAAATCTGTTGAAAACCGGAAGTGGAAAATTTTCATGAACCCAATATTTTTTTCTTGTAAAGATAGAAGAAAGTAATAAACACTTTAAACATATGAAACTAGTAATTATCAATAATGTTTTCTAAAGCTTTGCTATTGCAACATTCTATAAGTGAAACATTTATCATTAATGAGTATTTTGGCTAGTTTTAGAAATGTATCTGAGAAAAAACTCTATGAATTGCTTCTCAGCTGTGTACAGCATGATTAAAAGAAAACTCGTCACCCTCAAGGCTAGAATCTTAGTGATGAACTCTCTCTTTAGCCTAAAATTTAAGGGAATTTTGTTTTTCGGTGGTGGCAGAGGTGTATTCAATTTCCTAATTATTTGATTTGTTAATTTTTTTTATTAGTGTCACATTATATTTACTCCAACTGTTATAATGCTATTAAATCATTTGATGTATTAAATTATATTACATATACAGTATGCTCTTAAAAATCTACAGCATGACACTAGAGTCCTGCTCAGATTGGGATGGAGCCGTCACAAATCCTGACTTTAACCCGACAGACTTCAAGCTAAATTCGAAATATTCATACCTGAACACGAAGTGAAAGAAAATAAATGTATAATTTTATACATTTATGGAAAAGTAATCCACAAGTTTACTGCTTATGTACAAAAAATAACACATATAAACCCATTACTATTCAAATATATAATTTTTTCATTTGACAATTATTCAGAATATCCTTTTGTATAATCGGTTCATCTCAAACTCAATTTGAAAGAAGCAAAGCACACCCTGAAGCATATAAAGTTTACTCGACCCACAAAAAACAAATGAATCATTCAAACCTAAAATGAAATACATCTCGGGTAGCCGATGCAGGACTGTGATTTCCAGTAAACCTGGAAACAATAAACCCAAAAAATTTTCACTGACTGCAACCGCACTCAAAATGAAAGAAAATTAATCCATATTTCAATATGATTGTTGAAAAGTTGACTACTGTAACATCTCTAATAACATTTTTATCTTTTATGTAGAAAAATGATTTTTTTTCATCTGAAAATATTTACGGTTTCTTTGGAAACTCAGGCAACATGAACTGACTCAGAATAGCGAAAACCCAAATTGAACACGAAACAATTAACCCTTTGATAACTGGCCAGGATTGATGACTAATTTTGCGATCAATCATTCTACAATTTCCAAAAAATTTCTTTGTGACAGATTTCTCTTGAAAATATCCTAATATAAGTATATGACAGATTTAAAAAAGTCTTACTCATAGAATAAAAAATAGTCCACTGCGACATATAGGTCCCAACCATAGTCCAATGATTCAAGACAACCTGACACACAACAAAAATAAGCTGTGTCAACCTGGCTCAATAAGTACTACTTCAGATTGAGTTGTGTTGCCTGATCCAATCCGGAACAAGGGACCTGAGACCAAGGGTTTTGCAGATTTCTGAAATTATATGAAATTTAGGTCATAGTCTGAAGAGAAAGGCAGAAAATGTTTGCAGAAAATCATTAATGAAAATTTTCTTATACCTATGGTATGCATCACAACATTTGCAAATTTCGTAACTTCTTAATGGTGTTCATGTGCTGATTACCTCGTGACCGATTCAATTTCACGACTGTTTTTCCTAATTGTTTCCTAATTTTTTTGTGATCATTTTCCAAAATTCACTATTTTTCTGTTAATCATTGACAGAATTGATTTTTTCGACCATTTGTCTAAATTCATGACATTTTTTTTTTGCAACCGATCGACAAAATTTGCTAATTGTTTTCGCCTTCTTTTGTCAAAAATTAGCAACTCTTTTCTATGATCGTTTGTTGGAATTCGGGAATCTTTTTCTGCAACAACTGACTGACAAAAATTGCTATTTTATTGCATGATCTTTCACAAAATTCCGATCGTTGACGAATTTTTTTCGACCATTTCCGAAATTCATGACATTTTTTTGGCAACTGATCGATGAAATTCCTTATTTGTTTTCACAATATTTTAATGCAATTCGATACTCTTTTCTACGATTGTCTTTTTCTACAACCGACTGACAAAAATGTATATTTGTTTGCGCAATCTGTTACGAAATTCCCCTATTTATGCAATTATTTGACTAAATTCATGATTTTTTTTGTTCAATCTTTTGACGAATTTTGCAATATTTTTCTGGAATAGTTACACTAAATTCGCGATTTTTTTCTGCATCCAATTGAAGATAATCGCTATTTGTTTCAGTGATCTTTAGCAAAATTCGCAATATTTTTTCATGGTCGTTTGAAAAAATTAGCGATTTTTTCCGCAAGCAATATGCCAAATTAACTATTTTTTCTAATTCCAACTCATAAAATTCATGATGATTACTGCAATCTGTGGACAAATTGCTTTTGCATAAAAAAATGAAAAGAAATTGTGGACTCCTGCTAAAATTAAAAAAATATTTGCTGAAGAATCACATGTTTCTAAAAGAAGTTAAGATAAGAAGGCAAAATCTCGCACTGCATATATTTATTGTGGGGGTCTATTTCTATTTTGTGCACAATTTGGGCAATCCTGCTTCAACCCCTATACCTAAAAAAACTTTGCTCTCCCTCCTCAAGAAACTCTTGAAATGGCACCCCTGCAGTAAAACCTGCAAAGAAGAAGTTGAAAAGGACTGAAAAAAGCTCCGACTTAGACTGGTTACCATCTTAGCAAGTATAATTGTATGGTGTTTTTTTCATCGAAACTTGATATTTTCCCCGTTTGAGGAAGAATTATGTTATAGATAGCTTTTGCTTAGATATGTGTCTCTGTAATACACCTATGCTCTTCAGAATTTTTTTTTATAGAAAGGAGGTTTTAAGAATCTGAAGGAATACCTGAAAAAAAACAGCACCTGTCTATAACTGAAAACTTTCTTAATATTTATTAATTCTACTTGTTAAGACAAAAACCTGTGTAAAAAGGAATATTTTAGAGGTCCCTTGAAATTCCGTATTAGAAGTATTACTGTCTTCGTATATATGATTCAATGAACATTTCTCGTTCAGAAAGGTTGTGGGGTACAACCAGCTACTCCACCGTTGGATATGCCACTACCTTAAAAAAACTGTGTCCCCCCCCCTCTCCAATAAATTTCTGAAATTGCACTTCTGGATTCAGCTCTTGCGGTCCATCTGGTTTTTGATAAATTTCAGTTGAATTTCTCTATCAATTTTCTCTACATTTGACTGAAAATGTTTAAATCTTTTTAGACTAGATGTGAAAAAAACAGAGTTCTTCAAAGACATTAAACAAATCTTAAATTAATATGCTAACGTTGCCAGCATGTTCTAGTTGGTATTAGTATGGGGGTCTTGTCAAGGTATGTAATGAACATGGGGACCGATGATCTCAGCTATACGTTTTTGTATACCAGTGAACTGCCGAGAAAGGTTGTGGGTGGGGGGTGGGGGGTACAGCCAGCTACTCCACCTTTGGATATGCCACTACCTTAAAAAAACTGTGTCCCCCCCCTCTCCAATAAATTTCTAAAATTGCACTTCTGGATTCAGCTCTTGCGGTCCATCTGGTTTTTGATAAATTTCAGTTGAATTTCTCTATCAATTTTCTCTACATTTGACTGAAAATGTTTAAATCTTTTTAGACTAGATGTGAAAAAAAACAGAGTTCTTCAAAGACGTTAAACAAATCTTAAATTAATATGCTAACGTTGCCAGCAACGTTACCGTATTGTTCGCAAAATCATACGACTGGAATGCCAGCTTGGAATAATCAACTTCTATTTCATTGAAGCACAGTCAAATTAAAACTACCATTCCCTTTCCAGTCTTGTCACTACATTCACTCATTTTGACCAGTGTTTCCCTAATTCTACCTTCATTACGTACAGTTCAGATAACAATAGACATTTTAACTTTGTGTGATAGATCTGGAGTTGTCAGCCATAATTGTGAAATAGAAACTATTTTTTATCTCAGAATAGATTTTTTGATGAATTTCTGATGCTATTATATTTATCATTTCATTTTGAGATTCTGGATTAATGTGTGTAACATGATATGATCTCAATTTTTTATCTTCAAACCAGCATTTGATTGTAGGATTGTGTCTGGAGATACGCTGTATCACTTCATAAAAATTTCCTTTATTAAAATCATCTGTGTTTGACTCTCGAAAAGTTAAGCCTTGCTTTCTGAGTGTTTTACAAGTATTCATTAAAATCTTTATAGCTTTTTTGTTGCACATTTGAACTTTTTCCTCCTCAATCAAAACGTGTCTTTTGATTTGTCAATTAAGGCATTAGTATACTTTTTCTTTACAATGAAATTACAATACTCATACAGAGCATAATAATTAGTTGGAGAGGAGAAATGCTGTTGGAGTTTTCCTAATTTATCTTTTCCACACCCTTTCATTTTACACCCTACTTTTACCCCGGTTTAAGTCCAAGCCTTTTTTCTTTTATCACAACCTATTCCGGCAGGAAAAAGACAACATACAAAGCAAAAAGCAGCATGAATTGCTGTACTGTATTCCAAATATTCAAATTCTGTATACCAATGGGGTTTAAATCTATTTTTTAAATCAGAAGGAAAATGTGCTAATTCAGGTTAATGTGAACCTAACTGAATTAGGTATTTTTTCTGATTTTCATTTAAAGTAGATCGACGCAAGCCAGGATCAAGATTAACTATTTCGGAGGTACTTCCATTGTCTTCAGTGGAAAATTCTAACTCATTGTTCAGTTTGCTCAACACTCTTCATCCATCCTCAAGAACAATATCACAGCATTCTTTAACTGAAGTGATTGAGTTTATAACCTCAACTAGTGCCAGTTTCTTGTTAACTATTTCTAATTTATTATACAGTAGCCTCCCTCTTAACCGGAACTCTGCTTTAACCGGCCGACTTTTTTCCCAAATCAGGCAAAATTTAGATCGAACGGAAAATTTCGTTTATAAATGGATACGCGTTGACCTTCACAACAAAGGAAACTGGAATGACAGGATTATTTCATTCGACGGGGAGGGGGAGTTTGGAAGAATACCTCTACAAGTAGCTGACCTTGAGAAGACGAATAGGAAAATAGGATCTTCCTCCCTTTTCACGGAGCAGAATGTAACTGGCACTGTTTCACATTTTCTTTCTGTCTCCCCGTGAAAAGTAATTTTTTTCTCACTCCTGATGTTTTCAGTTTTTGTTTGAGATGGATAGTTACGGGGAAAAATGGAAACATGTTGTTGTGTCGATGGAGAAGCGATTAGATGCTTTACATATAATGGATAAAGGTGAAAGTATAAAGTCAATTGCGTTGGAATTTGGTGTCGGTGAAAGTACTGTTGGCGATTGGAAAAAGAAAAGAAAAGACATTGAGGCATTTTCTTTAAGTCTTGCGAAAGCTGCGCTGAAATCCCGATCCACTTTGAAAAAGCCCAAACAAGAGAAATTAGATCAGGCATTATTGATATGGTTTAATCAAGAAAGATTGAACGGAAAGCCAATCAGTGGACCGATACTGAAGGAGAAAGCGTTAATTCTGCATCAGAAAATAGGAGGAAGTGATGAATTTATAGCAAGTAAGGGTTGGCTAAATAGGTGGAAAAAGCGACAAGGGATTCACCAACTAACAATTTCAGGTGAAAAGTTATCTGCAGATGTACTAGGGGCAACAATCTTTCAAGAAACGCTCGAAAACCTAATACAGAAAAACGGTTTAAAAAAAGAGCAGATTTACAACGGAGATGGAACCGGTCTGTACTACAAAATGTTACCATCCAAAACTCTAGCCACGAAGAATAAAGCTGCTGCACCAGGCTTCAAGAAAAGCAAACACAGAATAAAAGTATCGTTATGCAGCAATGCTACTGGGACCCATAAGCTACCACTCATGCTAATCGGTAAATCAGCTAAACCCAGGGCATTTAAAAATATAAATATGAAATCTCTTCCTGTCTACTATCGTTCCTCGAGAACTGCATGGATGAACCAAGAGCTATTCAAAGAGTGGTTTCATTCTCAGTTTGTTCGATCTGTCACAAAGCATTTACAATAAAAAAATTTGCCGGTTGTTATGTAATATTTAATTTAATCATATTTCAATATTTGTAAGTTTTCTATGGCAACATATATTTACTTTAAATTTAACTCTGACTTTTGGCAACAGTAGTGAAATCCAGTTAATAAACATGCTTGGATGATGTATGTTGTGTGATCTCTTGAGTGTTCAATAGTTACTATTAATTTAGTGAATTTTAATGTTTTAATAATGTTTTAATATAGTTCATTGGCGACGAGCGTGAAGTACGTTTCCGGCTAGATCAAATGAAAAGTTCCGTGTTCTAAAACTTCGTTTCTTGACTTACGAAGATTTCACGTGTGTTTGATAATGTCGGAGTCTGAAGATGAAAATGACAAGTATCATCCTCAGACTGGCAGAATGCCAGCCTATGATGAAAATGACTGTTTCGAAGAATATCTGCTTCAAATTGAATTTTACTTTGAAGCGAACAGAATTAAAAAAGATGCTGACAAACGAGCCACTTTATTGACATGTGTTGGAAAAAAAGTGTTTTCCACATTACGAAACCTCGTTCAACCTAAAAGTTTAAAAGACATTCCTTATAGTGAGATCATCAAAGTATTAAACGGCCATTTCTCCCCACAGACATCAGTAATAATGCAAAGATTTCGATTTTACAATTTAAAGCAAAATGCAGAGGATGTTGCAACTTTTATTGTAAGAATCAAAGAGGCAGCAAGTAAGTGTTCTTTTGGACAATTTCTGGATGATGCAATCCGAGATAAACTTATTTGTGGTTTGGCAGACCAGCAAATTCAGAACAGATTGTTAAGTGAAAGCAACCTTGACTTTAATAGAGCATCTGAGATTTCTCTTGCAATGGAAACGGCCAGTAAAGAAGCAAAATTTTTTAAGGTTAGAGAGGATAATGTTCTCGAAATTTCGGGTGCTAATGAAACGTTCAGAAAAAGAGCTCCTGTTCAAAATAACAGTTTTCAAAGTAAGGAGAGAAATCGCGGATATACAAGTAAGTTTGAAAATAAACACCAAATAAACAAGAACAACAAAAATTGTAAACATTGTAGAAAAAGGCACCGAGATGAATGTTCTTTTAAAAATGCTACTTGTTATAAGTGTAATTGCCAAGGGCACATAGCCAGTGTTTGCAAAACTTCTACAACAAACTTTGTGGATGAAGCATTTGATGAAATGTTCATAAACACAATTTCAATATGTGCAGCTGTTGCAGATGAAGTTCCCAAGCCTTACCTAGTTAATATATTAATAGGTAGTACACCAGTTGACATGCAAGTAGATTCAGGCAGTGCTCATTCAATTATGTCTAAAGACAAATTTGAGGATTTAAAATTAGGCATACTTGAAGAGTTGGAAGTTCCAACATTGTGTTCCTATCTAGGTCAAATGTTAAAAATTATTGGAAGGTTTAATGTGCCTGTAAAATTTCAAGGAAAGACTTTGTGGCTACCATTAGTTGTTATTGAAACACCAAATAGACCTACACTCTTGGGTCGTCACTGGATCCAACAGCTTGGCATTGATCTAAACGGTCATATTGCAAATGTTAATGGTATAAATGAAGATATAATAAAACAGAATTTAGAAAATCCAAGGGTTGAAGCCGATTTGTCTCAAGATGATATTTTACAATATTACTACTCCAAATTCCCCAACTGTTTTAATTCAAATGATTCTAGAGGAATGTTAGGTGAAGCAGTAAACATAGCTATGCGAGAAGATTCTGTACCCATTTTCTGTAAATCTAGGCCAGTTCCTTATGCCATAAGACAATTGGTGAATGAAGAATTGAACTCTTTAGTTCAAAAAGGTGTATTAGTGCCTGTAAGTCACTCCAAATGGGCAACCCCCATAGTCCCAGTACCCAAAGTGAACAGTGAAGGCAAAAGATCTGTTAGAATTTGTGGGGACTTTTCAGTAACTGTAAACAAATTCTGTGAAACTCAATTTTATCCACTTCCATCTCAGGAAGATATTCTAACAAATATAGGATCAGGAAGATATTTTTCAAAAATTGATTTATCAATGGCTTTCCACCAGTTGTCTATAGCTCCTGAATCTCAAGAATTGTTGACGTTGAACACACCAAGGGGTTTACTGCGTTATACCAAACTACCTTTTGGTATCAAGTCAGCATCTTTCTTGTTCCAAAAGAAAATGGATGACATTCTAAAGGACTTTTCATTTACTGATTGCTACATTGATGATTTATTTATACGTGCAAAAACGAAGGAAGAATGCAAACACAGAACAGAACTGGTGCTGCAAAAACTACATTCTTACAATGTGAAAGTGAATGTCCACAAGTGTGAATTTTTCAAGGATACAATTAAAGTTTGGGGTCATGTTAAAGATCCTGAAGGTATTCATCCACTTAGAGAGAAATGTAATGACATTTCAAATACACAAATACCTAGTAATGTTACTGAGTTAAAAAGTTATCTAGGGCTTCTTGGATATTATCAACATTTTATGCCAAATTTATCTTCAAAGCTGAAACCTTTATACAATTTGTTAGAAAAGGACATAAAGTGGGATTTCAACCAGGAATGTATTGATGCATTTAAAAAAAGCAAGACATTACTAGATAAACATAATGTTTTGGTACACTATGACATAACAAAGTCCATTGTTTTACAGTGTGATGCATCTGAGTATGGTCTGGGAGCAGTTTTATGCCATGAGTCTTCACCTGGTCTATTAAGACCAATATTTTTTGCATCAAAAACTCTTAACAAGGCAGAAAGAAACTATGCTCAGGTACATAAAGAAGCTTTGGCTATCATTTTTGGCATTAAACGTTTCAACAAGTATTTACAAGGCACAAAATTTGTCATTGAAACAGATGCAAAGCCCTTGTTGACTTTGCTAGGGCATGATAAACCCGTTCCGGAAATGTCAAATTCAAGGATGCAAAGATGGGCATTAATTTTATCCAGCTATGACTACATTATGAAGTACAAAAAGGGCAAAGATCTTTTGCTAGCAGATGCTCTTTCTCGTCTCCCCTGTAAAGATAGTGAACCAGTTGACAAACGTGCTCATGAATTTGTATGTTATTTTGAAGAATTTGAGGACCTGACTACCAAAGATATTCAAAAGGCTAGTGCAGTTGATTGTGATGTCAGTAAAGCAATAAATTATACCAAATTTGGTTGGCCACAGGTTGTTGCAGATTCTTTACAAGAATATTACAAAATTAGAGATGAACTGAGCATTGAAAATAATTGTTTACTAAGAGCAAATAGATTAGTAATCCCAAAGTGCTTAAGAGAAAAGGTTCTTCAACTCTTACATACTGAACATCCTGGAATAGTGCGAATGAAACATCTTGCTAGGGGATACTTTTGGTTTCCAAAAATAGATAAAGAGATTGAGTCATATGTAAACAAATGTGCCCCATGCCAATTAACAAGGGCAAGTGCACCTAAAGTTCCATATAATAACTGGCCTTTAACAGGCAAACCATTTGAAAGGATCCACATTGATTATGCAGAATATGAAAATCACAATCTCTTAATTGTTAAAGATTCATATTCAAAGTGGATTGAAGTTGCACTTGTTGCTAACACAGATTCTCAGTCTACAATAAAAAAGCTTCGACAGATTTTTGCTACCTTCGGTTTACCAAGTGATGCAAACAGTTACTGATAATGCAAAACAGTTTAAATCTGATGAATATGTAAAATTTTTTAGGTCAAATGGTATTGTCTTGAGAAATTCACCCCCATATCATCCAAATTCAAATGGAGCTGCGGAAAAATCTGTTAATGTCATTAAGAACATGTTAAAAAAACACAAGTTTTCTAATAAGGTTTATGATGGCTTTCAACATAGACTAGACTGCATACTATTTGCTTATCGAAATACGCCTTCTTCAGTCACATTGAAGACTCCTGCTGAGCTCATTTTCAAATTTACACCACAGACCAAGATTACAAAGCTCAGAAGTGATCACATTATGCAAGAAAAGAGCTACCAAGAGTGTCAAAGATCTCGGTCAACGGTCAGTGAAAGATATTTTAATGTTAAAGAAGAGGTTCTTGTGAAATCTACTCGAAACAAGGAAATTAAATGGTTTCCTGGTACAATCACGAAGAAAATTAGTGAAAGTACCTATTTGGTACATATAAATGGCCAAGTGCGTTTTGTACATGCGGATCATTTAAGAAAGTGCACGCTTCATATTACTGAAATCCCTGTGCAACATAGTTTGCCACAGGATTGTGCAAGTGGATCTTCAGTGACAGTCAATGATTCAAATGCAAGGACTATTTCAGACTCAATGGAGGATGAGACAACATCTCAAATGCCTATAGAGACAACAGAGGAAGCAGATAAGGAAAAAGTTTTATCTAGAATTATTAAAACACCTAAACAAACTATGGACTGTCATCAAAACCCCAAGACCTAAAAGGCTCATAAAGCCTCCAAATCGATTAGATTTGCAATTCTCCAAATGTTTATTTAGCCCTATAATATGCCATGTTTTATTCGATTTTTTCTTAAGGGGGGAGAGTGTTATGTAATATTTAATTTAAGCATATTTCAATATTTGTAAGTTTTCTATGGCAACATATATTTACTTTAAATTTAACTCTGACTTTTGGCAACAGTAGTGAAATCCAGTTAATAAACATGCTTGGATGATGTATGTTGTGTGATCTCTTGAGTGTTCAATAGTTACTATTAATTTAGTGAATTTTAATGTTTTAATATAGTTCACCGGTAAAGGCACTTCTTCTCCTAGACAATGCACCATCTCATCCAAGTGAAGTTGAACTTAAAACAGGAAAAATTGAAGCAATCTTTCTACCATTAAATGTAACGTCACTCATACAGCCAATGGATCAAGGCATTATAGAAAGTTTCAAAACAAGATACAGAAGAAAGCTATTGACTACTTTAAGCTTGGAAGATGATACCAATGATTGCCTTGTCGATTCTCTGAAAGCTATCTCTATATAAGATGTTGTCTACATGGCAGCTGCAGCGTAGACAGAGATATCTGAATCAACACTAATAAAGTCTTGGAGAAAACTTTTTACTCAAGAACAATATGAAATTGAAGGAACTCTGATGGAACCTGAGCAAACTGAAGAAACAGATCCTGATCTGTCTGCAAACTGTTTTGTAAAAACATTTAAAAAACTTGAGGGATGCGAACAGATCACCGTAGAAGATGTAGAAAAGTGGTTTGAATCTGACAGATCTCAAGCATGAAACATTATTTGATGAGGATATAATTGGGACTGTAACTGATGTTGCTCAACATGAAGACGATCCTGATGATGATCCAGATGAAGTTAAAATTCCTGAACTGTTAAAATTCCTCATACGGAAGGGGTAAAAGCATTAGAGTTGGCACTACGCTATGTGGAGCAGCAGCCAACAGCTTCCTCGGTTGAACTTTTGATGTTTAAGAAATGGAGAGATTATGCTGCAAAATGACGGGCATCTTGCTTTCAACAGAAGAAGGTCACTGATTTCTTTATGGTTCATTAACTCAAATTTACATAATGTAGATTTCAACTTCTTATAAAGGTATGTGAAACGATTTTCAGCAATTTAATTTGAATTAAATATTTTTTAGTATTTGTTATTGGTGATAATTTTTCATTCAATTCAGTTAATTATAACTTGTATTCATTTCAAAAAATATATAGAAAGTATATACTTCTATAAACTACACAAATTAAAAACTAAATACATTCTATGCATTTAATTAAATAAATATGCAGCTACGTATTTAATTTTTTTACTTCTCCGATTTAACCGATTTAACCGGTTTTTCTCTTAACCGGCTAACTCTTGGTCCCGTTTAGGCCGGTTAAACGGGAGGCTACTGTATTGAGTAAAATATTTTTGCTTTCAGTTAATTTTTCAAGTACAAAAGAAATTCGCAGGAAAGACACCCAGTCCGATTCATTTTCATTTTTTTCTTTAGATTGGCTTTAACTTGTGAAACTTATAATCTTATTTTGAAATTCGTTATTTTTTTTTTAGATTGGCTTTGAGTTGTGAAATTTGCAATTTCATTTTGAAATTCATTATCTTGTTTGGATTGGTTTTGAGCTATGAAATATGAATCTCATTTTGAAATTCATTATCTTTTTCAGATTGGATTTAAGTTGTGAAATATACAATGTGAGTTTCAAATTATCTTTCTTTTGAAGAATCCATATTTTATTATGTAAGACGTATTCCTTAGTCACATACAAATATTTATCAGTGTTTGTGTACTTGTCTATAGAGAAAGTAAAATCTCTTTTTTTTTCAGATTTTTTATTCATGTGCATCATGTCACTATTACAGCACATGTCAATTTTTTATTCCTTTGATGGACTGCTTTCATGGTCATATTACTGTTCCAGTTTCACATCGTCCATCTTTTTTCCTTCTTCGAGCTGAAGTCTCGAATGGATTTTTTTGTTGCTCCAGATTCCTGCACAGAAACTCTATTCCCATTGTGAATGGCTCGTTCGTGCTGAGATTTATAATCATTATTAAATACAGTTTACAGCCACAACGTTGAACTTTACACCTCTTTGGTTAAATATCTCATAAACACGTAAATGTAAACAAACACAACTAAGATATATTTCCACACACAAATTAAAAGAACCAATGGCTTTTGTATTCACATTTGCTGATATAACACCTTTTTCTTGACAGTACACGGTTACCAAATTTTTTCTGGCAAAAACTTGTCAGATCTTGTTGCCCAGCTGCGTTTCAAAGGAGGTGGCTGCTAGAAATGAGATGTGCTCGAGCTCATTCTTTCTGAAACTGAAAATTTTATTTCTTCACAAAAAGAAATAAAAAAAAAAACATTTTTTTCCCTTAAAAATCACTTGTTCCATTTCAAGTTACTTTAATGCTCTTTGAGATCAGAATGAAGAGGAAACAGACATTGTGTTTTCCTTTTCTAGTATTAAAATATGCTATTTTAAAAGAAAATTTATGATATATACAGCTTAATATCTAGGATTGACAGGGACAACCAAAGCCTTTGTATAACTGCTCTGGCGACGATATGGCGCAAATCGGAAGAGATGCAAATCATTTTTTGTGGAGTTTTCGTTTCTGACAGTTGAATATTTTTTAATTGGAACATCTGTTTATTTGTAGAGATCTAAGGCGAAAGGAATATATGATTTTTTGTTTTTAGTCAACCAGCATTAGTTTAAGGTGTGTGAATTTTTTGTCTTCTATTATGTACGAGTCATAATCGTCATTTCGCTCTTCATTTGAAAATAACGTTAATGATTTTAAAAGCAATCACTGGTGTTAGTTTAAAAGGAGACCAAAGTTTTGGAGGATATAAACGGAGTGGATTAGAGTCAGCTGCTGATGGACAGGAGTAGAGAAATTCAGGTCTGGTATAGATGCATGGTAATTTCGTAGAACCGAGAAGCACAATAACAGATTGAGTCTGACTGCTTTCTTGTTTACTGATTTTGCACTCAAAAACGTAGTGAGAAAAACAATTTAAAAAATCTCATTTGTTTACTGTTATTTTTTAAAAAAGAAAAGTCTTTCAAAAATCTAGAATTTCCCAACTATAAGCTCAAATTTCTCAAGTTCACATATATTGGGGGGCAGACTCCCCCCCATACCCCCCCATAGCAATGACCTCTGCTTACATTATTGATGATTTCATTGAGGAAGAGGATAATAGGCCCTCGAGGTCTTTGGACCTCAATCTTGTTGAACATGTTTGGGATAGTCTAGGAAGAGACATTTCACAGTGTAACCTCCCTCCTAGGACCCGCCAGGAGTTAAAAGCCGTTCTTTTGGAAGAATAGGATTTGTTGCCACAAACATTTATTGAGACCCTCTTAAACTGTATGAGAGCTCGTGCACAGCAGCGCACAGACAGCAGTGCACAGTGGTAACTCCATATTAGACAGACTTTTCCTGAGATAAATGCTTTATCTCTGATTCATGATTTAACACGTTTTGATATACCCTGCTTCTTAATTCACAATTAAACTCTTTTACACATTGTTATGTTGCTTTATTCTTTCGCCCATAGTAATATACCTCTGCGCCAAATTTTGTGGCAACACAGTGTGAATAGTTCATCCGTTTTCACAGATTTTATGTTTATGACTTTAATTTTAGAAATGAGTGTAATATATTGACAGAGATTAATTACCAGTCATAATTTCACAACATAAATCACGTTAAGAAACTTTTCATTTTTTTTTCTGAAGAAAGAAATTGAATAGTTTTTCTAATCAAACTGAATTTCATGTGTGTGAGTTTATACATATATATCAACATTTTCTAACAATGTCAAATTTGCGTTCTCAGAATTAAATGAATATTTTAGAAAGTAAAACAAGTAAACAACAACAAAAAGTCAATAGATCGTTGAAAAAATCAATTTTCAATGAGGTTTTACTTATTATTATTTTTTTAAGTTAAATCTTCTTTGACTTTAGTTTCTGGAGTATAAATTTATTCTTTAATTTCACATATTTCATTGAGGTTTATTGTAAAATGTTTCCATTTGAAAATAGAATGTTATAGTTTATTTACAGGGACATCTAAAAAAATCCAGTACATTGTGGTCTGTGGTACAGTGTGTGAAAAAAATCGTTTGCAGTACATTTTAATAAAGTTATACTCTTTCAAACATACTGAAATTCATAAAACATTTTTGACATTGTGGAAGAAGAAAGGCATGAAATGCCATGGTCTTTATTTGTTTATTTCCAAATAAACAATAAATATTGAGTTGCATTATGACAAAAATTATTGATTTTTTCTTTCAAAATATGTTACATACTATAAAAAATATTTCATTTTCTGATAAATAAGAGTTTTGTTGACAACATCTTAAGTTATTGTTGCCTCATGATGTCAGTTCTGCAGTGTAACATATTTAAATTTAGTTCAAAGTGCTGGCAACAATCATGATTATTGATTGAATGTTTTATCACTGATAATTTATCTAAAAATGAAACAAACAAACTGTCATTAAGAGACAAACGATTGTTTATAACTTAAGATTTAAATCATTTATCTAAAGCAAACTGCCGTCAGTAGACAACAGTTGCTTACAACTCAAAATTTTATCCATTTTCCAATAAGTGTAACAACCAAAAAAAAAAAAAAATGATAAACACTTATAATTCAAGATGCGAATCATTTATCTGAAAATGAAGCTAACAAAAAACTGTATTCAAGAGATGACAGTCCCTTATATTTCAAGATGTTTTATAATTTATATGAAAATGAAACAAATAACAACAAAAAATGTAAAACACTGCCGTCAATAGACATGAAGGGATTGTTGTCTCTGGATGGCAGTTTTTTGTTTGTTTAATTTTAAGATAATTGATTTACATCTTGCAGACATTAAAATGTTGTCCCTCTATCTGTTGAAATCTGCCTTTTTGGGGACGATTTTGTTCATTCTGTGGATTGATGCAAAAATGCAAAGAAAATGTTGCGAGTTATTTGAAGTAGGAGGGTGGGTGGGGTGTCAAGAAGTTTCATTTTCTGAGTTTTCATGCACTCAAATCCTTTGTAGGAGCTAGTTTGCTCGTACCATAGGGAAGAGCTATCGGATCAAAGGTCAGCTTGATTGTCGGATATGTATTTTGTAGATTGAAAATCTACTTTTTAGACTTTAAAATGGGAAGTAGTTTTGAGAAAGACTATTGTTTTTTCTGAGACATAGAGGAGCAGTGTGCTCTATAGTTGTTGGGTCAAAGGGCATCTCGATGCAGAATTAGCAAAGGGATAAATCTGCAGACTTAAGAGATGGTTCTATCTGGATTGATGGGCTTTTTTAAGACCATAGTGATAAGAGCTTTACTTTTGGTTTTTCTGCATTCATTATGATGTTTAAACTGTTTGTTTTATCCAATAAATAATCACTGTTTCACAAATATTTGCTTAAAAAATGTTTTAAAATTTTATTTCAAAAATATGTGAATACTCAATAAATAAATTAATACATATAGCTTCTTTAATAATAAATGTAGAAGTTTGTCTGTGTATCTGTGAGTCTACTGTGTTCTGAAGAGACTGTTGAGCATAGAGCTACAAGATTTGGCAGTAAGGTACCTATATATCGTAAGTTATGCACCTCAAAGCTGGTCTTTGGATCTTTTGATTGATTTTTTTAATTAAATTTTTTATGTGATCTTATTTTTTATTTATTATTATTATTATTATTATTTTACATTATGTGGAAATTTTTCCACATTAGTAAAAGAAAATCCGGTTTCAGTTTTTTAGCACCATACAGTAAATTTTGTTTTCTTTTCAATAAAGTTCATTTGGATTCCATGCAATGATTTTTAAATTTTTCATCAATTTTATATTACTTTCCTATGAATTTTTTGTTTTTTTTTACATTTTGTGGTGAGTTTCTGACATTTATAAAATAAATTAGGTTTGTAATATTTTAACCAATATAGTAAAATTTGTCCTCTTTTTAACCCTCTCACTGACAAGGCCGTGTTAACACGTTCAGAAAACTGTCATCCGAAAAAGGCGAGCCCTTCTTAAGTCGGTCTCCTAGAACGGCTTCTATACCGGCGAAGCCGTGATAAGTCGTTTGGAGAAAATACCTCCAATACTGGCGTGCCCGTGTGTAAGAAATATGCCTACCCCCTTTCATTAGGCGAAGTATCTTCTCAACAATAGATAATTGCTACAATTCCCGGGCGAGGGGCAGTTTCCTGTTTTTTTCAAATTGTCCCTTCCTTTCGTTTCCGGAGATAGATGACCAAATGGATCAAGAATTTCGACTAGATTTGTAAAAAAGAAAATCTTATCATTGGGAAGAAATTTTTATTTCTGAGTATTGAGTTATATAATAATATTATTCTATTTTTCTATACATAATTACAAGTTTTATTTGTATTAATTCATTGCAATAATGAAATCCCAAGTATTTAAAAATCGTTTAAAGATGTGATGTGTACGAAATTTTAAAGTTTAAAATTTGCACAATTTTGCGAAAAGGGGGACAAAAGGAGCTCGGAAAATGAATGGATGCCAAATTTTTACTACTAACCACGGTTTTAATAATTTATTTATTCATTTTTTGACCGGCGATCATTTACCCGGGGAATTTCTTTTTCTGTTTTCGTCATTTTTTTTTTTTTTACAGTCGCAAGACATCATGATTTCTCTAACAAATAAGAGCAATTATCTGTAAAGTTATTTATTAGTTGTTTAAGATTTCTGAATTAAAATTAAACCTTTTAAAGTTGCAAAATAAACGCCAAATATTTATTAAATAGAATTTAATTATGTTTCTGTACTTTATCAGTTTTGTGACACAATTTTATTACAAAGAGAAGTGGAGGGGGGGGGGGGGATTGAAACTTGCGCTCAGTTTTCTCTTCGCACGGTCCTGCCGAAATATACCAGGATTTCTAGCTA
The DNA here is from genome assembly GCA_963931845.1 of Maratus michaelseni. Lineage (NCBI taxonomy): Eukaryota > Metazoa > Arthropoda > Arachnida > Araneae > Salticidae > Maratus > Maratus michaelseni. The sequence continues at coordinate 420,493,654 of OZ007591.1, read as the reverse complement.
CTTCATGCCTTGTCGAAAAATTATCAAGTAACAGTCATTAAAATAATTTGTAATCTTTGCATAAAAAGAAAACAGAAAAAGTTCTGTGCCCCGCATCGATCACTATACAGTTACCAACTTAAATTATGCATCTTCCGTTAAAAATATGCTTCAAATGGCAGAAAAATTACTTTGCATTCTACAAATGTTAATTTCATGTTAAATATTAAATTTTACTTAATACTTCAATTTTAAATAGTTCGTATACTATAGTCTTTCTAAGGTGGTTTCTAAGGTAAGTCACGTTACATCTAATGAAAACCTCCCAAAATTCAGGACAACGAGATCGACCGTACAAGAGTACACAAACCTGCCTTACACCATCACATCGGTCAACCAAATTTTCAATTCTTGTAGCAACCCCTGAGCTTCATAAAACTTTGAACAAATTGTAACACATTTCGTAGCTGTCAACAGTACTGGAAAAGTTTTCGTTTCTCTGCACTTGCTCGAATTTTGCAATTTGAAACCGTTAATCAAATAAAGAGAATAATAAAATCAAATAAAGCAGGTCCATAACAAGAAGGGTCAGGAGGTGAATTGCCCTCCCTCCACACTTCCTTACACTCTCCCAGAATTTCAGAACACTAAAGTAAAATAAAATAAAATTTTGAACCCCCCCCCCCATATTTTCAACTAGAAGCGCCAAACGTAGGTAATTGATTTTTTTGTTAAATTATGTTTTGAAAGTATGTTATGTTTTATGGTGCTAATGCATCCTAAATACCATATTTATCAAGTAATAAACCTAACATGGCACCACATTCCTTCAAAATGTTTTTCGTTATGAATTGCATTCCACGTTTTTGCTACAATTTTTATGTGCAGTTTAACTCAGTTTCTTCTATTTCTTACTTAAATATATATATTATTTCTAAAGGCTTATTTCTGTGCATACTGGTGAAAAAGGGTAAAAATGGGGGGGGGGTACAATTATAGGTCTCCGTGAATTTCATTCCCAAGATATTTTTTTACAGGGTAAAACTTCAGTGTGTATTAAATTTAAACTGTTATTTTTTTGTAATGGAATCAAAGTAGATCGAGTCAGATCTCCCATGTGTTGGAAGAAAGAATCATCAAGAATTAATCAATCGCATTCCCAGAAGTTAGTGGAGAGGGGACAAAACACATTTCCTAACTATTAGGAAGAAGGAAGTCCCGTGTTGTTTATATCACCTACCAAGAAAAAATAATCAATGTCACCGTCGGCACTTGATCGTAAAAGTCAGGCCCCACAAGGCACAAAGGTATATTTTCATTGGAAACCAATATGACTTCAGGCCGTTTGTTCAAAAATTTAACATTTCTTTCAGGACTTGTTTTTTCAGATCTTATCTTCTAATGATTTTTAAGAATTCGAGCTTGACTACATGTAAATTCCTTTTGACACTGTGTGTGCCATGTGCCGTGTGTACTCTATTACTATTTACTACTTGTCCTCATTTGTCTCTGAGCAAATATAGTCAAAGTGATACCACTGTGATGTTAAATTTTTTTGAGGGACTAGTGTTGAGACAACTACTCCCCCCCCTTCCCCAACCAAAATATAATAATGTGCAAAAATTTATTTTTCCCAATAGGTACATCCTCTTTCCCTACCCCAGCCAAAATTGAACTCTTGGGTGAGTTTCTGTGGTTAATAATTTAAAAGCCCGTCTCACACTGTACAAATTTGCTGCGAAAAAGGAAAAAAAAATAAGTTGCATCCTCTTTAGAGGTAAATAAATTCACACCCCCTCCCTTCCTCGAAATGTTAAAAAAGAGGAGGGGTGGGTGGAAGAGAAATCAATATAATAGGTATTTCTAAAAACTGTTCAACATTTTTGGATGTTTGTACTAGTTACTCCCCCCCCCACCACCACAAAATAAATTCTGCATACGCCACTAGAATTGTGGCATCAATCAGACAACTCACGGTGTAAATTGCATAAGAAACGCTTTGGCAGGAAAATAGTTTACTTATAATATAATCGAAATTGCCACGCTTTCGTTTTTATACACAATTTTGCATAGATGTATTCTTTTCATTTATCATCCATTTTCTGAAATAATGATTTTCCCGCTCTTTTAAATAACTAAATTAACCCTATACCTTTTTTTCTATATTTTATACGTGTAAAAGTGGCCTTTTTTCCGACCACGTAAGAAATACATGATATTTGAATTCTAAGGTAATTTTTTTTTATTTTATGCTTTTTAAATACGTTTAGGAAATAAATAAGTTTTCCTTAATAAATTTAATTAGTTCTGTGGCAATTGTAACAAACAGTTGAAGTTCTTGCAATAAAGTGCCCTATTTTACATGATTTTATAAACTATGATATGTCCGATTAAGGGGGGGGGGGGGCAAATTATTAACATATAAATATATATGGATTAGAGTTCGTCGGATTATATACGATTTTTTTCCAACCCAAAACATTTTCATCAACCCATAACCCAATCCGAATCCGACATACTTTCACCCAAAAACTACCCGAACCCGAATGAAGGAAAAGTACTCCATATTTTAACGCAATTATGTAAAATTAGTATACAATTGTATATCTAAATTTCATTTTAAATTTTAAGAGGAAAATGAACATATATAACAATATTTTACCCTACCCTCTGTTCGGTGATGTCGGGTTGACCTATTTATTTTCACTTCGGGTCGGGTTCAGGTAAGGCTCACTTTAATTGTTTCAGATTCGGCTTGGGTATTGACACTTGCAGTCCGTGTTTGTGTTGATCCAATTACTCAAAAGAAGCTCCAAAATACTTTCTCATGTGGAAAACTATATGTTTGAATATACTAATGAGTACATATTGATTTTTAAAGATAATATTGATACTAGAGATACGACTGAAGACTACTTTTCCATCATTGCATTAAAACATGGGATAATTTTCTTTCATTTCGGGTTCAGGTCGGGTTGAGGTCGACGAAAGTTATTTAAAAGTATTCGAGTCTCGTTGCGGGTCAACTAATTTTGTTTGTCTGGTTCGAACGGTTTTCGGGTTGACTTGATATAGAATTGTTGGGTTCGGATTTGCCATAAACCGAACTGCGAGGATGTCTAACGCCTATTATGTTATTTAAAATAGGGGATCCAGTCCGAGTTTCCCAGGTTACAGAACATATAGGGTTTTTGGTATATATATATTTATATATATATTTTAGATTTCCCTCTGACAAAACCAAAGAGCATTTTGTTTAATCAAAAATCGCAATAATGTATTCAAATAAAATTTTTCAAGTGATACTTTCGTATTAGCCGCATGCCAAGTGTAAACATGTGAAGAAATCACAAAAGAAATGACCTTTTTGCCATGATGCGGTAGTTGGAACCGCCTACTTCGAAACCTAACTTGTTTGCAGGCGGAGCCGGCAGAGTTTTTTTTGCTATAAGGATTGGTCCTATAAAAAACTTGTCAATATAAAAGTTTTAAATAATATTAAGAGGATTTATAATAAATTTAAGCAGATTTGATATCTTGTGAATTGACGAAGTTATGAATTTTTTTCTTCTAAACACCCCCTCCCTCCCCTTGGGGCTATTTTTAATGATATCAAAAATCTGTCATACATAAAGTTTTGCCCTTTTTTTAGAAGTAATAATAACTTTAAACGGTTTAGATAGATATCATAATTAAGAAATTATGTTTTTTTCTGTTTTCACAAAAGTCCCTCCATCCCCCCCCCCCTTGGTTCGATTTTGCCCATTAACGACCTAGACCAAGATTTTATGCCCTTTGATTTTATGTATCAGTTTGGAAGAGATTTGTGCAGAATTATTGCAGTTATCGTGTCCATAAAACAGTGACTATATATATATAAGTTTTGAACTGGGGGGGGGGGGTGGTTTTGGGCTCTGGGAATCATGATCGGCGTAGATTTGCAAATATTTTTCAAAAATTCCAACTTAGGTTAGAATGTAATAGGCAGTATTTCTTACGAAATCTACCTGAAAGAAAAAGAGAACTTTTTTACTTGGTCGACAACGAGAGACTCTAAAAGCACAGAACAAAATGATAAATGCAAAATGACAAATGCAGAGATAACTATGTAAATAATTTGGGATCCAATAGTTTTTTTTTTTTTTTTGACAAATGAAGTCTTGAGTTATAAGCACATCTTGAGTTATAAGTGAGTTTTTTTCCTGATGACATTTATTGGGCTGTCGCGTGCAGAAGTTATATTCAAAACGACAATTTTCGCAGCATTTTCTAAAAGACCGCCTGCCTTTTTCGAAAAATGGAAAAAACTGTTCGACTTGATAGTTTCTAAATAAGAGCATTCGTCGATTCCATGTGTTAATGAACGAAACTGAATTCAGAAATCTTGTTAGAAAATAGTCAATTTGGATTCCAATATAAAAAGATTATACGATTTCTCTATGGGCAAGATCAATTTTAGTAGCATACTTTTTTTTTCTACTTTATTCGAAAAACATAAAAGCCTTTATAATATATTTTATGTGATCTCTACGCAACCTCTTATAAAAGTATTTTTTTAATCATTTATTATATAGTATTAGTACTAATTCTAACCATGAAATGCATTTAATAAAGTTCTTTTTTTCTTCTTTGTGTGTGTCTGTTATTTTCATCTTCAAAATGTTAATGCTTGGTCATATATTTATTTAAATATTTAAAAGGATTTCCAGTTGAACATTATATCATATGTAAAAGATTTAAGAATAGGATTTGGAGAGGTATTTTATTTATTTCTTTTCTCTCTTTCTCTTTAAATTTAAATATATTATCATTGATGATTTTTTTTCTCCTGCAGTTGCTTCGTTTTTTTCCTAAACTCTATTAGACAAAAGCTATCCCTTAAGACTGTTCTCAAATCTAAAAAAGCCACTTTCTGACAGATTCCTGAATTCAGTTTTGTTCGAAAACAAATGAAATTGGCAGGTGCTCTTATTCATACACTATAAAATTTGGCAGTTTTTTCCATTATTCGATAAAGGTAGGAAGTCTTTTAGAAATTGCTGTCAAAATTGGTGTTTTGGATAGAATTTCTGCACGCATAAAGGTCATCATGAGAAACTATTCGCTTATAATTCATTCGTCGAAAAATCAAACAAATTGGAAAATGTACGCCAAACGTGACAAATGAGGTGCGTTCGCAATGTAACTATTTTCAGTGAAATGTATTATATCGTCTGTTATTATGATATGATTAATTTCCGTAATGAAATATGAATATTTTAAACTGGCAACATTTTATCTTTTGTTGATATTTACAGAAAATTCCAATGGGAAGCCTAAGCCTAGCTTTGAAAATTTCAGATCTTGAAATCCTTATTTAGAGTCTTTTTTACATTTAATATCTATTTCTTCGGAAGCATCTATCCAAAAAACTATTGGTAGATTATAGGATTGCTATAATTAAACAATTTTACACAAATTTTATACAAATTTTGTTTTTAAATTCTGTAAGATGGAAGTAATAGGACTCCATCTTAAATAGGATGTAATCACCATGATGGCAACCTAGAATCATTACCTATCATGGGATATCACTGAATTAAGCGTATGATAGGATTTAATAGAATGAAGAATGCGACTATAACTTGCTCATAAAGTTTATATAATGTCATGTACGTCATATATGATTATGATGCCATACATGTCAGATAAATTCAATTTTTATATTAATTACATGATATAGTTTTAATAGTCAAACTGAAAATATAATAATTATGTAAATGCCTATATAGAGTAGTTAATTGAACAGTGAAATAATGGATAATAAATAAAATATTTCTTTGCAAAATGCATTAAAGACATTTCCAGCTTACAATGGAATATTTTTCGGATTTGCGCACCTGTCTAGTATAATATGACAATATGAGACAAAATATTCTTCCACTCCCCTTTACATTACAAAAACCAACTTATTTAAAACCTTTCTCAAGTTGAATCCCAGAGTGGAAAGTAAAGGGGGAATAGACAATAGGATGTGTCCTTCCTTCTGTTGCTAACTTGTTTGCAATAACTTTCAACCTATTTGGATCATTGGAAATGCAATTACATGCTACCTGCAACTTGTAAATAGTAATGTTACAGATACACGTTCTTAAATAACACGTGCTTTACTTGAGAAAACATAGAATCGGTTTTCTATAACTGAACTTATATACATCTCAATAAATAATCTATACCAATTTTATGTTCAATGCTATGTAATGTATTATCTTTATTTTGATTGTTGACCATTTTACCTGTTGACGTTTTCACCGTTGCCCTTTTTATCTATTGACGTTATTACTGTTGCCCTTTTTACCTAACTTCGAACCTGCGTATGCAATGTCAGACTTGATAGCCTGTAAGCTAAAAACTTACATCCATTTAATGCATGTCGTTTTAATGAGAAATTGTGTCAAATTCACAATCAAAACATAATTTTGTGTTTTCATATTAATTAAAATAATTTATATTTTAATTTACAGTGTATTTTTTTCCATATGAATTTTTATCTGATGTAGGTGTGCTTTCTTCAAGCTGCGATTGCTTCAAGGTGCGCTTTTTTCCGGTGTGGTTTTTTTCCGTGCGCTTTTTTCCGGTGCGCTTTTTTCCGGTGCGCTTTTTTCTGTGATTCCATAAATCTGCAAATATTGTAAAATTTCCTTTTAAAATAGCATTCTAAAACTGGAAAATAAAAATAAAATTTCTGCTTCCCCTTTTATTCATTCTGATGAAACTAGCATTAAATGACTTAAAATGAAATATGTAATTTTTTAAGGGAAAAAAATGTTATTTTTATTTTTACGATATGAGAATAAATAAAATTGTCAGTTTCAGAAAGAATGAGCCCGCCCGGGCCCGAAGACCAATATAAAAATCAAGCCCGAACCCGTGTCGGGCCCGGGCTCGGGCTTTCGGGCTCGGGCTGAGCCCGTCTCATCTCTACTAGGCACCCCCAGAGGTATAATTATGAAAATTATGGTGCACTTTGAAACATCGAGATTTTCTTTCAAAATATTGTAGATTAAGGGTTATCAAGTAAAAAAGATTAAATTTCATAAAACGTATTTATCAAAAACGAGTATAAAACAGACATTTCCAAAGGAGGCTAATCTGCGTCTCGTAAAAACACGCGTTCAACTTTCCACTGGTCATAATAGAAAGGAAAAGTAACGCACAAAGGAGAGGAGGCGATTAGGGGAGAGAATCATTTCTAAGAATTTCCAAACTCTCCCCATACCTCCTGTGGTTATCTCTGCTGCTGTAACTAATTGGATTGGGGGGTGAAAATATACGGTCCGTTTTGAAAAGGAAATAGTAAATAGACGTTGGTTTTTTTGGCATACTATTTTATCTTCTTTGAATGAGCATTTCATTTCCGTGACCGCTCAAATACCTTGTCAGTCAGAGGGTTAAGAAAGTTTTATTTGGAAATTGTGCAGGGATTTTTAGTGTTTTTACATTTTGCAGTGGTTTTTTTCATGTCAGCAAAATAAATCAATTTTCAATATTTTAGCTCAATAAAGTAAATTTTGACTACTTTTTTAATAAAACTTATTTGGGATTCATATAGAAATTTTTCTAATTTTTTATGTGATTTTTATTCTTTTTCTGCATTCTGTGGTGATATTTGACATTCGTTAAAGAAATTCAGTGCCCACTTCATTCTCGAATGAAATGAAGCTTGAATTATTGTGATTTTTTATTTCAACATAGACTTAAATTTTCAGCGTAGTCCTTTACGTTACTATAGGAACTAAAATCAAAACAGACTGGAGCATGGATAGCATGCCCACTTTACGCATGGAATCTCCATTTTTTCCTCTCCGAATATGTCTTGTGAAGTCGAAAAAAATTTCCACCTTTTTTCCTTGGCCCTTTTCCATGCTTGATCTTGAGTTATGAGTGATTGTTGTCTAAGGACAGCAGTTTTTGTCTAATAAATGATTTATATCTTGAGTTACAAGTGATTGTAATTGATTTTACATACCGTCTGCTGTCAAGAGACAACAATAATTCAAGATGTAATTTATTTGATAGAAAATAAAATGGTTTTCATAGTGTGTAACATTTAAAAAAATCATTATTTTATTTCTTCCATAATATAACTGACTTTTGTTTTGGTTTATTAGCAAATAAATAGATAAATATAATGGCACATATTCTTTCTTTCTGCAGCATCTCAATGATGTTTTATGAATTTCAATGTGTTTCGTAGAGTATAACTTTATTATAATACACTGCGAAATATTTTTCCACACACCGTACCATAGACCATAATGTAACTGATATCTGTTTTAAATGTCCCTGTAAATAAACTATAACATTATATTTTCAATAGGAAATATCTACAGTAAAGCTCAATAACATATGTCAAGTTAGAGAATAAAATTACACTTGTATTTTAAAAATGTATTAACTAATAAGATCAAAGATGATTCAACTTTATTTTTAAAGTAAATCATCATTGAAAATTAAAATTTTCAACAGTGTATTGATTTTTTTTATCGTTTATTAGTTTCATTTTCCTAAAAGATTCTTAGAATTCTGAAAGGATAAATTAAAGCTACTTTTTTCTGATCGATGAGTTAAATAGAGACCACCTACATGGCTGCTTTCTGTGTGCAGTTGATTTTAATACCATTTTTCCTTGGCTGCAGTAAGGAAGGCCCTTAGCTGCGTTTGTGGTTTGTTCAAATTCCTCCATGTGCACAACTGGATCTATTGATGAGAACTCATTGTTACTCCTGGATAATAACACTGGTAAACAGCTGTTTTGGTACCTGGGTATTTATAGCTGATTTGATAGGAATTTGATGTCCTAAATTCAAATATGGCATTAATTTTTGCACAGGAGCTCAAATATCTACGGTAAACAACTTTTTATGAAATAGATGTTACACTATTTTAAGTTAAATCCATGAATTAAATAAAATAAATAAGCACTTAATTTTTATTTTTATAATATGCAAATGTTAATTATTATTATTATAATATACACATATTCAAATAATAATTTTTAAAATTATATTAAACAAATATTTTTACTTACAAAGCTAGAGGGAAAAGTTATCAAAGAGACAAAGTCTTATTGAACATTTAGGCATCTTCTTTTCCGTGACATTCTTGAATACATTTTAGAACAGTCTCTTTTAAACTCCAACAGTAATCTGCCATTATGTGCTTATCCCATCTTCCTTGATAGTGGTCCTCCATAGTCTTAATATCCTGATGAAATCTTTCGCCCTGCTACTCACTGGTGTCTCCTAAATTTTCAGGAAAATGCTGTAAATGGCTGTGTAAATAGTGCATCTTAATGCTCATATTACACCCGAGAACTTTCAAACTACTAAGTATTTCATTTACCAGTTCTGCGTAGTTTCCTGCTTTGTGTTTGCCCAAAAAGTTTTCGACTACTGCAACAAAAGAAGTCCAGGCTTTTCGCTCAATTTCATTCATCGAGTTTACGAAGGCAGGATCCTTAATCAGTTGTCTTATTTGTGGTTCGTCAAATATTCCTGCTTTAATTTTTTCATAACTCAATTGGGGCACTTTCTCCCCTATATGACCCGTTCTTATCAAGAGCCCTTACAAACTGCTACATAAGGCCAAGCTTGATATGCAGTGGAGGAAGTATGATTTTCTCTCGCCCAACTAAGGGGTTATTAATGACATTATTTTCCCCAACATCCATGTTTTCTCTCTTAGGCTACTCTTTTGGTGTGTTTTATCCCTGCTATCCCAAAGACACAAGAAGCAAGTATATTTGTTGTAACCGCTTTGCTGTCCAAGGAGGAAGTTTATCATTTTAAACCCACACAAATCATCCAGTGATATTCATGATACTTTATCTTGTCAATGACGAAAGCTATTGTGTTGTATTCTTCTTTTATTTTCGCTGAGTGAGCAATTGGTATTGAACCATATTCATTCCCATTGTGTAGAAGGACTCATTTCAAACTCCGCTTTGAGCTGTCTAGAAATAAGCACCTAGCACTAAATAAGCATCTGGAAAATATTCAGGAAGACCTATTTTTTCCAGGAGTCCTCTAATTTCGTGACAAAATACAATATTGCCTTCTTGGGAGAAGATGGTTAACAGACTCTTTTCTCTTGTGCGGAAAAGGTAACTTTGGTTCCTTGTTCTAGTCAATTTTTGTCCTTCAATCTTGAACCCAGTAATTCAGAAGCTTCTTTTGACAAATTGAGATCTCTGGTGAGGATCATCAGGATGATTTACATAACTTCTTCTACTTGAACTCATTTAAATTCTATTCAACAACACAAATATAACAATCTAAAGCACAGAACGTTTTACATTAACTTTATAAGAATTCTGTCCTAAACATAAATATCTCGGAAGGTCAATAACGTCTACGCTCCACGGAGAAAAATCACAAACTAACTTTATCAATTAATGGCTGTCCCCTTTTGGCTAAGCGGCGCGAAATCATAAGCAAGCGCAGAAACTTAGTATTGCTTGCCCGTCATATTTTCAAAGTCTTCTCAAATTTCAACGCCTCTCAAATCGTTCTCAGCATCGCGACAGGCCCTTGTGTCTGAACGCCAGTTTAAGCGTTGAAGGTCACGTCAGTTCTAAAAAATCTTTGGTTCTCTTCACATATCTGAAAAAGTAGAGCTGACAGAGAAAAACGATTTCGTATTTAGATTCAGAGTCCCAAAAATATCCAAAAATAGCTGTAAAATCATAGGCACCAAAAAAATTTTTTTGGATGGCCTGTGTAATGACTCAACTTTCTGCATTTGAAATGTGTGATTTAAAATTAACAGAGTCTTATGCACCACATCTCGATTCATATTTATCTATCTGGCCATCTCTTTCTGGATTTTGTCTTGCCTAATGCCCCAAAAGTCTTCTTTTATAGTGTCTCAAAATCACTATAATGAATTGGCATATTCCCTGGTTGTTTTTCTTGGTGAGTTGTACTGCTTTACTTTTCAGTCATTTTTTATGCTGTTTGTTCTTATTGATCAATTTGTTTCTGAATGAGAAGTTGTTATTTATGATTTTTTTCCCTATAAATTTCAGAAATCAGTACAGTTTTTAATACTTTGTTACAAAATTAATTTGAATTCAGTTTTCTATGATTTTAATATCCTCTAAGAAAGTTTATTTACCATTAAATAAGCTTTTGTTTAATTATAAAATGTGAGAGATTGACATAATTTTATTCATCGCAGGTGCATAAAGCTTTAAAGGGTGTTAAAGTGAAAAAGTCAAGTTGATATCCGTGACATCACTTAAAGAAAACAGCAATATTTAAAGTGTGCAATATGGAACAAACCATTTCTTTAAAAGAGCTTTCTGGAAAACAATCTTCTGATTCGCACCAAGGAAAATCTCTTGTTTGTGAAATATGCAACAAAAGTTATTCTCGAAAAGGAGTTTTAAACATGCATCTATTAATTCACACTCGTGAGAAACATTTTGTTTGTGAAATATGCAACAAGAAATTCTCTCAAAGTAGTCATTTAAACAGGCATCTGTTAATTCACACTGCTGGGAAACCTTTTCTTTGTGAAATATGCAACAAGAAATTCTCTCGAAGTTGTCATTTAAATAAGCATCTGTTAAATCACACTGCTGAGAAACCTTTTGTTTGCGAGATATGCAACAAGAAATTCTCTCAAAAGGGAAATTTAAAGAAGCATCTGTTAATTCACACTGGTGAAAAACCTTTTGTTTGTGAGATATGCAACAAAAAATTCTCTCAAAAGGGAGATTTAAACAAGCCTCTATTAACTCACACTGGTGACAAGCCTTTTGTTTCCAAGAGATGCAACAAGAAATTCTCTCAAAAGTGAAATTTAAACAATCATCTGTTTCTTCATACTGATATGAAAGCTTTTTTTGCGAGATATGCAACAAGAAATTCACTCTAAAGGGAGATTTAAACAAGCATCTGTTAATTCACACTGGTGAGAAACCTTTGGTTTGTGAGATATGCAACAAAAAATTCTCTCAAAAGGGAAATTTAAACAAGCATCTGTTAATTCACACCGGTAAGAAACCTTTTGTTTGCGAGATATGTAACAAGAAATTCTCTCAAAAGAGCGATTTAAATAGGCATCTGTTAATTCACACTGGTGAGAAAGCTTTTGCTTGTGAGAAATGAAATGAGATTTTCCTTTTAAAAAATTGCCGGTTCAGACTCTCTGGTTTTTATGTACATTGTGTTTGTGGTTTGTGTATATTCTGATGACGATTTGATGAACAAATCGAAACATGTAAATTTTAAATTTTAACATCTTTAATGTTTATATTGATATGTTGACGTCTTTTAAGCAAAATAAAAAGTGTTTTATTGTATATTTTAAAAGTTATATACAATCTCCAAGTTGAGACGGCTGTCGATGAAAATTTCTAATATTGTACTGCTTATTTATGGTCTCAATATACCACAATATTTTGTATTATATTATTTTATGTTTCATTTATGTATAGATTAAATAAATTGTATCTCCATGCATATGTATTAAATGATGTAAATATTAAACAATTGCTTTCGTGTTCGATGCACCTGTTGTTATTTCATAAAGTAATAACAATTTAATGAGGTTATAAAATGTAAAAAGTCCTTCCGGCCTGTACCGGGAGGAAAAGGTAGCATTCCTATATCTTCGTTTTAAAATTTTAGCTGATGTTACTCGAAATTAGCAAGCTAAAATGCAAATGCGTTTACAAAAGATTCGTTAATACTGAATTTGAATAAGAAATTCACCAAATTATTGAGCTATAGCCAAATTGGCATCATTTATAAAAACTTATTCTGGTCGCCAAATTTGGCGATATTTCGCCAAATGTCGCCAAGTTTGGCGAGAATTTGGCGCTAACAGATATGAATATATAGTTTTATGCGTATGATTGGGAAAATGATTAAAACAATGAAAGAAAATAATTTGCGAGAAATCGCGTTCACTAAAAATCATAAATTAAACGTTCCTTTTTAGGTAGCTTTCAATACAAAAAAGTATGAAGCTACCTATTGCAGCCGTTCGGAGGAAAGCAATTCCGGAAAATTTCGATATATTTTCACCGATCATGACCCCCAGACCCCGAAACCACTCTCCGTTCAAATGTTGATATATATATATATATATATATATATATAGACAGGGTGATTTTTTTTAAAGTTGTGAAAGTAAAACCCTATAACAAAAGAACCACTGATCCAAATGACCCAAAATTTCACCAGTATGCTCCCAAAGCAATGGGTATTTTTTAGGTGTGGTTAAAAAAACTTAAAATCGCACCGACAGATGGCGCTGTAGATGCCGCTCGCAACATACGCTGTACAAAGTCGGGAGACGAGTTTGTGATGAGTTTGCACACGACACATGCACAGTGGCGGTAAAAACGTGAAGTACGCACATCTCGTGTTCATTATTCTATGGAAATCCTCGCAATGACTGCGCCATTGACGGACCGTGCGTTGTTAGTGAAACTGTATTATCAGAATAATGACAGCGCAGCAACTGCTCTTAGGAGATTTAGGACACTTAAGAATTTAAGAAAAAGTCCAATGACGACAGAGGGTCTACGGAAGATGGTTTCTCAAAGTACCGTCCATTGTTTTCCTCCCACAGACGATATTCTTTGTTTCTGCTGCCTTACAGCGCCATCTATCGGTGCGATTTTAAGTTTTTTTTAACCATACCTAAAAAATTCCCATTGCTTTGGTAACATACTGGTGAAATTTTAGGTCATTTGGATCAGTGGTTCTTTCCTTATAGTGTTTTACTTTCACAACTTTAAAAAAATCACCCTGTATATATATATATATATATATATATATCCGACCTATGTCATACGATAACGCTTGTATAATATAAATTAATTTAGATGAAACTAATTGTGTGTATTAAGCTCACTTATGCGTTGGCCGAGTTCGTTGGCCAGCTTGGTCCGCCATCTTGTTTCAAGATGGCGGCCACTGAAAATTTTAAAACTAAAATAAATATACAAAAAAGTTTAAAATTCAAATTTATCTTTTAATTAAGTGTTAGGCCTTGATATAAGGATTCCAGAGCATTTTTCTTTTACCTCTATCTTAAAAAATGGCTGAGATAGAGCAGTTTGAAATTCTATAGTGGCTGACATTTTGAAACAAGACAGCACATTACAAAAAAACAATGATTAATTTACGAGTTTTAGTGAACGCGATTTCTCGCAAATTATTTTCTTTCATTGTTGTAATCATTTTCCCAATCATACGCATAAAACTATATATTCATATCCGTTAACGCCAAATTCTCGCCGAACTTGGCGACATTTGGCGAAATATCGCCAAATTTGGCGACCAAAATAAGTTTTCATAAATAAAGCCAATTTGGCTATAGTTCAATAATTTGGCGAATTTCCTATTCAAATTCAGTATTAACGAATTTTTTGTAAACGGTTTCTTTGCATTTTAGCTTACTGTTTTCAAGTAACATTAGCTAAAATTTTAAAACAAAGATATAGGAAAGCTATCTTTTCCTCCCGTTACAGGCCGGAAGGACTTTTTTTGTATAGTGCTGTCTTGTTTCAAAATGTCAGCCATTCTAGAATTTCAAACTGCTCTATCTCAGCCATTTTTTAAGATAGAGATAAAACAAAAAATGCTTTGGAATCCTTGTATCAAGGCCTAACACTTAATTAAAAAATAAATTTGATTTTTTAACTTTTTTGTATATTTATTTTAGTTTTAAAATTTTCAGTGCAAAACAAGATGGCGGACCAAGCTGGCCAACGAACTCGGCCAACGCATAAGTGAGCTTAATACACACAATTAGTTTCATCTAAATTAATTTATAAATACGAGACCATTTAACAACGATGAAGATGGACAACTAGAATATGTAGGAATGACAAGAAGAAAATTGAAAGACTGTATAAAAGAACATAAAAGAGATCTAAAATTTAACAAACCATCCACTGCTCTATCGAGACTTCACCAAACCCGAAACGTTAAAATAGATTTTAATAATGCTAAAGTATGAGAGTCCTATGAGAAATTACTATGATTTAATAATTCGAGAATCTGTAGAAATTATAAATAGGCATTGAAAAGTGATATATTGTATAATATATATATATATATATATATATATATATATATATATATATATATCAACATTTGAATGGAGGGGGGTTTTGAGGTTCGGGGGTCATGATCGGTGAAAATATACCAAAATTTTCCGGAATTGCTTTCCTCCGAACGGCTGCGATAGGTAACTTTATACTTTTTTGTATTGAAGCTACCTAAAAGTTGCTGGAAAGTGTTTAAAAAAATTCCTTTTTTCGATAGGTTTCTATAAAAAGAAAGTACCCTAATTTTATTACTAGGCCACTACTAATAGCATGGTATGTTTTAAGTTCCTTATTTTCAAATTGTGACAGCTTATACATTCAATGAATCATAGCAAATGCAATAGCGTTTGCTATAATATGTTTAAGAAATAGAAAATGTAAACGTCTTTCTAAAATATCTGGCGAACCAGTTGACATGCGACAGCGTTTTTTTTTAAAGATAGAACTCAGGAAGGTGAATAAAATGATATCATTCAAAAAATTACTATAGCTTACTGTAGTTTTTTATTTAACTTTAACCGAAAAAATGAAGACGCAAAGTTCAACAAAGTGTAGCTAATGATTCACTGGGTGCATTAACTTTGTTTTTGTTTTATTTTAATCCTCTAGGTAAAACTTAATTTATATGTTCTTTTCATTTTTGTATGTTTGACGGTCGCCGAGAAAATCGAATTTATGTTTTAAAGTTCAGGTTGAAGATTGTTTTTTTTATTTTTTATTATAGCAAACAGCGTTGGGCATAAGCGTGCTCATTGAACGAAAACTCACGAACCTAGTTCACTTTCTGTGAACGTCAGTTCAACTTGACTCACATTTTGATAAACGAACGTGAGCTGAAAGAAAGCTAAAAAAATCTGTGAGTTTGAACGAAATTTACAACTCAAACTCAAGCTTTTTCATAATTTATTTAAATTTTTTCCAGCCGTTAAGAACACGTTTCTCTCATTCAAATGTCATTTAGAGGCCTATACGGACTAGAACAGGGCTTATTTCTGGGTCTGTGCTTTATTCTTCCTAGAAGTATGCACCGACCGAAATTTTCTGGCATGGTCACAACAACCCTGCTTGTATGAAAATCTTTGTTCAGTCCCTGTCTTAGTCATGCAAAAATCTGGCCTTCTTGGGTCAACAATTTTTGCCGAAAATACATATATTTTTAAATTACCATTATTCTACAATTAAAATTCCCTTTGAAGAATAATACATATACATTTCTAAAGGGGTGGATTTACAGTACTGTAAAACCTGTTATAAGAATCTGTGTGTGACGAAATTCTGTTTTAAATGGAAACATTTCTTGATCGGCGCAAAATAGATATAATAATCCATTTGAAAATAAATAATACTTTGCAAGAGACGACAGACCTGGTAAAAAAGGAACTATAAACTATAATGATTTTTTTTCTCTCCTATGTGATTCCATCTTAAAAGTTTTTCCGGTATACAACTTTTCAGGTTTTTAAGTCTCCAAGCCGTGTAAATGGATTAATGGTATTAATAATAATTCAGATATTCTTAAACCCAGGTTCCTTTCCTTTACAATCCAAAAAGTTAGAAAATATTATTTGCCTTAAAATACAGATCTGAATACTTAATATAATACATATTTAGATAAATATAGTTTTTGTTTCAATCCTATTCTACTCTAAAAGTACACAATATTGATTATAATCAGTAGAAGGTTTTACAAGAGATTTAAAATAACACCTTTACGATCAATAGTTATAAAAATTTGGGGCTTCCCGAAATCAAAGGTTCCAGATCCACGAAACAGTAGGCCCATATTTTAATTCGTCCCTGCTTAGATCTGTTCTTTTTTTCCATGCTCAACAATACGGAACTTTCTGACACATTCACTTTCACCTAATTGCATGAAACTTTCCGACATTGCTATGTGAAATCTATGCAGTTGAAAATAGTACAGATCTTTAGATTTTCATTTAAATGTGATATATCTTTATTTATTATTGATTTCTTCCATTACAATATGCAATATTTAAAAAGAGAGAGAGAGAGACTATAATTCAAATAAATTTTGGGGGAATTCAGTATAAATGTTCCAATGAACATTTATATTGAATTCAACAAGATATTACTTTGGAAAAAAGGAAATAAATTGTTATCCGTAAGTAAGAAAAAGAATCAATCTGTAATTAAAAAAAGACCTAGAATTTTTTAATCTGAACATGTTGGGTACAGTCAATATCCTATATAGTAAACCTGCTAAAACGGAACAAGGGATAGGAGAGAAATTTCTTCTTTATTAAGCTTAAACAGGTTCATCGTCTATTGTAATTTACGACATTCATTTCTCCGCGCAGGGAGAAAACAATTTTTCGTTATAGCCAGGTTCCGTTTAAATAGATTCATCATATTTTTTTTCCTTTTCATTTTTCAAATTCTGATCAAAATTAGCAGAAAATTTAATTTTCATTACGTACGGTCACTTAAAAAATCATTAAATTGTAAAATTCAAATGCCATAAATATAGTTCAAAAAGAGGGGGGGGGGGACAAGGGAATTAAAGAATTTTAATAATCTACGCTGTGTAAGCGCTTCTCTTAAATTTATTTTGAATGCTCCTTTTTTATATAAAAAATATTTATTTATTGAATACTTTTGTTTAAATAGTTTGTTTTTTCACTCAAGCGAAATGTTTTCTTAAACTAATTTCTAATCAACTTTCATATGTTAGACAGAAATATGTCTTTTTATTTGAAAGAAAAAATTCAAGGAGTATAGCAAAGAACTCCAAATGCATACATGGCAAAAAAAAAAAGACTATGCAAAATATTTATATTTATGCCATAGATATTATTGTTAAAAAATTAAAAACATTAGTTTAAAATTGATAAAGACATCAACTACAGACAAGCAGAATAAATCAATAATTTATTATTTTTTATAAAGGTCGTCGCAATGTTTAATATTTGTTTACTTTTCCACTCTCTGTTTATTTTTTTCGTTCCTCCTCTGCTTTCTGTGGGAAGTCTTTTTATTCATACCACCTCCAAGGCAGCTGTGGACTTTTTTTTCCGTTGAAAATGTCTGGAGTCCTTGGAAAATAGTTATCAAAATAAATTGCTTCGCCACAAAACAAACTACTTTGATGTCTTGTACACTGGTCTCTGTCACTGGTGGAAAGGACTACTCTTTGTTTGTCCATACAATCATGGTGTGGGGTCCGCCTTCCCTCAAGCCCTTTCTCGCAGTGGTTCCACTGGTCACATATCAGTTCCGACAAATCCCTAGCACTTCCAAGAATTCTGTTCATAGTAAAGAGACAGTTTTATACCATTCAGATAATAGTAATAGTTTTCCCATGGAAGTAGATGTTATTAAAGCGTTAAAATTTTTCCCATGAAGAGAAATAATGTGATAAATGAAATTTGTATTTTCAATGTAGCTTAGTTTTTGTCTTTGTATTAGAGCAAAATAATCTTAATTAGTTCTAAAACCTTTCACAGCAAAATGATTTTTTAAGGAAATAATATCTTTGAAATCGTAATTTTAAAGCTCTACAAAGAAAAAAAAAGTAGATTTAAAAAAAATATCTCTAATTTATTAAACTAAATAAAATGTCTAAAGATTTCGCTAAACAAATGTACACCATCACTATAATTTTCATAAAAATAAAATGCCAAGTTCAATATGGGATCGGAAGAGGGGGGGGGTTATTTAGAGTTCTGCATGGGAGCAGCCGTACCTGAAACCCGCTCCCGGCCCGGGTCAGATTTATTTCACTCGAGCCGAGTCAGGCCTAAATTTCATTATTCCAGGGCTATTTAAGATATCTCTTACAGGCTGGCTATATCGTAAAAGTAGAAGCTAAATATTTGTGATATTCTATAGTAACAGTACTTTGATGCAAATTTAATTTGGTTTAACAGATATTTCAGGGACATTTTTTTATTTACTTTATCTTTTTATAATTTTAAGATTATAATATTTTGGAAATCATTTTTAACTACCATATGTGTCGGCATGGGTGGCAGGATAGGGCTATTGCCCCTTGTTTACGCTGCGCTAAAGTTATTGATTGAGTGGACTGTATTACAAAAATATATAATGCATTGATGCGAAAAATGAAAAGAGTCTCTAAATTACTAAAATGTTTATATACATATTTACATTACGTTAGGTTAAATCCAACGTGCTGACACCATAGTCAGTTTCGAACACTATCATAATGAATGAGAGGACAATACCACTTGAAGAACATAACTCTATTATTCTTACGATCATTAATAAAGAACATAACTATATTATCCTTACTATGATTAAGAAATGACTTCTTATTGCGATATTTAATGACCCCATAGTCATTTTAACTAATAAAATAGCTCCATTATGCGGTTTATTCTATGTTGAATTATTCGTGCGAATATCACAACAAATGCGGGAGAGACTAACTGATGCCATGTGGCAAAAACAAAATTACAATAGAATGCGCAAAAGTAGTCTGCAAGAGCAAGGAAAGCCGTAACACCCGTCCTTAGATTTAGAAATTTAATTAAATATCTATTACTTCTGACGATTTGAAAAAAAAGGTAAAATTTATTCTTCGTAAGTGACATAAAATAATTAAACACTAAGGAAACAAAAGCTAAGAATTTTTTTTACATTTTTGTCTGGCTTTGCATCCTGAGCACCGAAAAATCCCTTACATACAGGTTTCTTTCTTAGCAGGTACATCGTCTATGTATTAATTTCTTTTCGCACAGATTATTATATTCACTGAACTCGTATCAAGACTTTTCCGTTTAAGACAGAATTTCGTCATAGACATGTTATTTTAACAGATTTCACCGTATTTTTTTTTTTTTTTTGGCCTAGAAACATAGAGGCGCAGCCAGAATTCGGCTGTACGAGGGGGGTGGGGAGTTTTTTTTTGCTAGTCGAGTAGTCATAGTTTATTAGAATCACTGGTTAATCGAATCATTCTTTTTATAAATTAGATCATAATACAACTATATTAGAAATGATTCATTTAATCATAACGTTTACTACCTTTAAGTTACATTACGTAAAATGCATCAAGAAAATAACATAAAACTATTGAATTAAGTTACACTTAATTTAGTCACATTTAACCAAATTGTTTAAAAAAAAGATGAGAAAAGCTTTAAAAGGTGGACGAATACACATACATAAAAAATAATAAAATGTAGCAAACTAGGGTGGCAATCCATTTGTTCAATCAAAAAACAGGAAATGTCTCACACCAAGCCAAACACGAATTCTTGATCAAGACTTTGACAATAATGAAGCTATTTTAACAAAAATTTCAATAGACTTATCTTGCTTTATGTCAAATGTAACAATATCTCAAAAATTGATGGAAGTTATCATCATCCACGTCCAAACAGCGTTAGTCCATATTTTGAAATGAATGTAGTTGAAATTCTATATGATGTCACTGACCGAATTACTATGCATTTCCAGCATTTTTCGTGATTTCGTATTTCGCAAAATAAAGGTAAGACTGTTGTATATTTCGTTAAACTGTCGCCATTATTGTTAAATGTCTGCATAAATATTAGAGTTTTGCTTGAAGTAGATAAATTTAATTTTTTGTTTGAATAAATGGACTGCGACTCTGGTTTTGTATGCAAAAATTGTTAGTTGTAAGTGTGCTCTGTCATCTCTTACATTTTGTTTCAAAATTTTTTAAACAATTTGTATGTCACAAATATTTTACTTTATTTTTTCTAAAGGAAAATAATATTTCCAATACAATATTTCTGATTATATGTCTACACATTTATTGACACACACACTGCGCAATACTATTTTCGTGTGGTACTTCTAATTTTTCTATTACGCCATGTTGCTGTTTTTATTTTTCTTCCCAAACACTAAATTTTTCTGGTTGGCAGGAGAGGACTGAGATTTCTATGGTCGGGTCCGACCTGATTCCAGCCCGTAATAAAAGCTAAAAATTCAAGCCAAAACCTTATCAAAGCTTTCGGTATTGGCCGTGCTTGGCCTGTTAAAAAAGCTAAAATATTGACCCGGTGCCGGTACGAGCCGTTTATTTTTTGCGTAGCTTATGAATCCAGTCAGACCCAATTTCCGAAAAGCATGTCAATAGTTCTTAACCAACATTAAAGTTATTTTAAAAAACTATTGCATACAGTTTTATGTAAAAATTTTAAGGTACATCAGATTATATGTCCACAATTTATGGAATCTTCTAAAATAAAAGCGTAAGTCATGTGACTGTCATCAACAGTTCCGGGATGGCCGTTTCACTTTTTCATATGACAGGCGGCCATTTTTATTCAAAATTATTTTTTCGAATAAAACTGCATAAAAGTTACATTTTAAGAAAGATCGTTCAAAATAAATTAATATTTGAGATATGACTTACGTTCAATTATGTATATATTCTGGAATAACTTCAGTCAAAATTAGGTTCGTAGTTCAAATTATCTATTCATGAAAGTAAACAAAAAAAGATTGATTCGTCATGAACATTTAAAATATTAAATCATGGAGGTAATCATTCGCAAAACAAGTTCTCCGCGAATGAATTTTTGAACCGCTGCCTAGCGTCAAAAAAATAATTCGCACCAGTGAGACAATCAAAGTTTACCATATAATTATGTGCTATACAACTCAACTTCCTTCCGGACCCTTTCTTGATGTAAATTGAACTCATGTAATAACATTTAATGAATCAGATTTTTAGCATTTTTTAAATCGCTAATACAGCTTTTATTTATCGCGTGTACAAATTAGAAACGATACTTTGATTTTGAAATCAAATGTTTTGATTTATAATATTATTTCTTATTTATTTATTTATTTTCTATTTTAAATGAAAAGTGTGAAGTATTTTAAATTTATGTAATATAAGCATTTTAGATTAAAGTTAAGTATTTTAAATGAAATGAGTGAGAGGCTTATAATTTAAAATTAAATTAATGTAGTATGAATGATGGTCATGGAAACAATATTTGGCGATTTATCATCTGCTCCCGGCTAACAAAAATACTCATAATTAAAAAAAGAAATAAAAATAAATAAATGATAGTTTGATGTAAATAAATATTGATATACATATCAAAAATAATTTATAGAATTAAAAAAATAAAAGTAAATAAACAACAATTTCCATATCAAAGTTTTCGCCAAATTGGCGGGGGGAAAAATCGCGCCAACGTGCGTATGTGACACCTGTACCCAAAAAAATATGCGAAATGCTACCATGATCGCAAAAGTTCATGATTTGTCTATTAGAATCTTTCGATTTGGTTAAGGATAAAGAGAAAATTAAATTATGAATAAATGTAACGTGTTGCAATGCTTAACAGACATTTAAGGGAGACCAAACTGGTCGCCACTGGCAGCTAGTACGGAATAACAATACTAATAATCACTTAGAGACAATTAAATGAACACTCATTGGAAAATTTGTTGAATTTAGAACGAAAAAAAAAGATTGTTTAAACAAATCATAATTTTAAGACTCTATAAAGAAGAAAAAAGTACAGTTTGAAAAATATTTCTCTGTAATTTATTAAAGATTTAGTTATGGCGGTTATCAAAATTCCTGCTCAGCAACGCAAAACTTTCTGACTCATGTTTAAACGTAAAGGAATAAAGATGACAGTCCAGACCACTGAAGTGATTTGGAATTGATTGTTATCTTCTATTCTTTATTAAAACAATTGCTTATAACTCGATTACCTATCGAGTTATAAGCAATTGTTGTCAAGGGGCGATAGGTTTTTCTCCTTTCCTGCGCTGTCATCTCATGACATAATTTCTTAATAAGAACGCCTGCCCATTTCATGCGTTTCCAGACAAAACGGAATTCAGAAATGTGTGATAAAGTAATTCCCTTGGACAGCCTTAAACAAATGTTTAATTACTGTTCTCCTCATTTTACATAGATCAACATTTTGTTTTGTCTTGTTTTGTTAAACCAACGCCCCCTAGATAAGAGAGAAAGCCTAGACACGTAATTATGACGTCATTCAAAACAGGGAACTCTGACAACATATGAGGGATCAGCCGAATCAAAATATAGTTACATATTTTTTCACTTCTGATGAAATTAATTTAATTTAATTACTTGATTATACATACATTATTTAATTCAATTATTTGATTATTAAATATATATTTTTTACATATTTACATGACAGTTTAATCAAAATTATAACTAATAGGAGATTAAATTAATAATTATTGGGAGGAAAATTCACAGATTAAAACAAATACAGACATATTAAAAGACTGAAATAAATAAATACGTAAACGGTAACAAAATATGGAAGATAAAAATAAAAGCTTTTTTTTAAACCAAAACTACCTACATATTTTTTTATTAAAAAAAATGAACGAAAACATATAAATTATTTACTTTTGCTTATTTTAAATGCGATGTAGAATGTACACAAATACACACACACATATATGAACATAAGTTTGCATTTGTTTTATAATTTTAAATTAAATATTTATTGTATGAAAATAAGAAAATTGCATTAAAATTTGCAAAAAAAAAAAAAAAAAATTCCATATTCCTTACAATTCAGTAACTATTCCTGCTAAGAAAGAAAGTGTATAAAACGGCAAACTCCTCCAAATTCTTGTAATTCCGTTTTAGCAGGTATTAACTGTTTATATTTTTCACAACAACTGTGTACATTGGTTTAAAAGTTGGATAAAAACAAATTAAATTCAAAATATTAAGATCTGTCTGTATATAAAATATCCATTACAAGTTTTGAATTTTTGATTGTTGTTCCATTGTTTGATAAATCAAAATTTTCTTCCACATTAACATTTAAAACACTTATCTTATATAATTTTAACTGTGAAATCTACATTTTAAAACACTTTTAATTTACTTTAAAACCATTTAAAAAGAGAAATTTTGTGATATTTTACTAAAACACAATAGTATTATGCAAACCTTATCGTGAAATCTCATAAATGAAATTACTTATTTTAAAACACTTTTAATTTATGTTTAAACCAGTTAAAGAAAAAATTCTGTAGTTTATATTAAATTTTAAAAAAAGTGTAATCACTTGACATAATTTGTTTTCAAAAAAATTATTTGCTTTTTTTATATTAAAATAATATAAACTACAGAATTTTTAGACAAATTTTAACAATCATTGGTTTAATATTTCTTCAAGTTTCTTATATTTTATGCAGAAAAAAAATAAAGTAATATTTAGTATAATAACACTTATATCTTTGTCATGTCTGTTGCTGTTCATATTTTGATTGTTAAAATACTATACATAATTTTTTGAATTCAAATGCTTAAGAAATGTAATGAGTTTCTATGTATTTAAAAAAATGTTAGTTCATTATAATTACACAATCTTGCCTTGCTCCTCCTGTCTGATAAAAAAATCAATAAATGAAAATACTTAAATACTTAAAATAATTTAATACAATAAAAAAAAAACATGACATGTATACGTTTATGAAATAAGAACAAGAATGTAGAACAACATTTAGTTTTTATTAATGAGTAACAGATATTACGATCAACAGAAACATTGCAAAGCTCTTATTACAAAACTGTTATATATCAAAGCTAATTTTCAGTCCGAATTCAAATATATTTTGGTGCATAATTGATATACATTATTTTTTAGCTCAGTTCCAAATCTATATATGTAAAAGAAAGTCCTTTTCTGGCTAGATGATCAACGCACAGCCAAAACTACTGAACCTACAAAGACGAAACTTGCAAGAAAAATACTTCTTAGTGTGTAGAGGCGCACTAAGACGGGATTTTCAAAAACTCCACCCCTAAAGGGTGTAAAAAAAGGAACAAACTGTTAAAAAATTCCTTAAAAATCCGGTATTATAGTTACGCGACAAATGATAACATATTTTAATGTATTTTTGTATGCTGAATCGAATCGTATCAATTAAATACTCATAAGTCAAATAGTTCGTGAGATATTGCACATTTTTCTAATTTGACGATGTCTTTGACGTCAAAATCTAATAATTCTAGTGAGAATTTCTAAAAATTCATCCGTTACCATAGCAACGGAAGAAATTCAAATTAAATATTTTTGTTATTTAATTCTTTTGTTTATTTTTACGGATAGAAACATTAACTGTTCAACTGGGAATGGAATATTATTCTTACGGATATTTATGTAATTGTGTAATATTATTATTTCTACAAAGGCCAGGATTTAAAATAAAACGTGATTGCTAAAATAAAGTTTCGAAGGTCTGTTTAGTATTATATATTGCTTATTTATTTGTTTTCAGTCTTCAGCCATGTTTTCCCTTTTCTTTGGGTAGTTATTCATATGATTTCGGGCTAATTTTCCGCAATCTGATACCTCGCCAATTGGCGTTTTAGCTACAATGTTGAAAGCATCAGCATCGTTTAAGTTTGAAGCGAAACCTTCATGATGAATCCTATTACAGAAAATCATATCATCATCTACT
Organism: Maratus michaelseni; assembly: GCA_963931845.1. Lineage (NCBI taxonomy): Eukaryota > Metazoa > Arthropoda > Arachnida > Araneae > Salticidae > Maratus > Maratus michaelseni. The sequence goes on along the minus strand of OZ007591.1, from coordinate 420,468,117 downwards.
ATGAGTATAAACCTCATATTCATATTTTAATCCGATTATTCATGATATTTTGTTAGGTTTTACACTGTTAGTTAGGTAATGTTTTTTGAAAGGTTTTAGAGTATAGCTATTCTACGTTACTGTGTTATAGAGCTACAGAGGAAAGCTCTGGAATTAAATGAACACGATTATTATAGATTACCTTAAAAAAATCTACTGAACAAATTTTGATGGAAGTGATTTTTCAGGTATGGTTAAAGACCCTATAAAATATCATTCTATGTTGCTTAGTGATACAGCTAATGGGAAAGTGATTGGGAAGGGTGAGTGCAATTATGATAGATATATCTACTACATATATAAAATGCAAATTCGTATTTCAGTCCTACCGTTTTTAATTCGAGTTCTGCTGGATGGATTTTGATGGGATTTACACTGTTACATAGGCAATTTTGTGGGGATGGTTGGTACTTCTCTATAGCAAAGCTTTTGTCTGCGTTGTTTTTTCTGAAGAGAAAGCTTGACAACGAGTCCCATTATAGAAATCATGAAATCATCATCTACAATATTTATAAAATGAAAATTCGTATTTCATTCCAATCGGTCAAAACTCAGGTTCTACCGAACAGATTTTTATATGACTTCACTGTTAGTTAGGTAATTTGTTTTAGAAAGGTTTTAAAATAAAGTACATTGTTCTAAATTGCTTATTTATAGAGCTACGGGCGGAAGTTATAGATAAAATTAGGTGAACCCGATTATGAAAGATGACCTTTTTTAAAGTTCTACTGAAAGTATTTTGATGGTAGTTTCACAGTCAGTAAGGTAATATTTCAGGAATTGATTTTCTACATTGTTTAGTTATGGAGCTATGGGAGAAAGTTGTCATTGGTGTAGTCGTAAAACACGAGAGGGTATACGCTATAGGCAGAGGGTATATACTTAGAGAGTATGTGTTATAGCAACTTTTCAAATGAAAAATTCCAGAAGGTAGACGGCGTATACGAGCATATACTCTGTACAACATCTCTGTTCTATCATCAGATGAAGATGATTATGAAATACACATTTATCTATCTACTGTATATGTATAATGAAAAGGGGAATTTCGCTTCGGGCGCTTATAACTTGAATTCTGCTGAATGGATTTTGATGGGACTTGCACTGTTAGCTAAATTAAGAGGAAAACTTTTGTGCGTGACATATCGTTCTACTTTGCTTAGTTATGGAATTATCGGGATTTCTATAATCAATTGAACCCGATTATGAAACATTAACATTTTTTAATGATTCTGCTGTAAGGATTTCGACGGAACTTGCAATGTTAATTCTTCAGGGATAGTTTTAGTACATTGCGTATCATTATATCGTTCTTTAAGAAATCCGACTGTAAATGATTAAATAAACGAGTTGGTCTTTAACAGACTAAATTTTGTGTAATACATTAGAAAGTATAACAGTGTAATGACTGTCGTATCGTTTTACAGCAATGCGAAAGTACATTCAAAGTAAAGGTTCATGTTGCTTTAAAACACAAGATCGAATTCACTGCTATATTTCGTTTGATTCAAGATTCGTTTGGAGAAACCTATTAGCGTAGCGGGAAAGCCTGCTAGGTAATAATAATGGTTAATTTATCTGTACATAAAATTCTAAATATAAAAAAGAAAGTCCTGACTGAGGCGATCATCAACACACAGCCCAAACTACAGAACCTACAAACACGAAAATTGCGGAGAAAATACTTCTTAGGATGTAGAGGTGTAATAAGAAAGGATTTTCTAAAATTCCAACCCTAAAAGGGGGTAAAAATGGGAACAAACATTAAAAAAATCCTTAAAAATAGGGTATTATATTTATTTCTCAAATGATAACATATTTCAATGTATTTTTGTATGCTGAATAGAATGATACCAAATAAAAATATTCTAAGTCCAACAATTCGTGAGATATTGCACATTTTCGGATTTGTCGATGCCTTTGGCGACAAACCCTTAAAATTTATTGCAGTGATCGCTGTGATAATTTCTAAAATACATCCGTCATTGTTAAAGATCAAACAACACTTGGCGATTTAAAAGATACCGGAAAAGAAAAAAAAAATGTACCTGATATTTTGATTAGATAAAATCTCAATAATGCCAGTTTTCGGGCTCTTTTTTGCTTCAGGAACTGGGAATTGAATATTATTCGCTACTTTTATGTTAGCCGGGCGCCAGTGATCGCCAAAATTTTTTGAATCTCGCAAATCCTTTTTTTTTCGCCAATCTTCTAATATTAGCTAATAACAATTAGCCATTACTTTAATATTGCGATATAATACCTTTAAAAAGTTACTTAAAATAGCTAAAATATAATCATAACAAAATACAGAAACTCAAACATATGAATACAAATAACAAAATCGCACGCAAAATATTGCAATTCAAATTATGCCAATCGAGACAAGATTTGGCGAGTTATTACTGGCGCCCAGCTAACATAAAAGTACCTATTATTCTTACGGATATTTATGTGTAATTGTGATTTTAAAATAAAATATGCTTGCTGAAATAAAGTTTCGATAGTCTGTACGGTTTCGATATTACACAATTTCTGCAATTTGGAGATGTCTTTAGCGCCGAAACATCAATAATTCTAACATTACAAGTTATAATTTCTAAAAATACTTCCGTGCAGTGTTGAATTCAGACATTTTTCTCCGGGAGGGATTTCTTTGGTTCCGGGGAAAAAAATTAAAACCATTAAAAACATAAAATATCAAATCTACCGGGGGGACATTTCAATGGTCCGGGGGTGGGGGGAATGTCCCCCCTGAATTCAACACTGCATCCATTACTATATCTTCGTACTACCGCTACTGCAACACATCAAGGGAGTCTCATCCGACCACTTCAAGGCACAGCACGGCACGGCAAGAGGTACATGGTAACCGATGTCCAAGATCAACAGCCTTATCCTCTTTAATAAAAAGCTACGCGTTGCTGACGACTGGCTTTTTCGCTATTCGTTGCCACTGATTAATATGGGAAAATGAAACATTTGAAGTTACTGAAAAAATTAATAGCTCGAAACGTATTTGTCAGAAAATTGTTAGACAATCTGCGTTAGAAAGGTAAAACATTGTATTTTTCTTGATATAAATTTCAAATCTAACGATTATGCTGTTTTTCAAACATTGAATTTAAAAAATTACCAAATTTCACGATGGAGTACCATAGCAAAACCTTCACGCGTAAAAAGATAATGATAACGGCATTGTGCCCTGACGTGTATAATGCTATAGCAAGAGTCACAAATTATAGTAGCCTTATTATTTTGTTAAAATATAAAAGTGAATTATGATGTCACGAGTGCATGATTTCTTTTTAATTCTCGACAAATAGCATATTTTAGTCCACTTCAGTGAGGCACATCAATTTCATTATATTTGAAGTATTGTAACTTCATTAAAATCCAACGGAAATGATTTTTCCCCATAGACGCCATAATGTAACACAATTATTCATTTTTTTAAAGCTGACCTATTCCAAAATAGAGTCTACAGAAAACAGGCTTAATTTGGAACGAAGTTCTTTGGATACCTTTTGGTACTTTTCCGTTATACCAACATAATGCCAAAATGTAACCTAATACGCCATTTATTTCATCCCTGAAAGTGCAAATAATTTTTATTTCAAACCGTGCCAAAAAGGAAGGAAGGAAATGTTCAAAAAGGAAATTTTACTAACCTTGTGGAATGGATTTTAGTGGGACTTGCACTGTTAGTTATATAATTTATCAGAGATGGTTTTAGTATCTCGCATATTGTTCTACTTTGCTTAGTTATAGATTTATGGAAACAAGTTTTATAATCAGATGAACCCTATTATGAAACCCTTAGCCTTTTAAAAATATTCTGCCGAAGGGATTTTGACGGAACCTTCACTGTTAATTAGATGAGTTTTCAAGGATGGTTATTGTATATAACATATCGTTTTATCGTTCTTTACCAAATTCTACTGTAAATGATCAACGAAAAGAGTTCATCCTTTGCAACCATAATTTTATCTGACACATTAAGAAATTAAATAAGGCATTGGCGTTCGTATCGTTTTCAGAAATGCAGAAGGATATTTCAAGTAAAGGTCCATATGGTTTTAAATCACTAGGTCAAATTCAAGGTCAATATTTCCTTTGACTAAAGGTGCGTTAAGAGAAATCGTCCAGCGTAGCGGGCGTAACTTGCTAGTGGATTTATATTTGTCTACCGAATCAATTATAGTATTAAAAAAAGTGGCTTACCTTTCCAAATAGGTGATTCCAAACAATTTTTAAATATTGAAGTTTACTACTAATTTATGGTCACTTTCTACAGCTGCTATAGAGAAACTACATTTTGCTTTACAATTTTACTTTATGCTGTAACCCTATATTTAACATGTTGCACTCGAATTATTTTTAAAAGTCTTGTATATGTAGAAAAAAATAATTTCCACGTGCAGCATCATTGCATGCATAGCTATAGCCGTTGATTATTATTTGTCCGTGAGATATTTTTGGCCCATAATACCAGAATTTTTGCAGGTTTCGGTAATTTTCTTGACACAATGGGATTTAGCAAGAGTACACCATATTTGATGTACAAATATTCCATATTCAAACAAGATAAACATCAGTAATAATTAATAATTACATCAACTAACGAAACCAAAACATACACGCTCTTCGAACATTCACTGTTTGTATTACCTGTTTTTTGTGACGTAGCGTGACGTCAAAACAAAGCGTGTCCGGGCTTTCTCCATTATCTAGGGGGTGTTGGTTAAACACGGGATTCCGTCATAGACTTCTTTTTCTTAGGTTTTACCGTATTTTAATTTTATTGCCTAGAAATGCCTCTACCCATCTTAAAAATAAATAAATAAATAAATATATCAATTTTAATTGTGAAATAACAACGATTTAAAAATACGTGCATTTTTTGAAAAAAAAAATTGGGCTGGGCCAAATTTTACTGACATTTTTACTGGACAGGCCATAGCCGTCCAATGATTTTCACATGAGATGGAGCTGAAAATTTCTTTTTGTTTAGACTTCAAGAAGATTGCAGTTCAGCCCCGATGTGGGCCGGAAAATAAATCTAGTCCCGGGTCATCTGGGTCCAAACCTCTAGAAAAAAGTAATCCTCAAAACAAGCTCGGACCGAGTGTCGGGAAGGAAAATTGGGCCGGGCCCATGAAGACCCTTATATCAAATAAGCAAAAGATTAGTTCACAAAATTTTGTAAATTTGGACTATAAAGTTCTAATATATTAAAAAAAAGAGTTTTTAGTGAACTTTGTTCAGTTTCATAGATGAGTTTGAGTTGACCGAGTTCGTTCGAAATTTTTTGAATTTGAACGTGAACTTTACTCATTTTTGAGACATTGAACTTAAGTTTGAATTAGTTTTTTTTTGTGAGCGTGCCCAACACTCTCAATGGCAGGGCTTTACAAATTTTATAAAATCTGGTAGCCAGCACACAATTCCAGTCGCCAATGGAAAAGTATCTATCACCCTCCCCGCTCCACCGTCATGGATTTTCACAAAACAAGAAAGTTTTTTATGAATTAATTGATAAAAAAATAATAACAAGCATAAGTTTTGAATTACTAGTTACATACTTTAGAATAGTAATTTAGAAACATAATATCTAAGTTTTCTCATGAAACTTATCAAATTACACATGTCTGGAAAAAAATACTCTAAAGGCTTAATTAACATGTTCGGAAAATGCTGATTGCTGAATGCTTCAGTTGTCCGGATAGTTGAGTGATACAAAATCTATATCTGATGAGGCGACATCGATAAATTAGTGAAACGGGAAAACAATTGTTTGCGTATTTTCTTATTGAAGCCAGTCAAATTATTCTGATTTTATTATTTTAAAAAATTGCAGTTGATGAACAAATTTTTGCCAAATTAAAAATAAAAGTTTAAAATATTTTTTGTTTGAATATACTTTATTTCTTAATATTAGGCAGAGAGAAAAAAAATGTTCATTTCTCAGGTTTTTGTTCAAAAAAATTATTTTGTTGCCAGAAGTTAAAATTGTTGCCAACTTGGTCGCTATTGGCAACCTAGCGACCACATTTGTCTAGCCCTGCTCAAGGGGATTGCCTTTAACCGTTTTTTGCACTGTTTTATAACTGAAATTTAATTTGAATTTTATTGATAAATTTCAACTTTCACTGAATATGAAATTCTTATAACTACTATACGCTATTCATATATTCGCGTGTTTAGAAAATAATAATAATAATAATAATAAACATTAAATTCTTATGAAATAAAAGCCAAGAATTGTATTATCATTTGAAAAATATTCATACAAAAGTGGAGTAAAAAAAAAATTATTTCGTAAGCTGTACTCAAGAGTGTTCTCGAATCCAAACTGGCTACTTTCTGACATATTCTTGAATTCATTTTTTTTAAGTGCATGAAATTAGCAAGTGGTCTTATTCGGAGACTATGATATCGAATTGTTTTTCTACTTTTCGATAAAGCATATAATCTTTCAGAAAATTCTGTCAAAGTTTGTGTTTTGAACTGAATTTCCGGATGTGATAGTCTGATAAAGGTGGTCATGAGACAACAATTGTTTATAATGTTTTATTATTAAAGTAACACTTACTTTATTAAACATTTATTTATTTAACATAACATAACTTCAAGATTCTGATTAGCTTGAGCTAGCAAATCATACATCATCAACAGCACACAGTGTTGCCATCAATCAGTCATAATGATATGTTGCCACACAATGCTAATAATAACTATATATAACATCTCCACAACAAATTACAATATAAATAAAATAGCATAATATATAACACCTCCCCTTTAACATTATACAACATAATCTCTGAAACGATAAGGTTGTCTTACAAGACGACCTCTTTTTGTTACATATCCACTGTTACTATTTCCTGTATTCTGACTCTGCAAATCATTTGGATGTACAATATATCCCCTTACCCTTTGAATGTCAGTTATATCTGGAGTATCAATATTATCATACTAGGGGGCCTACCCCCTGCGAGCTACGCTCGCCAACCCCCGCTCAGACTTCGAGGCCTCTAAAAACATGACAGCGTGCTTTGTTTTAAAAATATTGGTAAATCTGTAATTGGGTTGCCATGCTTTTAACGTTTTAATGGGCATTTTTTGATTATCATAGCCTCATACACAGCTGTTGCGACAACTGATGACTGTTTTCGGGATTGATAAGTAAAATCAATTACAACTTGAAAACCAGCTTGTATAAAATGGTTAGGTTTAAATTGTGGCTACTTTTCGTACAATTATAACAACGATCGGTATTCTATTCTTCCTTTGCATTTAAGGATGAGAAAAGAAAAATTCCATCTTCTTGTGAGTAACATTAAGAACCACGGTATTGAAAAGTACTATGTTATAGACATTTTCAGTAACAGGTTTTAATTTTCTCTCTATTTTAGTGCATCATCATGCATATTTTCATGTTATTTTAAATATGTAAATTATTTATTTTAATTAATATGTATATACGAATTTTCTAATAATTATTTATCATACAAAATTAATTAAACATTTTGTGCATGCCTGCCTGCATTTATTCGGCATCAATTGATGAGATATTTAAACAAATTTGCTATCCGCGATACTTTTTCACCATGTTATGTCACTTGAATACTGTCCATAAGAAAATAGGGTATTTTTTCAGTATAGGATCCTTTGTTTTTAGCTTTGGCGTAATTCGAGCTTCAAAAAGGGATAGATTCGTTAATATACATAGATTTGTTGCCAAAAGTTATGACAAACTCAATGAACTTTTGGTGCTTTTCTATTATAGGGGTCTTGACGCTTTTTTAAGAAGCTTGGCGCAATTCGGGCATCAGAAAGTGAGATTTGGTGCCAAATGACATAAACAGCCATGGAAATAAATTCGACGATTTTTTTTGTTAATATACGTATAATTAAAATACGCATATAATTATTGTTTTTTCTATTACAAATTACTTCTGATTATATATAAAATAGGATAAATGACATTTTGACGCTAAACAAATTGTATAAATATTGAAAAAATGCTTCTGTATACGAAATGACAAAGCGAATAGGTTGACAGAAAGTATGTTGCCAAATTTCCTTTTCCGCCAAGGCTATTTTCTCTGTTTCGTCAAGGTCCCATATACTGGAAAAGCACCGAACTTTTATGCTTGTTTATACATGTATTTATATGTATATATACAATTTATTTATAATTGTCTTTCAATTTACCTCTTTTTGTACATAAAAATAGATAATTGACTTCTTTATACTAAATAAATTGTATAAATATCGAAATAATTGCTTGTGTATATCAAAAAGCGAATAGATTGTTCGTAAACATGTTGCGGGAATTCAATTCATCGCCAAGGTCATTTACTGTATCTCGCGAAGGCCCCTAAATTGGAAAAGAAACGAAAATAATTTTAATATATAGCGTAATTTACACCTTAAGTGTGTTTCGAGTATGGTAATTTAATTAATTATTTGTAGTTTTTTCTTCTCTTTGTTATTTATGTGTAAACATATAATTCATTATTAAAAAAGTAATGCTACTGAAATATTAATTTGTTTAAACTTTAATAGCATTTCTTTAGTATATAGAGAGCATTTTTTTCCTTGCTGCCAATAAAAGTGATAAAGGAGTAAATGTCATTTTACCATAATTGATGTCATATTCTCATTAAAATTGGAAAGAAAACCAAGCAGGATATTTTATTCTCCTTCCGTTCAGTTGGGCAATTATTATTTTATATATTCGTTTCAAATATCCGAATTAGTGATTTTATAAATTCGTTTAATTAAATTTTACAAAAAAATAACAAAATGATAGCAATAAATAATAATTACTATTAATTCCCCCCCTTTCTTTTGCGTTTACATAAATGACGTCATTTGGATGAATTTATTCAAAATATTTTCAGTTTATAAATTAAATTAAATGCTGACGCACGATTGAATCTTGACGATAGAAATGTGATTTTTTTTTCACATTTTCCTGAAAAACATAATTTAATCACAATCTTGTGTTCATTATTGATTGAAATAAAAGATAAATTCAATTTCAATTTGAAAATGACGAATAAAAAGAAATCAATAATCCCTATCGGGATCCTTTTCAATTTGTTTTCCCTTTTTTGTCGCAAAAAAAAAACTAAAAACTGAGTAATTAGTTGCCATCATTACAGAAATGTCATTAAAATTAGAAAAAAATTAATATCTCGAAAACTAATTCCAATTTCAAAATTCTATTACCAGTTTTGACTTCCACGGATTTTTATGGACAATTGGTATTAATTTCCCCATCAAGTGTTTAATATTTTATTAAAAATAGCCCTGAAACATAATCAGTCGTTTAATCAGTCGTTTCATAAAATCGTTTCATAAATTCGTTTCATAAAATCGTTTCACAAATTCGTTTCATTAGGATTTTATATATATAGGGTAGATAAATTTTGAAATGAATTTTTCCTCTTTCTTAAATGAAAAGAATTTCGTCTTAATACATTACCTCTTACTGTTTTTACTAAATATGATCTAGGATTCTTATATTTTTTTACAATTTTAGCTGGTTCCCAAATATTATTGACCCTCAAAAGAACACTTACCCCTTCATTAAAATCTGGCCGTTCTCTGGTCTGCCTGTCATAGTAAAATTTACTCTTATCCCTTTTTATCTTTAATGTATTCTTAAAATGTATTATTTGGTTGCAAAATAGAAACTGATGCTGGTAATTGAGTTCGAAGACATCTGCTCATAAGTATCTGAGCAGGAGAAACATTCATTCCACTCATAGATGTATTTCTATGTTCAAGCAATGCTTCATTACTTTTATCAGTTTCAGTGCCAAATTTACGAAGAATACCCTTGGCAATACCCACCATTTTTTCTGCAAATCCCTTTGATCTTGATATCTGGGACTACTGTGTGCGAGTTCAATTCCCCATTTTCTAGAAAATTCAGTGAATTTACTACTGTCAAATGGCATGCTTTCACAAACAATTTCTTTAGGTATGCCATGATTGGAAAAAACTGACTTTAGTTTTGGTATTATTGCATCTGCTGTTTTGTTAAATAACTTTATTATGTCTAATCATTTGGATAAATAGCAACCGATAATAAGAAAACTGGAGCCCCCCATGCTCACAAATATCTATCCCGATTTTTTCATAAGGTAAGCTTGGGATTTCATGATGTATCAAAAGCTCCTTTATGTTTCTGGTCCTGTATCTCTCACATATTTTACATCTGGAAACCATATTTTCAATATCTTTTGTTATCCCCGGCCAAAATAAAACCTGTCTGGCCCTAGCCTTAGCCTTTTCCATTCCACAGTGAGCCCCATGATGTAATTTGAACAATCCTGCTCTTAAACTTATTGGTACTATGACTGTCATATAAAAATACCAGCCCCTCTTTTATATATATATTATCCTTATATTTAAAATATTTCTGAGCTTGGATATTTTTACTATTGGTAGGCCACCCCTCATAGCAAAATTTCAAAACATGTGCAAGACCAACATCAGAAAGTGTTGCCTCCCTAAATTCATTTTTTCTAAACTCGCTAATTTGCAAATGGATAAACTATGAACCATTTCCGTCATTTCCACATCATCTTTCATGGGTTTTACAATAAATGATTTTGACAATAAGTCAGCTACATACATGTACTTACCAGGTGAATATTTAAGATTTAGTTGATGTTTCAGAAGTTTTATTTTCATCTGTTGCAACCTAGGGGACACAACACTACCTACACTTTTATTCATTACAGAAACTAATGGCTTGTGATCAGTTAGCACTTCAACTTGTCTACCATAAATAAAATAATGAAATTTGGTTGTAGCAAAGACAATACTTAAAAATTATTTTCAATTTGAGCATATCCGTTTTCTGTATCTGTCAAACTGCGAGAAGCAAGTGCAACTCGCTTCCCACCCTGCAACAACCCAACCCATCTTTCGAACTATCTACCTGTATCACTACAGGTTTAGAACTGTTGAATACTCCTAATACAGGAGCATTTGCAATTTTACTCTTTAATGTTTTAAGAGCATTTGTGTGGACAGGCATCCAATGCCAAGTTACATTCTTTTAGAAGCTCTCTTAAAGGTGCAAATGTTGTGGATGCCTGGGGTATAAACTGTCTGAGATAATTGATCATACCCAATATCCTTTGAAGTTCAGTTTTATTTGTAGGTTCAGGCATATCAATTATTGCTTGGACATAGTCAGGATCAGGTTTCATTCCCTTAGAATTAAACACATACCCTAAATATGTAACTTCAGGTACCATAAGTTGTATTTTACCTTTATTGAATTTTACATTCAATTCTTTAGCTCTTTTAATGACTTTAGCCAGAATTTCATCGTGTTGTTCTGGAGTATCTGCTGCAATCAGAAGATCATAAAAATAAATTAAAACCCCTTCAATATCCCCAAAATTTGCCTCATTTCTTTTCTGAAATATTTCGGGTGCGCACGATAATCCCACAGGAAGTCTAAAAAATGTATAACATCCAAATGGGGTACTAAAAGTACATAAATCGGTGATTTCCTCAACAATCAATTTCCTCTTCAATTCAATTTGAAAAAAAAACAATCTTTAAGATCAAGTACTGTAAATACTGTTTTGTTACATAATTTGGAAACAAGCTCCCCAACCTTAGGTATTTGAACATGATCTCTAATTATTGCTTTATTTAGATCTTGGGGGTCTAAACGCAGTCTGATTGAACTATCAGGTTTTTCTACCACAACTAAATTACTCACCTAACCCTATGGACTATCAACTTTGGCAATAATTCCCTGATTTTCTAGCTTTTTTAGTTTTTCTTGTAATTTAGGACGTAAGCTAACTGGGATCCGTCTAGGTGGTCGAGCAATAGGCATGGAATTTTTTCCATTTTAATAGCGTACTTCCCTTTAAATTTCCTGACCCCTGTAAATACTTCCATATTATTCTCAATAAACTTAGTTACATTCATATTTATAGATACATTATAACACATTTTAAAAGATTTAGTTTAACACATGCTTCTAATCCAAGTATAGGCTTTGCTTGAATATTATCAATAATAACAAAATTCACATTAGCCTGCTTATTATCAACATTGCACATTAAATTAATCATACCTGTAGTTTTAATTTTAGAGCCCCCATAAGCTTCCAATATTATAATTGCATCACCAAGTTTAAGTCTATTATTTAAAACAGAAAAAACATGTAAAGGTAAAATACTAATTTGTGCACCAGTATCTAATTTGAAATTAATAGTATGGCCACATATATATACATTTTTAGTCCATTCATTTGTTACAGTCACTTTACCTACCTCAAGAACACTTACAGAGTCGATAAAAAAATCATTATGGAAATCAGAACAAGAAAAATACTGTTCTTCCTCTTTATTTTCACTACAAGTTACATCTTGAATGTAACGCATTTTACACACGGAAGAAAAATGATTAAATTGGTGACATTTAAAACACTTCTTGCCAAAAGCTGGGCATTTTGATCGTTTGTGTTTCCTGTTACACTTCTTGCATAAATAAACAGTATTCTGAGTATTTTGTGATGCACTGTTCTGAGAACTATACTGTGAAGCACTCTCACCTCCAGAGTTCATGAAGGAAGACAACCGATTTTTATGTAAGAGTGGGATTGTTTCTGGGCAACGGAATCTACATTTTTTGTTTGTACAGCCTGGGCTTGTTTTTCCCAAGTTCTGCAGCCTTACAGATTTCTTTCTTGCAATCCGGTGTCTGCGATTCCGAGAACAATGCTATCTCTCACAACACTGTCGGTTTGTACACCAAACTCACATGACCTTACTAACTTTTTTAAGTCGGTAAAAAATGTATCAAAACTTTCATGGCTGTCTTGAACGCGGTTATTGAAAACAAATCGGTCGACAACAACATTTGTTTTCGGACTGAGATGCTTTTCAAAGGCTTCTAAGACTTTGTCAAAATTATTTCTGTCATCATCTGACAGTTCGAATGTGTTGAAAAGTTCTATGGCTTCTTCACCCAGTGCATTCAGTAGTATGGCAACTCTTACGTCAGACTTCTTTTCCCCTTGACCCGAAGCTTTCATATAAATGGTGAAATTTTGTTTGAAGTTTCTCCAGTTCTCAGCCACGTTGGCTTCTAGGCTTAAGCCTACCGGTGGTCGACAATATTCATTTGCCATGCTTTACTTTACTTTCTTCAATTATCCACGGTTCGTTTAACTTTCGACTACGCCATGTTTTATTTTTAAAGTAACACTTGCTTTATTAAATATTTATTTATTTAACATAACATACTTTAAGATGCTGCTTAGCTTCAGCTAGCAAGTCATACAACATCAGAGATCAACAACACACAGTGTTGCCACGGTTGCCACCTATCAGTCATAAATGATATGTTGCCACACAATATTAATAATAACAATATATAACAAATATAAACGCCACTTCCAAAGGTATTGTTATTTTAAAAGAAGGCAACACTTTTCGGCAATTAAAAATCTCTTTTAAAATCGGTAGTGTTTTTTCTTTAAGTAAAGAATATTGTATGTAAACAGGGAATTTTTTAATCAATTTTCGACTCATTTCCTAATAGGAGAGAATTATAAAACTGGTGTTCAAAGGTGTGTTTCCGATGATAATACAACATTTTCATACCGTTTGCACGTTATTGAATTTTAAAATCAGTCACTAACATTTTAGGACACCCGGTATACGTTCAATTTCTGCATGAGAAATAAAATGTATATAAAAAACGGGGTCATAGCTTAATTCTTTCTTTACGGTACTTTTATAAATGCCCCGAAATCGTCGTGGAACACGAAAAAACTCTAGAAATTGCGTAAAAATGCCTGAAAAACTCAAAAACCGCTATATTAATACCGAAAGAACTTTATCGAAAAGAGAAGAAAATTTTTACTATTGTGGCTATAAGATTAAAACCGGAATCGTTTTACTAATGTGGAAAAATCGCTGCGAAGCTATATATAAAAAAAGGCTAAAAATCTCATTAAAAAATGCTAAAAATAGGAAAGTAGAGGACAAAATTTACTACAGTGGACTAAAACAAATGTAAATGGTTCTTTCATGAACTCAAAAATCGAAACGAAACGCGAAACACACTAAATATTGTATTGAAAATCGCGGAAGTCAAAAGGAGTTTGAAACTGAATTCCAGAAAACATTCAAAAATCGCATAGGATAAATTAACAATATTCTGCAGTTAACAATATTGGGATAAAAAATTAAAGCAGGATTTTCTTTTACGAATGTTAAAAAATCGCCACGAAACACGAAAAATGTTATGAAAAAAAATCACAAAAAATTCAATGATCACTGTACGAATTCCGAATAAAATTTATTGAAAAGAGAAAAAAAATTATAATATTGTGGCTGAAAGTTTAAAAGCGTATTTATTTTTACTAATGTAGAAAAATCAACGCGAATGTAAAATAAAAAACCCCAGAATTTTTTTAAAAATAAAAAATAAAAAAATCGCGGATGACAAAATTTAGTAAAGGGACTAAAACACTGCAACCGAAATTCTTTCACGAATGTCAAAAAATCAGCGTTTTAAAACGCTAAAAATCACATTGAAAATCGCATTTAAAATAGGAAAATCATAAGCTGTGGAGGACAAAATTTACAGTATCAGGCTAAATATTTAAAGCGGATTTATTATTAAACGGAGGAATCATTTAGAATTCCCAAATGTTTAATAATGGGAATTCTAAATGAAAAATGTGTTAATGTTTAATAATGTTTTTATTTTTCTTTGCTTTTGCCATATTAAAAAAATAACAGAGTAAACGCCATTTTCAAAGGTGTTGTTATTTTAAAAGAAGACAACACTTTTCGGCAGTTAAAATTCTCTTTTAAAATCGGTAATTTTTGTTTTTTTCTTTTTAAGTAACGAATATTTTTACTTAAAATATTTTTTTTCTTTTCTTTTCATTTTTTTAAGAAATATTTTTATACTATTTTCAACTGATTTCTGTATGCAAACATGGAATTTTTTAATCAATTTTTAACTCATTTTAAATTTCAGCGAAGAAGTTTTTTTATTCTGTCTTTTCTTTCATAACAAATGACACATCTATGTTTTTTATGCTTATTCTATTAATATAGTCGAAATGATATTGTGCACGTTGACTCTCAAATGCAGAGGTTATCCCAGGAACATTGCCCTCGGCTTTTATTCCTTAAATATTGATCATAGATAAACTCCATATTGTAAAATAGCTGTTACCCGTGACCTTTCCTTCACAAAACATTTAATGAAAATTAATGCATTAATTAAGCAACATGTACAATTAACAAATTCTTTATCACATTTTATAGTAGAAAATATTTCTGATAATCCCAATTTGCATATTAACATGGTTTGTGTTTGGGTCCGTAGAAAACACCACTAAAATATTAACAAAACGAACATTTATTATCGGACATCACATAACTTACGTAGAACAACATCATACATCAATATCTTAGAATACCCAACAGAGTGGAAGTTGTAGTCCTTTTTAGAGTCAAAGTCAAAGTTGCTTTTTCACGCCCTCTAACGGCTGGATAAATACATAACACTCCTTCCCCCTAGGAATAAAGCACATAGTCGTCTAAATGTTTTGGTGAGGTTCGGGAGCGTTCAGAACGTCGTAGAATAGGAAGATCTGGTTCTTCAGTTACAGGATCACAGACAGGATCGGACTCTGTGGGTGAATCAGGTGTCACTGGATCATTTTCTGGAGATGGCGAAGATGGAATCGCAGAAGACTCTGTTGACGTTTCCGCATCTTGTACACGGCTGCGAACCTGGTCAACATGACGTCTGTGAACAATACCGTCCACTAAATCTTGAGTCTTGTAGGATAATGGCCCTGTTGTTTCTATAACTTTTGCAGGAATCCATGATGGGCCCGAACTGTAGTTGCGAATATATACGGGATCGTTTTCTTGAAACTGACGTAGGCGTTTGCTTTGGTCGGACTCAGCTAGTTTTTCTTTCTTGAACTTCATCTCTTTATTAAGATCAGGGTGAAGCCTATCCAACATCGATGTCAAACGACGATTCATTAAAATTTCAGCTGGTGATTTACCAGTAGAGGTACTTGGTAACGTATGTTGAGCAAACAGAAATCTAGCGAGACGTGTTTTCCAATTACCTTGAATTATCCGTTTCAAAGCTTGCTTCGTTGTAGCCACCATCCTCTCTGCCTGGCCATTGGAGGAGGGATGATAAGGAGCGACAAAAATAGGTCGAATCTGGTTTCGTGCTAAAAACTGTTGAAATTCATCAGATCTAAATGTTTTACCATTATCAGATGCAACTGAATCTGGGAGTCCATGAGTTGCAAAAATAGATCTAAGATTGTCAATAGCAGCCGAAGACGACATGGAGGAAACTGGTACAACCTCCAGCCACTTGGAGTGAGAATCAACTAAAATGAAAAATGTTTTGCCTTGAAAAGGACCGGCGAAATCTACATGAAGGCGAGACCATGGCTTTTCTGTCCATTCCCATGGATGTATGGGAGCTTTGTCTGGAGCTTTTTGATTCTCTTGGCACAGTCTACAGGTTTTAACTGTGTTCTCAATGGCACTATCCATGTTAGGCCACCACACATAACTGCGTGCAAGACCTTTCATTCTAACTATGCCGGGATGTCCATTATGAAGCAGGACGAGAACTTGACTCTGGAGTGCAATAGGTATAACAACTCTACTACCCCATAAGACACAATCTTGATGAACACTTAACTCGTTACGTCGATGAAAGTATGGTTTGAAACTATTGTCAGTCACTTTGGAAGGCCAACCATTTAAAATCATCAAAGAAATTCTGGAAAGGATCGGGTCTTTTTTAGTAGCCGAAGACAGCAACTTAGCATCTAGTTGTATGACAGGAGAGGATTCTAACAACAGAACTTCAGTCAGGGCAGGAATATCAAGTTCAGGAGTGTGTAAAGGCAGACGACTTAGAGCATCAGCATTTGCTATTTGTTTACCTTTCCTATATTCCAATTCATAGTCGTAGGCAGCTAAAATTAAACTCCATCTAAGTACACGGGGTGAAACCATTTGTGACAGAGGTTTGTTCGGATTAAACAGACCCAAAAGTGGTTTATGATCAGTTATAATTTTGAATTTACGCCCCTGAAGATACTGATTAAATTTTTTTACTGCAGAAATTATGGCAAGAGCTTCCCGATCTGTTTGACTATAATTTCTTTCAGGTTTTGATAAAGTACGAGAATGGTAAGCTATAGGGGATTCTTTACCATTAGGTAAAACATGGCTCAAGACAGCACCCACTCCCTTAGAAGAAGCATCGCACGTTACAATTACAGGAAGTTTTTCGTCAAAATGAGTTAATACGACATCTTTTTTTAATAATTCTTTTGCGGCTGTATAAGCCTTATCGTGTTTAGGCGTCCAACGCCAAACTCTGTCGTTTCGAAGTAACTGATGCAATGGTTCTAAAACATCCGATCTGTTTTTTAGAAAACAGCCGTAAAAATTCAGCATTCCTAAAAAGGCTTGCAATTCAGTTTTATCTTTTGGAGTCGGGGCCTCATGAATAGCTTTTATTTTATCAAAACTCGGCTGGATACCCTCCCGATTTACACGAAATCCTAATAATTCAATTTCGGGAAATGCAAATTTACACTTTTCACGTTTAAGATGAATGCCAGAAATTTGCAGGCGCTCTAGAACTTGCTTTATCTTTAAATTATGATCCTCGACATTTTTTCCTTGAATAAAAATGTCATCTAGGTATGGCAGTACGCCATCAATACCTGCTAGTACTTCTTCCATTCTTTTTTGAAAAATCGCAACAGCGACAGAAATGCCAAATGGAAGTCTATTAACTTTGAAAAGTCCCTTATGGGTATTTAATGTTAGTACTCTGGAAGTTTGTTCGTCAACTGGGAGCTGCAAATATGCTTCAGAAAGGTCTAATTTTGAAAAAACTGTACCGCCCGTCATAGTAGCAAGAACATCATTTACTGTGGGAAGAGGATAAGTAAACTGTTTTACTGCCTGGTTTACCGTGCTGCGGTAATCGCCACACAGTCTAATACGACCATTTTTCTTTGAAACAGGAACTACGGGCGTTGCCCAATCAGAATAAGAAACAGGTTCTAAAATTCCCCTTTTAACCATCTCTTCTATTTCACTAGTTACTTTATTTCGTAGGGCGAAAGGCACATTTCTAGCTTTTAGAAATTTCGGTGAACAATTTTCATCAATTTTAATTGATACCGGAGGTCCTTTAAATTTCCCCAGAGATTCATTA